>CM055608.1:14259073-14859073 GCA_029379385.1 Quillaja saponaria | reverse complement strand
CAGTATGAATTAAAGTAACCTTAAGACTTAGAAAATAACTACGCATGCCAAGATCCTTTATTTCAAATTGTTGACCAAAAGATAATTTAAGATCAATAATGCCCTAAATGTCATTACTCGTGATAATCATATCATCAACATATAGTAAGACCAAGGTTAGACTAGAGTTAGTCTAATGGTAGAGTGAGGCTAAATCATAGCTCCTAGAGGAGAATTCGAGCTATGTCATTGCTAAACTGAATCTAGGAAACCAAGCCTAAGGAGCTTATTTGAGACCATAGAGTGCCTCATGAAACTGACATACTTGATATGGAGAATGAGAATATTCAAGTGGAGGTTTCATGTGTACCTCTTTAGTAAGTTGTCCATAAAGAAATGCATTTTGATATCTATATGAAAAAGGGACATCTACAGGCAGAAGCAACAACAATAAGAGCTCATACAAAAGTGAACGAGTAACATGAGCAAAAGTCTCCTCATAACCAATTCTATACTCTTATGTGTATCCTTTTGCAACCAGTCTAGCTTTGTAATGTTCAACATTGTTGTTTGCACGAGTATTGATCTTGTACACCCACTTGCAACCTGCAACAGATTTTGTTGGAGGCAGATCAACTAAATGTTAGGAATTTTCAATAGTTTCAAAGTAATTTGACTTAATCCAAGAGTCATTACTTTTTCCTTATATGAAAATACATTTCCTTTCATAAAATAACTTCTATATGAATAGTTATTAAAGTATTGAGAATAAGAAAGTCTGTTTAATGTAAATTAATCAAAAAGTCATTACTTTTTGTTTAAGTGAAAAGATACTTGGTTTCATAAAAGAAACTTTTTTATGAACAAGAATGCTTTTTCATGGAAAACCTATAAGGGTTTTTATGGCTATTTGACTTAATCAAAAAGTCATTACTTTTTGATTAAATGAAAAGACATTTTATTTTAGATATTAACTTTCATATGAATAGAAATGTCCTTTCATAGAAAGCCTATAAAAGTAATATGGTTAACCCACTTTTTGATAGCTCTTCTTCTTCTTCTCTTTCTTTCTCTTTTCAAGTTATAGTTTCTGTTTATATCTAATAGCAACCTTAGATATAAAAGAGTCTGTTTTATCTTTGGAGGTCTATTTGCTGTAACCCGTTACAAGTAAGGTATAAATATAATCTTAAGGAGAGAGAAATTTTAACTCAACTCAGGCATTTTAAAGGTATTTATTGTTTCTGCAATTTTATACTATAATCTTAAGACTATATTAGTGTAACAATGGAAGACACAAGTTCAAATGCTTGTAGTCAATGATGTGGTGAAATTGATAAGTTAATGATTCGTAGAGATCAAGTGATGAAATGGGGGAACAAAAGCCATTTTTATAGATTAACAAAGAGAAGGAAAAGTTACAATACTTGATTAAGATCTTTTCATAGAGAATCAAGTTTTTTGTTCTACTCTAAATCTTTTAAGTTGTTAATTGATTTTCATATTTATATGGTGAAAGTAATATGGAAAATGAATTATGGTTTTATATGTTTATCGTAAAATACAAGGACATGGAAAATCAATAATAATTTTGGGATTGTTGAAATTTTCTAGTATGAAAATATGGTTGCATGTTAGACATAATATATAAATTTTGGTGTTTAAGTTTATGAATTGAAAAGTGATAAAGATTAGAATATGATTTCAATACAAAGATTATTTTCTTCTAAAGGTGAAGAAATGAGAAAATTCTTTTGTTGAAATATGATATATTTTCTTTATTATATAAAGCATATGGACTAGTGAATTAATTAGACATGGGCAAGTATAGGTCTAATACTAGCACCATGGTTTGAATAATAGTTTATTTCGTGAAAATTAAATTCATGAAATATAATTTTATATGTGGTATATATTTAAGAATATTATTCGTATGATTAAATTTTATTTTGAATTTGTATATCAAGTTTTGATATATAAAATAAATGGGGGAATTATTATAAATTTCTAGTTTTATTATACATCAAGGGCATAATTTTTCTTTACAAAAAAATCTAGAAGGTATAAAGAGAAATGGTTATTTCTTGGTTATTTATATCTTATGATTTGATTAGTGGTAATACTAGTTTGGAGAATTTTTCTTGGTTAAAATTATGTGGATATTTATTAAATTCAATATTGTATGTTTATTGGATTGATACTCTGTATATTAGAGTATGAATATGAATTTATTCATATACTCCATGGATTTTTGAAATTGTTCAAAAAGTAGGTTGAAAAAAATGCTACTAGCAAAATGTACAATGTAAATATTGTTTTAAAATCAATCTTATTGTGCAAGTTTGTATAACAAAATGTATGATATCAATGTGATGAGATGATTTAAAATCTCATTTGGAAAGGTGATGTTGATGTTATTGTAATGGTGATCCTAGGTGTTACAATTAACTTAGTTTTAAACATTGAAGGTAAATACAAAGTTCTTTGAAAATGGTATTTCAATGTTAATTCACCTAAGAAACATATAATTGTTAAAGTTCCAAGATCAAGTTGAAGGATCTTGATACTAATGTCAAAAACATTAATAGGGATGGTATGATCCCAAAGTAAATTAAAGGAAGTTTTATCACAAAGTCAAGAAAAAATATTGACGAACCTTTTACAAATTGTCTAGGCAGGGATGTGATATGAAAGACTTCATGGAGATGGGTTTTATAAAGCTTTTTTAAAATGAGAGGTTACTTATGTGGGACACCAACTAGACCGTTAGGAAAAGTCCTAATATTCTAGTTTCAAATGGAAACGAACACGTAATTAAAACCAGTTCATGCACTTTACAAATAAAAAGGTTAAAAAAATCCTTTATGTCATCTCAAAGTAAGTGTATGTTAGTATAGAGAAAAACAGAGGGTATGTTTAACCTTAAATGAATCTATGTCCTAAGAAAAAAATTCATATCATATTGTGCATTTATAGATTCACCTATGTATATGTGGGAAGTGTGGCCACTTCTGTGAGATTAGAAAACTTGTCTCAAAGCCATATATGAATTCCTAATATATGTAGCACATGGTCAATAATGTGCGGGAAGTAGAAATTATAATTGGAAAGTTGTATGGATGAGTAATATATATAATGTCATCTAAAGATTACAAAGTTCAAGTCTTACGACACTTTGGATTCTAACATTTTATAATTACCAGAAAAGGTTCAAGTCTAAGGACACCTTATGCAACTAACCAATGGTGACAAGAGAAAGATGCACTTACAAAGTGGTTTCAATACTTTGAAAATTGGGGGAAACTGTTAGGAATTTTCAATAGTTTTAAAGTAATTTAACTTAATCCAAGGGCCATTACTTTTTGCTTAAATGAAAATACATTTCCTTTCATAAAATAACTTCTATATGAATAGTTATTCAAGTATTGAGAATAGGAAAATTGGGTTAGTGTGACTTAATAAAAAAGTCATTACTTTTGCTTAAGTGAAAAGACACTTGGTTTCATAAGTAACTTCATTATGAACAAGAATATCTTTTCATGGAAAACCTATAAGGGTTTTTATGGCTATTTGACTTATATAAAAAGTCATTCCTTTTTGATTAAATGACAAAACATTTTATTTTTCATATTAACTTCTATATGAATAGAAATGTCATTTCATGGAAAGCCTATAAAAGTAACATGGTTAACTCACTTTTTGATATCTCTTCTTCTTCTTCTCTTTCTTTTTCTTTTCAAGTTATAGTTTCTGTTTATATCTAATAACAACTTTAGATACAAAAGAGCTTGTTTTATCTTAGGACACTTATTTGCTATAACCCGTTGTAAGTAAGGTGCAAATATAGTCTTAAGGAAAGAGAAATTCTCACTCGACTTAGACATGTCAAAGGTGTTTAATGTTTCTGTAATTTTATACTACACTAAATCCTAAGTGTTTGTTTTATTGAGTGCATCTAACTCATTTATTCATAGCTTTCTATCAAAGAGGGTCATAAGAAACTTCTTTAAATTAGTAGGTTCATGAAAAGTGGGAAGTGCACAATAGCAATGATAATCTTTCAGAGATGTATTAGGTTTTTCTTATCCTACCAGAAGAAATACATACTATGAGAATAAATGGTGGAGCATTTATGAACATAGATGAGAAAGGTAGGATGGGATCATGAGCAATGTCATAATCTGATATCGTAAAATCGAGTTTTAGATATAATGTATAAATTTTAATTATAAAATAATAAACATTTAAGTAAGTTAAATAAATTATAATATAATTAACATCTTATAATATGATATCCTAGTATACTTTTTAACATCTTATTGTTGTCTTTGCTTTCTACTTTCTTCTATCACCATATACTTCCTTCTTGGCAGATTGGTTTTAGTCACTCTAAAGCAATTCAATTTCTTTTTCTTTCCTTTTTTTCCATTGAGAAGACCCGCCTTCTAAACCTTCTATACTTCCTCCTCAGAAAAACAAGAGAAAGTGTAATGACATGAACCTTCACCGTTCTTCCTTATTCAAAATCGATGCTCTTATTCCATAACTCTGCCCCCGAGTTATTGAGGTACAATTTGTATGGTGATGTTTCAATTTTTACTTTCAAATCCTAGTTATATTCTTTTTCATTCATTTTTGTTCGTATTTACTGACTTTATTGTTTCTTAAACCTATTGGGCAAGTTCACTACTTACCAAGAAAAGAAAAAGCTTATGTCAAACTCACATAAGACAGGCGTAGGAAGATTCAAGAGGATCTATATATGGGTTGTCTGTCTAATTTGATATAACTATATAAGGTGACAGCAAGATATGAATCAGGGAACTGGGGCAAAGGTTTTGAGTTATTTTATGTGAGAAAGATTGTAACTATTGAGTTGATGGCTGATCTAGTGTAGAATATGTTGATCTAGGGTAGAATATGTTAAGAGTTGATTCAGAAGTAAAAGAAAGGAAAAGAATAATTTTGAAATCAAAAGATGGGTGGTGGGTGGGGGGCCGTGCACATAAAAGTGAATGATTTGCTATAATACACCAAAGCATTTCTATGAATCTAGAGTAAAACGCTTAGAGGCTAAAGCTAGTTGTACTTAAAGCCAGATTTGGCTGTAAGTTACTTAAAAGAAATTGAATAAATTGTGCTTAAAATATGTAAAAAAGAAGTTGTCATGTTTTAAAAGGCTTTGCTACTTTTGTATAATTTAGGAAGATGTGGTATGGATGCAAGTTTGGTAGACGATCACTGGCTATTTTTTCTTCTTCTTATAAATAAGTTATTATTCTGCCACTACCAAGTTTAATCAAAGAGCAAGGGTGCATCTGAGTATTCAATCAAAATAATATTATTGAATTGATCTTTACCATTTGAAGGTGTAAATATAAATATATATGCAATTGATAACGTAGATAGCTCTATTATGCATATACATCTTTACATGCATACATACTCATATTTTATGGCGACACTGGAATTAGCTAGAAGCGCAACTGAATAGTTTGTTAGTACTTTCAGATGTTAAACATGGCGAAGCCAATAATCTCCATATGTAACTTGTAAGATGTTTACATATGTCCTTTGACTATTCTGAGGAAGCTAACTTATTTCCTTTACACTACATGCTAGTGTTTTTTACACAAGAACAAACTTGAATCTGATTTCAATCAAGTTGCTTTGAAACTTAGTTTGAAAATTATTGCAAACTTACATAGTTAGACAAATTTGGTGGAGGTTGAACTCTAAACCATATTTCTAGTTTAATTTGGTCAACATTATGAGCTAAATTTGTAATTTACAATTTTTCTCTGCATTTTCATTAAAAGATATGATATGCATCATCATAGTATACAAAACTACCACCGAAAGGGTTTACTCAGACCCATTGATTGAATCCCAGATCCATCTTCAATTATTATTACAGAAAGTACCTTACTTTGTGATTCCTTTAAATGTTTTCCTCCGTTTTAAATAGTATATCATGTCTCACACAAGGGATGCAGTCTCTCTGGCTAATCATAATGCATAGTAGTAATTTAGCTTTGCCAATATTATTTTAAGGTTTATGATTTACATGTTTCCATGATTTTGGTGACAATGTGGATTAGGCTTATCATTATCAGAATCTTTGTCATAAACTATGCCAGTCATGATGTTTTAATCATAATTTAAATTTGAATAAAATTCTACGAACAAAGAATAAAGAATTATTGGATAAAGTATTGAAAATGGAAGTTAAGTAGTTATTGAAGGGAAACAGGGCTAGATTTTATAAGTTAGAGAAATTGGGTATTTCAAGTGTTTTACAAACTGAATTAGGTTAAGAGTTCTAAAGAGAAAGTGTAGTCTTGGGATGATATCTAGAAAGTTTCGTAACATGATTTGAAGTATAATTATCATTAGAGCTGTTAGACTGCAACTAGGTTCGTGTAGGATTTTAGATGAGCTTCAGTCAATCCAGAGGACTTTGTTAGGGTTGTGGTTTGAATTACTTAGTACCTTTGAATAAAAATTATTCCTGACATATTAAAGGATAAATATGGAGCTTTTTAGGTTTTAATTTCATGTTTTGTGTGTTTTGGAAGTGTTAGAAGTCATTGTTGGATTTTCAGGTCTGATTGTACCTATTTTGATGTAACTGATGTTAGGAGGTCTTAAAGGTTGATTTAGGAGTAGAGTTCTGAAGATTAATATTTCCTAGATAAACTAGATTGGAAAGTTTCATAATTTAATTATCAAGTACGAGAATTTTATTAGCACTAGAATCATGTTCTAGCAACCAGAAATTATTGGTGCCCTGTTTGTATTTATGTGAGGAATTGAGTGAGTTCAAGGCTGATTTTAGGAGAAGATTCTAAGTAAGAAAGATAGCTAACTTCCTAAAGATAATGCTTGAACTTGGTTTTGTTGAATTTAGTTAAGTATGCAAGTTGACATTAAACATATCTCCAAGATGATTGCGAAAATGCCTAAAGAATGGTTAACTTTAAACAAATACATGAAACTTAGTATTTATAGATTTTCGTAATTAAAAAGATTAAAACCTATAAAATTGACAAACTAAGTAATACTTGAAAATTTTAATTGTAGCTTTGGAACTTGTGGTTGAGCTAACGACGCATGTGAATGCAAGAGGGAGTGACAAGTACAATCGATAAACAGTGAGTGGTTAACTGCTATCCTTTGGTTGCTAGATTAGTGTGTTTGATTGTTTTGATGTATTTATATATATATATATATGTTAAATAATGGTAAGTAAGAATTATTTTGCTATGATTGATTTAATTGAATTATGTTGATGTGTGATCTTGTTTGTGTTTGATAAGGGCCAATAAATTTTATTTTATTTTGTTCAAAATGATTTATACTTCAAAAATAGAATCCGGGTGTACCTAGAATGTTTTGATTTGATTATTTGATGTGATTAAAAATATTTGAGTAACTCAACCCCAGTAAGTGGATTTGGAGGAGGTATGGAGATTTTAGTGATTTCGTATTTCAGTGACTCAGTTTATATTTCTGATTGGTATACGAGGTTGAGTTACTCTATTAGCCCTTTGTGTGCTTTGAGTGATTTGAATGTTTGACTTCTTTGTTGTGGTATGTATTTTATGAAAGATGTTTCGTAAATTTTACATTTACATAATTTACTATATAATTTATGTCATTCTATATATACTTGTCCTATGTACGAAATAATTGTGTTGAGTGATGTTAGTACCCTTTGGGTACGTTTTTCCACTTACTGAGTTCGTAAGACTCATCACTCTTCTGTTGATATTTTTTTTAATAACAAGATTTTGGTATATATCATTGTCGAGCTTATGACTTGCCTATAGCGTGCGGCAAGGTATTTCTTCAAAATCTTATACTTGAAGTCAAAAGTTGAGAGTTTGTAATCACAATAGGATTTTAGGTGTCGGATTTTGGTATTATGCAAGAGTTCACTTTATTGGTTATGTTGTCTTTGTTGTTACCTGGTTGAATGTAACTAGGAATTTACATGTTTATATTTTGGACACATTCCATATTACAGGAAACTTTTATCGAAATTTTTAGTACGTTGTTATATATTTCAGTAAGCAAACTTTTAAAGATAACTTTTGTTTTATAAAATTTACTTTTATGAATTGGTTTAGTCAAGATTTGTATTTGTCTCTTTATTTTGGAGTCAGGGTTATGGAGAGTTAATTACTCAATCTTTCTGCCAGCCATGCCTCTATGAGGGGTGTGACAAGCAAGGGGAGTTGCGCTAGGTTGAGCAAGAGCCGAGGTTGAAGTATTAGGAAACGGATCAACATAGCACTAAACTAGCATGTCCAAAGAAGCTTATGGATGCTGATTGTTGAAAGAGCAAATAAAAGTAAATGTTAGCCCATAAAGGTAAACTAGAGGGGGATGGGGTGAATAGTTTGATCTTTTAAAATTGTTTAGTTTAAAAAAAAAAAAAAACCTTTTTGCTTTGGAAAGAATTAGCTAAAAATAGTGCAGCGAAAAATAAAGTAACAAACAAAGTAAAATTAAGGACATAAGATTTTTATATTGGTTTACCAGAAACTCCTCACTAATCCACTCTTCAAGACGACGCTTGAGAGTTCATCAACGACTAATCCTTTTAACTTTAGGAATCAGCTACCCTCTTACTCTTTTCAGGAAAATCAACGTCATCTAATCACTTATAAGGAGACCAATGCCATCTGTTCAATTCTAAGAAGAACAAAACTTTGTACAACTGATTAAACTTATGGGTAAAAATTAACCACCTTTTTCGTAAAACACACAAGTAACACAACTTGTCTTTTCCTAGAAAGAAAGAATTACAATACAATTTACTTAATCACAAAGTCAAACTATTTTAGATGAGTTTAACAACAGAGCAAATGATATGAAAGTTTAACTTAAAGAGAATATTGATTATCTATTTTTAACAAAACACTATGATTCTTTTTAAATAGAAAATTATCACACCCTTCACGGAAGCATGACTGGTGGAAGGAATGGGTAACTAAACCTCCGTAATCCTGACTTCAAAAAAAAGAAATAAATATGAATCTTGACTAAACCAAAACATAAAAGTAAATTTTATAAAAACGGAACTTAATTGTAAAAGTTTGTTTACTAAAACATATAACAATTTATTAAAAAATTTGGCAAAGGTTCCTTGTAATATGAAACATGTCCAAATGCAAACCTGTAAATTTCTGGTCACATTCAACTAGGTAACAATAACCACAAAATTACACAGGGGAGCTCTGCTCCAGCCATATCATAAATAACAACCAACTAGATTATTACATAACGCAAAATCAGACATCTCACTGTTCTAGTGTGACTGCAAACTTTCATCATTAACTTCAAGTATGAGATTCTGAATATACCTTCCACCAAACACTCGGCAAGCCTAGAATCGGTAAATGTTGTCCCTTGAGAATTACAAAAAAAAAATCAATAAAAGAGGGGTGAGTCCTACGGACTCAGTGAGTGAAAAATCGTACCCAAATGGTACTAGCATCACTCAACACACGTATATTATATCAACATATCAAAAAATTTAAAATCACTAAGATTACACGTACACGATTACAGAAACATAAACTTAACAAGCACAATTCAAATAGTACTATGTATAATTCAATCAAAATAATCAAACCAATCAAATGACACAAATCATACAAAGGGTCAACCGAGTAACTCAATCCCACACAATAAATATTGTCATAACCCTTATAACCCGATATCTTAGAGTTAAGTTTTAAACATAATGTGTAAATTTTTGTTAAATAAATAAAATAAGTAACAGTGCAATTGAACATGTTATAACCCGATAATTTAACATACGTGTTAGAATGTTGGTGTGTAATTTATTGTAAATAGGTAAACATATTTCATGAAATTTTTTTTTTAGATACATGTATAATTAATTTAAGTGGTGGAGGAAGAGTAATGAATATATATATATATATATATATATATATATATATATATATATATATACACTTTTGAAAATTTGTTTGTTTCTATGTTACTTTTTCTTTCTTTTTGTTTTGTTTTACTTGCCTTCACTGCCTCATCCTTCTTCCTTCTTATTTTTAGCTGAGAGCTTCCTTGATTCCATTTGTTATGCCACTTAGAGAAAGTAGTGAAGAGAATTGGAATTCCTCTTTGTTGAAGTTGTGTGAGGTAGGAAAAATCCTCGTCCTTCCTTTCTTTTTTGCTTGGTATGGTTTTTCCTTCATATCTGCTTAGTGTGCTTGCCTTTAATGGAGGGTTGGGTGCTCTATTTTAAGGGGTAGCAACCAAAAAATTTATTCTTGTTCACCATAGGTTTAGATTCTTAGGTATATGTATCTTGTTGTGGGTGTGTAGGAGAATATTAGAGAGTGTGACAGAATATTAGAGAGTGTGGCGGCCATGGGAGGCAACCAACCAACCAAACTGTCATCCCCTGTTTTGGGGCAGCAACTTGGTTACTCATCCTTTCCCCTATGGCTGGTTATGGCATGCAAAAGAAAGAGGTTTTGAGGGTTTTAAGCTGACACGACAGCAAGGATTAGGAAGCAGAAAAATTTTCCCCCCTTGTGTTGTGAGCTTTACTTGAATCTAGAGTGGTAATTCTTTTTAGTTAGGTGAATTAGTGGAGCTCAATTATACTAAGATCCATGTTTATATTTTTATTAAAAGTTTGATTTTTAGGAGAAAAAAAAAAGAATTTTAAATCATGAACCAAGAATTTACAACAATGAATATATATAGTAGTTGCATATAATTATTGATATAGGAGATTTAAGATTAGTATATATTAACATGGAAAGGTGAAATACATGAATTAAGAGTTGAAATTGAGTAATGAGTATGAACAAAGGGTGTTTAGTTGTATGGTGAAGTGTTGAAAGTGAGAGTTAAATGGTTTTTGAAAGGATGCAATGCCAAATTTCATGGGTTAGAGAAATCTTGTATTTTGGGTACTTTTAGTATTGAATTAAATTCATAGTTAAAAAGATAACTGTAGCTTAGGTCATAAGGTGTTGTCTGCAAAATTTCATAACTTGGTTCTAAGTATATTTGTTGGTAGAGCTACTGGACTGCAGCTAGGTCCATACAAGATTTTTAGTAAGCTTCAATTGGTTCAAGAGACTTTGTCATAGGTTGTAGTTTGAATTAGCCTAAGACCTCTAAATAAAAGTTGTTCCTAACATTCTAAAGAGAAAATCTGGAGTGGTGCAGGTTTTAATTCTTTGTTGTGTGCATTTTGGATGTATTAGAAGTCAAGACTATGATTTTCAGGTATTTACTGTACCTATTTTGAAGTAATTAAGATTAAGGGGCCTTGAAGGATGAATTAGGAGAATAATGCTGAAGATGAAATGTTTCTAAGATCTTGATATACTCGATTGGAAATTTTAGTAATTTAACTCGCAAGTATGATAATTTTATAAGCATCTGAATCAGGGGTTAGCAACCAGGAATTTGTGCAATGCACTGTTTTTGTTCATGTGAGGAATCGAGTGAATTCTAAATAAGAAAGATAGATAACTTCTTAAAGTTACTGTTTAAACTTGGTTTTGTTAAATTTGGTTAAGTATATAAGCAAAAATCAAATATATCTTCAAGATCGTTGTGAAAATAACTAAAGAAGAGTTAACATTAAATAAATACTTGAAACTAAATAACTCTAGATTTTCATAACTAAAAGGTTATAACTTAAGAATTTTCAAACTAAGTAACACTTCGAAAATATAATTGCAGCTTCGAGAAGTATGGTTGAACCAACGACAAGCATGACCACAAGTGTGAGCGACGAATGAAATCTATTAAATGTGAGTAGTTATTTATTACCCTTTGGTGGCTAGATTATTATGTGTATTTACATGTGTATATGAATAGATGTATTATATGAAAAAATGAATAAATAAGCATGTACAGTGTTGCATTGAGTTAATTGAATTGTGTTTGATGTTTGAAATTATTTGTTTTTGATAAAGGCCAACGAAGCGAAATGTTTTCCGAAATGATTCTACTTCCAAAATTGAAATCTGGGTGCACCTAGGATGTTTTAAGATTTTCATATTCTGATAAGTATTTTAAAAAAATTGAGTACTCAGTCCCAGTGGGTGGATTTGAAGAAAGGATTCAGTGACTTTGATTTCAGTAAATTTGTTTCTAATTTTGTTTAGTGTGTGAGCGCAAAACTGCCTAGTGGGAGGTGGTGTGTAAGGCTGAGTTGCTTACTTTGTATGCTTTGATTGTTTTAAGTATATTATACAATTTACTAATTAAACTGTGCTTGCTAAGTTTTATATTTTCGTATTTGTATGTGTTATCTTAGTAGTTTTGAAATTTACGACATGTGGATATTAATTAATTATATATTCTATATGTGTGTTAGGTAATGTTAGTACCCTTTAGGTATGATTTCTCATTCACTGAGTCCATAGGACTTATCCCTCTTCTGTCGGTTTTTTTTTTTAGTAACAGGATCTTGAAGACGACTATTACCAATAATGGGGTAATTCTTTGAAATCTCAATCTTGAAGTCAAAAAGGTGAAACTTTTCAGTCACACTAGAGCTATGAGGTGTCTGGTCTTATGACGGGTAATAGTCTAGTTGAATATTATTATGATGAGAAACGAAGTGGAATTCCTTGGTCTTGCTGTCTTTGTTATTGTTTTTGTTGTGTAAAAACAGAAATATGTATTGTTTATGTTTTGCACATATTTCACATTGCGTAGAACCTTTACCAAAATTTTCAGTAAATATTATATATTCAGTAACAAGTATATGTCTTTACTTTAATTAAGTAAAGACTTTCTTAGTCTTAAATATAATTGTTTTGAGAGTTTTGTGTGTTCAGTAGTGGTAAAGTCAGGGTTATGGAGATTTGATTTTCCATTCCTCCTGCCAGTCATGTCTCCATTTGGGAGTGTGACAAATATCTTCCCACACTCCCGCACAACAAGTTATTCTCAGTACACAATCCATCCCACCAGAGCTGAGCACTCAATTATTTTAAAACACTTATTAGAATCAGAATGCCTTGAAAAAGAATATTATAGGTGCACCTAGATTTCAATTTCAGAGAAACATTCATTTCATTGGCCCTTATCAACTACAAACAATTTCAACCATCAAACATAATTCAAATAACTCAATGGAACACTGCACATGCTTATTTTTTCATACAACACATTTATTCAAATTTACATATAATTACAGGTAATAATCTAGCAACCAAAGGATAATAGTTAAACACTCACCAATTTACAGATTTTGTTCATCACTTCCTAGTGCGCTCACGTGTATCACCAGGGCTACAATAAGGTCCGGAACTAAAATTCATCTTTCCATAAATAGTTAGCTCATAACTATTATAATTATAATATTTAAATTACTATGCTTATATATCAACTTATATGGGTTTCTTGAAACTAAGTCCGTTTATGTAGTTTAATCAATTCCTTGTAGGAAACTTGATACCATATCTTGTATATATATATATCAAGAAATTAATACTAACTCATACTTTTAACATTTTTATTTTCTAATATTAAATCCAAATTGAGTTACTCTTTCTAAATTTATCCAAGGACTTGAATAATGTCATTTCAATATTAATACAATCAAATTTTTAAAATTTACCTTTCCTTAATCTCTTAACCATATTTATTTATTCTTTTTTCTTAGACTATTTACTTAAAGTTCACAAAATATTTAGCTTTCAAGATCTCAATTTGTTAAGCTTCCCTCTTTCCTTAATATTTCCTTATTATTTATTCATGAACTTTTATTCATATTCAATTGATTCCCCATTTAATTATCTAACTAATAGAGCTTGTATAATTCCATTCGTATACATGTACTAACCTTCAATTTCTCCTAGTCCTTCCATCAAACATCTTGTAAGCATGTTCATTCTAATTCATGTGATTCCCAATCCTAATTCTTGTTTTTCCATAACTCTTACTCATACCTTTATTTAAAATCCATCTAAACCAAGACTTAACTCACTAATTATCAACAATCTAGTACATATAAAACAATTAAACTAAGGGAACACCTAAACGCTATACATGGCTACAATGACTAAGTATGTAATTAAGTTACTTGTTACAATTTTTTTTACCCTTCCGGGCTCACCACCAACTGACCAAGTGATATAGACTTAGAGCAAGGAAGTTAAGCTCAAAACAGAGGTATTACCACCCTTACTCCCACGGCTGCCCCTTTAAGTAAACTCCCCAGTCAACAACCATACACAAAGCACTTGGCTACCGTTTATTTGAAGAAAACTGCAACAGTTTTTAACGGAAGGAAGGGAGGCGGTTATAGCCCCACAACTCACCTTACCACCTGCCTTATACGGACAGTAGCAAGACAAAAGTTCAAGTTGCCTTTCAACTACAATTGCCTTGAATCCAGCCAACCCCACCTAATTTACACCCAGACAACAAAGAAAACCTGCCAAGCCAAATCCTAACCTCACGGCCAGCAAGGAATACCCACCAACAGAGCTCCTTAAACACTTCCAAAGCTACAAGTTAAAGTGGTTCTGACTTAAGAGGATTAAGCCATCAGCAAGAGAAGCAAAAGCCAAACACTTGCTTTGGGAAAAAACCAAACAATTGCTACAAAAGTTCTCACACGACAGCTTAAAGGGAGGAAACAGGGGAAGTAGAAAGGGATATACGAAAATGAGAAGAAGAAGACCAACCAAGCTAGGTCGGGGGGCAAGGCAAAAAATAAAATAAAATAAGACAAAGTAAGAAATAAAATAATGCAATACTTATCTATTTGTTTAAACATGTGGTGTAGATTGAGCCCACTTATATATAAATATATATATATATATATATATATATATATAATTATTGTTCTTTACATTTATATACTCTAATTTTACTTATTAACACAATTTACATAAAATGAAATTCAAGTCCAAGGTAGTCCATGATGTAGTAAAAATTAACTTTCTAATTACCTATGTATTATATACTTATAAATCTATTTAAGTGTTTATTTATTTTAATTTTTGACTTTGTATAATATTTTAATTATCTAGTCACGACAAATTATGTATAAATATTTTAAGGCGTACATTTAATTATCAGGTTATAACAAAAATGATGAAGCCTAAGCTAGTTCTCTCTCTGCTGATATAAATGAAGAAGCAACATCATTTTCCTTGTTTGATGATTGACAAGATTTCTTTTATGATTAGCTAAAAAATATGTTGAAAATGAATTAGAATTTAGAAAATCTAAGAAAGAAATAGTTTCTTTAAATAATGAAAAAAAGAACTCAAGAATGAGTCATTTACTTTAAACGAAAGACAAAAATACAAAATCTTTCCTGATGAAGAATCTGCATCTGGTACATCAACTACATTAGATTTCATCGATTTCTTCAGATCTTAAATATGACATGCTAAATGATAAAATTGATAATATAACTACTACTTTGCCTAGTTTATGCATGACAAGAAAAATCATGATTTGATGTAAGGTAGTCAAAAATGTTTTTTTAATAAAATTGATTCTAAACTAACTAAGTTGTACCCAAGAAAACTTGGCCACCAAAGGCAAAATCATTTTTTCTTTTTCCAAAAATGGCGTGTTACTCACTGAATTAGCTCAATGACAGCGGATCTATCACTCTTGGAATCATCTAGCAATTAAGAGATACATTTTAATGGATTAATTTTGATTTGTTTATATCTTATATGATTTGAAATCTAGCATAGTTTAGTTTTCTACATTGCCCTTGTATTTGCTCTGTCTTCTATTGCTCACAATTTTGACTTTTTGCTGACCCCAAAAACGGGGACAAAATATCTGATATTGAATATTTCATATTATTTTAAAATTAGTCTCAAATTGATATAAACATGGACAGAAAAATAAGCTAGACTGTAAATATGTTCTCATACTTAGGGGGATTTTTTTCTGCTGAAATCCCTTCCCTCGTCCTATTTTTTAAATTTCAAATTAATTATTTTGTAATAATAAAAAAGATGAGATTATTGAATCAAATGGTCAATACCTCTATTTGATGATGACAAAATAAATATTCCATGCTATGAAAAATTAATTAAATATATTCTCTTTTGCATGAACACAACAAATGAGCTGAACACGAATATATATGGTGAAGTGATCAAACTCATGGAAAATTAGTTAGCTGATCAATCAGTTATGTATCAATACCACAATGTTTTTATTAGAGGAAGTCAGTTGAAGCTCTTTGTGAATATTAATCAGTCGTTTATGTATCATATGACAATGTTTCTTCCATAAGTAAGTGAGCGAAAGAAATCGTTTGAAGAAGTTAACCGTAGATTATCTTTTTAATCAGCTGAAGAAGGTACATCAAAGAGTCAGTTGGAGAATTAACTAAAGATTTCTCTACAAGACAGCTAAATCCTAACTTAAAGGACAATAAGCTGGAATCCATTTGCATCAATTAAGCTGCTATGCAACTGGATTGAAATGAAACATTTCATTTATAATCCAATTACTTGAAGCTCTCAAATGAAGTTGTGGTTCAACTAAAGTCTCTCTACAATTATTCATACAGCACCGCTTTGAAAGACATTGACTGTTCATTTTCTTTCTTGGCTGAGTAAATTTCAAACATGTTTCTTTCGCGCCTAAATCAGAAAAGGTCAAATCATGAAAGCTCAAGTCATAGGTTGTGCTAGTACTTTGTTCATCTACCTAAAAGCACTACTACCTAAAAGCACTACCTTCTTGGTTTCGTGCTAGAAAAACACATTTATCAGGAGAAATGATATTTTTGTCTGTTATTCCTCTGCTCTATTTGACTGCGATCATCTTCTATTGGAAAATGGCTATATTCATCTCAGGCTTATACATTTGAAAAGGAACAAAAGAGAGAAACAAGGAGAAGAAAACAATTTTTACAACCATCATTTTGGAAGGTCTTAGAAGACTGGCCTCTCTAGTTGAAAACTTTCAAATCTCTTGAAACGGATAATGATTAAAATTTTCATGTCCCTTCCCCTGTGTCAGCTCACTCAACAAAATGCTAAACTTTCATATCTTTAAGAACACTTTGTATCTGAGTGATTACGCGAAATTGTACTCAGGCCCATGCATCTTTGTATTTGTGAGAAAATCACTAGTTAGAATCTAGAACTTAGATTTAACCTTGGTAAAGTTTTGTTTGTGTCAAGTTCTAAGGACCTTGTTAATTGTGGCTAAGTCTGTTAATTCAGCTAGATTATTGAGTCCTGGAATTAAGTTGTAAAGGTTGCTTAGCACTGTAATTCAGCTAGGTTATGAGCCTCGGAATTCAATTAGGTTATTGAGTCCTGTAAGTCAATTGTGAAGGTTGTTGAGCCCTGTGAATTTAGCAAATTGTGAAAATCCCAAGAGAAGCTTGGAGAGTGGATGTACGATTTTGGTGAATCACTATAAAAATTGTTGTGTCATGTCTTTCTATCCCTCTACTTTTTACTTTCAGCAATTATACTTGTTTTTTTTGCTAAACTTGATGCTTTGTGATTGCTTATATGTTGAGCATATTATTTATAATTTGATATCATTAGAAAGATTATTTTTATTCAGAGAAATTATTCTCGCCTCTCTGATTTTTCATTCTTGGGCAACATATGTTATGCAACAATAATCTTTTCTTCATTTTGACACATTATATCCTGAAAATCAAATAGTTAAGACCTTTTATTATTTCATTTTTCAGCCTCATTTCATGGTTTTGCAACAAGCAATTCTTGATCTGGTTCCATAACTTCACAGAAGCAATTCTTGATCTGGTTCCATAATTTCACAGAAGAATTGTGTCTCTTCATCCTTAATAAACTCTTCATCATCGTTTTTAATTTTTGGATCACTTGATTTCTTGAATTCAACACAATTATCAATAGCTTCATCGGGCTCCTCAACATATATGTGGTGATTCGTCATCTAAACTGAATTGCTTATTTGATGTTGTGTAGGTAGTAAAGTTAGGTTGATCTTGATAAGCCAAAAACCTACCCTTTTATTGTAAATCTTTGAGTTCACCATGGTTTCTATTGGTTCTTCTTGAACAACTTCCTTTGCAGTATTTTTGTTCTATCATTCATCTTCCTGTAGCCCTTGTTTCTTCAATCAAATATTTAATTATTTTAGCAAGCTTAAACTGCAAGAACTCCTCCATCATCTTCGCAAACTTATTTAATTTTGTCTCAAGTCGAGACTCCATCTTAATTAGACAACCGAGACTCTCTCGAAAATCTGATGCGAAAAGTTAGTTAGAATCGTTGAATATGAATACTTGGGTATGATACCAAAGGATAGAACCCCACGGTTCTATAGAGGATAATTGAACAAAAATAAATGAAAATATAAATTGAGAGATCTTTTGATAGGATATTAGAATCTCCAAATATGATTGATCATTTCGAGAGGCTCAACGCTTCCAAAATACTAAACAAATGCTTTAGTTGTATTATTTTGGGGTGATTCCATAACCATACGACATCTACGTATTTATAGTTAGTCTATGTCGTTATCTGACATACGCTGTTAAGTAAAATTAAATGGTCCGTCGCTGTAAGGACCAACAAGTGACTGATTTTTACAATATAAGGATGAAATTGGAAATTGTTAAACTATAAAGACGAAAATGACTTTTCAAGAACTGTAGCAACCTCAAGTGTAATTTAACTTACTTTTAAGCATAACAAATATATTCCTCCCTTAGTTGTATTTTTTTTTTAAAAATAATTGTATTTTTGGTCTCTTTCATTTTAATCAATATATTTGCAGATGAAATACATTATATTATGCCAATAGCGTAAATTCTTTTAAAATTCCTCAAGTCATGGTGAGTGAAAATAAAGCCTAATTTATATGTTGTAGCTCTTATACTCATTTAAAATCATACCTTACGTGCAGTTGTAGTCCAAAAATAACATATTCGGAACGGTTTTGCATAATGAGTGTGATAATAAAGTATTTCATTTATTATTATAAGAGCAACTCAAATGAAAGATAATAGAAGGAGCCACATTTACTTTTCATAGAAATTACAAGAAATACATTGACCAATTTGAAACTAGAGGAACCAAACAGAATTTTGCATTAAACTTTTGGGGATTCTTCACTTGGTTAACATGTTGATAATACGGTTTTTTTTTTTTTGGGTCAAAGATTGACATTTGCACCTTTATTACATAGAACCTAACCCATAACATCCTGTTAAACCGAGGCATAGCTCTAATCACGATATCAGATATAAGTTAATATTTTCTTTTATCATGAATATGAATTAATATTTTAATGCATTGACAATGTATCTAATTTTTATGTAAATAAAAAAATGACATATGTCACTAATACTAACTGTAATTTTTTATTTTTAATTAAAAAATTAATATGTTATAATTTTATTTATTTATCGTTTATAAATTTATACATTAACAATGGATCAAATATTAACTAGTCAAATAAACCTCGGAGTCTTTTTGTTAGCTGATTAGTGTATTATTTGTCTGTTTAGTTTTTTGTTTTGAAGCACCAAAAAGCAACTTATGGGTAATAAGCTTTATTCGACCCAACTTTTGCCAAGCGTTTCGGTTTTGGAGTGGGTTGAGCCATTCAACAATGGGCCCTTCACTCCCAGTTTTCAGTTGTGGTCTGTAGTCCCCAGTCCCGAATCGCACTCTCTCTTCTCTCTCTGCGCGCGCAGTTTGTGGAATAGCTTCTTATGGCGGCGATTAGAAGATTATTAGGGGCAAAGACTAGTTCATCATACTCGCACCTTCTTCCTCCAGCTCTTTACATTTGTTGCAGAGGCATTGCTTCCAAGCTTTTTGTTGGAGGTACTCTCTTTCCTCCGTTTCTTTACCCGATGAAGGAACCCATATGTTTTTCTTTTTCAATATTTAATCAGATTTGATATTACTAATTTTCACAACTTTAAAAGAAATTTATTTGATACTAATCCTATACAGTTTCTTCTTGCTCGAATAACTCATAAAATATTCATTTGTCATACCTTTAAATTGATTATTGTCAAACTGTTCGATATAATGTCTGACAGAATGCTGCTTATATGGTTTCCTTACTATTCTTCATGCTTAGCTGCCAATATGGAGCTTTTGAGATTGTATTCCTTTCTTTTACCCTCTGTTGAAGTTCCTTTTCTTTCTTCATCTGTTTTGGACCAATGCATATTCTTTTGTTTATGGGGTTATGCGTATCCTCTTGCTTTGCTATAGAGATGAAAATGGATTGTGATTTGGAGAGGAGTGAAAAATGGGCAATATACTGTTAGAATCTGTACTCATAGTTTAATTATTTTAATTGGTCTAATTCCATTATTTAAACTAAGTACTTTGCAACCACCATAAAATTATCCACTAATTTGTGTAGCTTTTAAATACACTGTTGTTGCAACTTCCAATACTATTTTGATCTCTAGTATAAATTAAGCTGACCCAGAACCTAGGAATTGTGGACATTGACTCCAGCAGGGGTATGGAAATTGACACATAGTACAGGTGCACAAAAACGTTTAGGTAGACAATTAGACAATGGATGAAGGTGAAGATTTCTTATCTATTCTTTCTTTTCTTTCAGTTCATCTTTCTTTGTTCTAGCAGTGTCTAATGCTGGAAAGAACCAGTTAAATTGAGATTCACCTACACTCTTTATCTGTTTAAGCAAAATACTTGGAATCATGAGTTCTTCTCTCTGCAAGGATTTTGCTGTTGTAGTCAGCTTCCTGATAATGTTTATTACTTATTTTGAATTTCAACTACTGCAATTGAAATATTTGCAGTTTTTCCACATAGGAACTTACATACCAGAATGATCTTCCAATTAAGTAACAATCACCAAACTATCATTTTATATACTTAAAAGAATAGTGAATTGGGTATTTCTGAAGCCCAACTCAAAACCAAACCCCCAGAAAAAAAAAAAAAAAAAAAACTAAACGCGAGAGTCTGACTCATATGTTTTGATTTTCCTATGTGGTTATATTAAGGATTATTGAAATATTTGTATTTTATATTGATGTTTTTCTTTCTATTTTGATGCATGAGTTGAAACTTAAATGTTGTAATTCACAATAAACCTGTTGGTTGTTTTATTAACTGTAAGAACTATATTTGTGATGTGATTTTTGTAGTATGTAATGAATGTTGAATTATTATCTTTTATTTTTATTTTTAGCATTTAAAATTAACAAATTTTTTATATATTATATATAATATTTAAAACATTAATTAAATATATTTATGATGTCATACTAGTTCGACCATCAATTTAATCTCGATTGAACCAGTGACCTAAGACTCGGTTATATTTTCGAGTCAATTCGTGGTTTGGTTTTTAAAATATTGGGTCCACCAATAGCATAAATGTCTAATGTCTTCTTTCAGTACCACCTTTTTAAAATTGTAGTATTACTTGATTTTCTAGCCTTGAATTTGTAACATAAAAGTTTTTGTTGTTCAAGTTTTAAGATTTTATTAATTTACTGTGAAATTTTTTTAGGTTTGCCTTTACATATACATGTTATCTCCTACAGTCTTCCGTTTTGAAAATCTGCATGTTAACTGTGTTTTTCTCTCTCTCTCTGCGTTGCAGGATTGTCATTTTATACGACAGAGAAGGGATTATCTGAAGCATTTTTTAAGTATGGTCAAGTTGTCGAAGGTAATAACTATTGTTGGTTGATTAATGTAGCAATGATAAACTACTCTTGACGATGGCTCCTATTTTGTGGGAGTTTAACCCTGTTACCTTTTCCAGCTAAAATTGTAATGGACAGAGTGTCAGACAGATCAAAAGGGTTTGGATTTGTCACCTTTGCATCAGAAGATGATGCTGAGAATGCCATCTCGGAGATGAATGGAAAGGTAAACCCTGTTTATGCATTTTTTTAATTCTTTTTCTTCCATATTTTACTAGTTAGAAATTCAAATTTACTGGGGTCTTCTTAGCAGCCCCTAAATGGACGTGTAGTTTTTGTTGACTATGCAAAACCCGAATCAAACTATGGTGGTGGAATGCCAATTGCAAGAGGACCTCCTAACCTAACAGAAGCTAGATCAGTGGAACAGATAGAAGCATCGGTCCGCAGCACTAGTGATAGCTTATAGATTTATGCCTCTGAATATGACAGCTTTTTAGTATGGTGGGTGTGGCATTTAGCAACTAATATATGTTTGTTGTATAATATGAAGATTATAACTTCATTTATGGGAAATTGCTGGATCTAGTAAGTCTGTCTAATTAAATCTACAATTGCCTATTTGTGCTAAACATGTGAAGGCCTCTTAATTGAAACAGAACAAGATAGCGCTTGTAAGATCTGCCCATTTATCCCCTTCCCTTCATTGATTCCACCAATCAGGTTTAGCATTCAGATGTGCCTCCTTCATGATTTCTTAGCTGCTATTGCTACAGTTAGTTGAGAGAGTATGAGGGTAACAACGCTTGCGTTGGATTCCATAATTTTCAGAAAGAGCCGCCTGGTCCTGTAAAATTTCTATCAAATGTGGTATTTTTTTTTTCCCCCAGTTTTACTGAAAAGGGGACCTTCCTTACATGTTCTTCGGCCTTTAGATTCTTCCAAATTTGCTGTATAATGTCTGTAACGTTATGATAACATGTGTTCGCTCATGCTGGTAAAATTATATTTACTGTTATTACAGTATCATTTTAAATTTCGTTCTAAAAGTATTTTTGTGTCTTCAAATATAATTCTTTTGGCCACAAGTTTGTTTAGTGAGCAGAAAATATATAAAAATAAATAAATAAATAAATAATTGTATGTCACTCTATTCCTTTTATTTCTCAAAAAATCATCAAATTAAGGTTTGTGACTAAATTTATTTAATTCTTCCTATTTTCTTATCAGGTTTTCAATAAGAAATAAGAAATTTGATTGGATTGCTAATTTTTTTTCAATACTTCAAAATGTTTTTGAGAGAGAGAAGTAAGACCACAAGTTTTTTTTTTTTAAATCTTTAATTAATTTATTTTTATATATATTCTAAGGTTCACAATATAGATGTAATTATATAAAAAAATTTGTCAATTCAAAGCAAGTCACAAAAATATTTTGTAATTTCACTTTATTTTGTTATATAAATATATATATATATATATATAAAACAATCCTATATGTAGATTTTACAACTTTACAGGTGTTGCTCGTGGCTTTCCCTGAAGTCAAAAACTGTTGGCGAGCTAAAGTTACATTCCGGACTTGAAATTGAATTGTCCAAGTATCATTTAGTTTGTCAATTTAATAGGTTATAAGTCATGGCTCCTGCAATCTGGTCTTTGGCTATCCAACACTAGCTGGGATAGTTTGGGAGGCAACAAGCATGAATGGGTGAAAGAAAAAAACTAGAGCTTCGGCTGAAGAAGAAGAAGGCTAGAATAGTCTAGAATAAGGAGGAAAAATCGTGGGAAATGAGTGAGAATTGAAGAAAAGAAATAGGAAAAATAGGAAAAGTCAGCCTATAACAGGGGAGGAAAATTGTGGGAAATAAGAGAAAAATGAAGAAAAGAAATAGGAAAAGAAAAATAAAAAGGGACAAATGGATATATATTTTTTATGTTGTTTAACTATTTATTTGATTAGTCATTGTGTTTTTATAACCCAAAAGTACTAAGTTTTTCTTTTTACTCCCTAAAACTTACTATTATGATATTGGGTTATAACAATCTCCCCCTTTAAAAAAATTTGTCCCGAATTTCGATAGAATAGATATGAACACATTATCTACCTGACTCACTAAAAAGATATGGATATTGTAGTCTTATTGTATCTTCGGGTTCCTAAGTGGCTTCTTGCTCACTATGATGTTGCTAGACGACTTTCATAAAAGGAATAGTCTTTGAGCGAAGTTTATGAACTTGTCTATCTATGATCGACACTGGTTACTTCTCATCAAAGAACAAAATTTCGTGTCGATTCGCTCAAAACGGGCGAATCGATTCGGTTTCCACACACATGGAAACGAATCAAGTACATAGAAACGAAAATTTGTAGTGTCGGTGGAAACGGAGCCAATTCCACCGTTTCCAATTAAAATGGATCGACACAAAAGTAACAAAATTCCAAAATTGCAGGTCTGTAGGTACGAAAAGGGGAAGAAAAAGAAAAAGCAAAAGCAAAAGTGGACAAATTTTTTTTTAAAAAATGCAGTAGATAATTGAAGGACTCTATACTCATCTGTTTTTGAAGAAGATGATGGGAGGGCTTGCACTTCGCAGGAGTGAGAGAGACGATTCTCTTGCAGGAGCTGGAGTCGATCGGGTGTGAATTTTGGACGGTTGCAGACGAAGTTGAAGAAGAAAGAGTTGCAGACTTCCAGTTACAGAGACGTCGTTGGAGAGAAGAAGCAGATACCAGAGAGAGAAGAGGCAGAGACTAAGGTGCAACGCTGCGTTTTTATGAGTATAATTTTATTTTTTTTGGGCTTAAAATCTGTTAATTTTTTTTTACTTTTTTTTTTCCTTGTTTTGACAATAAATTCAAATATATATATCAATATATAGCTTTTTATTTTACAATTAAGCTAATTGTTGAAATAGTGAAAAAATAATAATAAGTATTTGTTTATATATGTTTATTAACTTAGAATATTAGTAAATATGAATAAGTTAGAAAATAATTTTTGTGTCATTAACATGTAACATTAGTAAATATGAATTAATTAGATTTTTTTTAAAATTTCAATTATTATCTAATTTTTTATTATATAATTTATTTAAACTTTCAATTATTACTATTTATTTATAGATAGCATAAACAATGAAGTTTTTATTTTAAAGTTAGTTTAATTTTTAAAATAGTGAAAAAAATAATAAATATAAATTATTTATATATAGTTATTAACTTAGAACATTAGTAGACATGAATTATTTATAAACTAATTTTTAATTCATTATCCTATAACATCAATAAATATGACTTAATTAGAAAATATATTATTTTAAATTATTTTTTATATAAATTTAATTTATTTAAATTTGCAACTATTGTAATTTGTATAATTTCAATTATTTTTTTTGATTTAATTTAAATTTATTATCTAATTTTTTATTATATAATTTATTTAAACTTTCAATTATTCCTATTTATTCATAGATAGCATAAACAATGAGGTTTTTATTTTAAAGTTAATTTAATTTTTAAAATAGTGAAACAATAATAAATATAAATTATTTATATATAATCATTAACTTAGAACATTAGTAGACATGAATTATTTATAAACTAATTTTTAAATTCATTATCCTATAAAATCAGTAAATATGACTTAATTAGAAAAAATATATATTTTTAAATTTTTTTATATCAATTTAATTTATTTAAATTTGTAACTATTGTAATTTATATAATTTCAATTTTTTTGATTTAATTTCAATTATTATCTAATTTTTTATTATATAATTTATTTAAGCTTTCAATTATTACTATTTATTTATAGATAGCATAAACAATGAGGTTTTTATTTAATGTTAGTTTAATTTTTAAAATAGTAAAAAAAAAACAATAAATATAAATTATTTATATATGGTCATTAACTTAGAACATTAGTAGACATGAATTATTTATAAATTAATTTTTAAATTTATTATCCTATAACATTAGTAAATATGACTTAATTAGAAAATACATTTTTTTAATTGTTTTTTTCTATCAATTTAATTTATTTAAATTTGCAACTATTGTAATTTATATAATTTCAATTATTATTTTTTATTTAATTTCAATTATTATTTATTATTTATTATATAATTCATTTAAAATAGTGGAAAAAATAATAAATATAAATTATTTATATATGGTCATTAACTTAGAACATTAGTATACATGAATTATTCATAAAATAATTTTTAAATTCATTATCCTATAACATCAATAAATATGACTTAATTAGAAAATACATTTTTTTAATTATTTTTTTCTATCAATTTAATTTATATAAATTTGCAACTATTGTAATTTACATAATTTTAATTTTTTTATTTAATTTCAATTATTATCTTTTTTCCTATCAATTTAATTTATTTAAATTTTTAGTGTAATTTAATTAGATTACATGTTTATATTTTTACAGTTAAAAATAAAAGATGAAAAAGGCTGATGATATTGGATGGTTGTATTTTGAAAGAATAGGTGATAATCGTCAGCAAGTAATTTGCAATTTTTGTGGAAAGCAACTTAAGGGAAGAGGTATAGCTCGAGGCAAACAACATTTAGCTGGAGGTTATCCAAATGTGACAAAGTGTGAGAAGTGTCCCGTGGAAATTTCTAAACAAGTGAGATAAACAAGAGAATGAAAAAATGAAAGAAATAAGAGGTGAGATGAGAGAAAATTTAATGAGCGGAACAAGGAGAAGAGCAGGGATTATAGAAGAAGATATTGATGACACAGATGATGAGATGAGCATACAGGAAAGACAAGATCTTCAATATGCAACGAATTTATCAATACATGATATATATATGGCAGAACAAGGATATAGACAAGTTCCACATCCAAGGATGGAGCCTACACGAACTCGAAATTTAAGTCGTACTCAGAGTGTGAAAGAAGGTTTTGGAAAATTTACTAGGAGAGAAAAAGGCCCAAGCAGAGAAGAGATAGATCCAAGCATATATAGGCAACAAGATGTTTACCAACAAAAGTTGAAAAACATGTGGAATCCAAAAAAGTTGGCAAAGTCAGCAAAGCATGCTATTGGAAAATTCTTTATTTATCAAAATATTGCTCCTAACAAAGCACAAGGGCCATATTATCAGTGTATGATTGATGAAATTGCACGTGCAGGGGTTGGAGTTGAAGGGCCTACTCCTTATAAAATCGGTGGTTCTATTTTGGAGGATGAGATAGAGGAATTGAAGGAATATATTGATGAATTTAAAAAGAAATGGGAGGTTTATGGAGTGATTCTAATGTGTGATGGATGGACATCTATAACCCATTTGTCAATAACAAACTTTTTGATTTATTGTGATGGAAAGACAGTTTTTCACAAATCAGTAAATATAACGGGAATTGACAAGGATGCTAATTATCTTTTCCAGTTGATGGATGAGGTTGTTCAAGAGATTGGTGAAAAATATGTAGTTCAAATTATCACAGATAATCAATCTTCATACAAAAGGGCTGCAGAGTTATTGATGGATAGAAGACCACATTTATATTGGACATCGTGTGCTGCACATTCTCTTGATTTGGTATTACACGACTTAAATTCAAAAGTGTTTCACCTATTCTAGAGCAAGCAAAGAAGTGCACAAATTTCATTTACAATCATGGAAAAGTTCTTCATTTGATGAGGCAACATTGCACAGGTGAATTGATACGGCCAGCTCAAACAAGATTTGCCACAAATTATATTGCTCTTGAAAGTCTTCTACAACATAAGAATGACTTACAAAGAATTATGACTTCAGATGAATGGGCAATGAGTGCATCTAGTAAGGATCCAATTGGGAAGAAAGTTCGCCAAACTCTTATGGATTCTAAGTTCTGGGAAAGAGCTAAAAAAAATTGTTAACATACATGCTCCAATTGCAAAAGTACTGAGAATGGTTGATGGGGAGAAATTAGCAACTATGCCATATGTATATGCAGCAACGATAAAAGCAAAAGAACAAATACAAGAAATTGTCCCAAATTCTTGTAAAAAGTATATTGATGTCATTGATGAACATTGTTGGAAGCAGATAATATCTCGTATTCATATAGCAGGTAAGTAATTAATATATATTCTAGTTATGTATGATTTTGCTTATTTCTTGATATTTTAAACATATCTCTAACTTATGTTATATTTTCATTTTTTAAAAACAAAATAGCATATTACTTGAATCCTGCATACCAATATAGTGAAAATATTGGGGATCAACCAGAGCTGATAAGTGCACTTAAAGATGTGGTTAATAGAATCGAACCAAGCAGTACAATAGCTTCTCATGCACTAGCAGAGGTAATACGAAATATTCAATAGTATTGAATTTTATCTATACTTGTTGCTATTAAGAATTAACTATTTATTTGTTAATAGGTTAAAATTTTTCGAGAGGCCATGCATGGATTTTCAAGTCGACTAGCTGTTAAAGGTAGAGAAAAAACGGATCCAAGTAACTTGATCTTATTTAATAACTTTATTTCATTAATACATTTTTTAGTTAATGGTATAATAGTAATATATTTTTCACAGCTGAATGGTGGTTTTTGTATGGAACGGATGCTCCAAATTTGAGAAAGATTGCATTAAAAGTATTGTCACAGACAAGTTCATCTAGTGGGTGTGAAAGAAATTGGAGTACATTTGCTCTTATTCACACAAAAGTACGTAACCGGCTTAACTATGAAAAACTAGAAAGGCTTGTTTATGCACAATACAACATGAGGTTGAAATTGAAGCATATTATGAAAGAGAAAAGTAGGGAAAATGTTGATTTCAAAGCAATAGATTTAACCACTGTGTTTGAAGATAATGAAGGTCTTTCTGAATGGTTAGATGATCCTGGAGATATATTATTGGATGAATTTGATGGTCATGGCCAACCAACTAGGCCAAATGCTTATTTAGCCACTTTTGCTAATCGTTGGTCAGACACACAAGATCAATCACAAGCACATGGTGTGGGAATGCAAACAAGAAGAACCTAAATAGCTGATGATGAAGAGTTTGAAAATTTAATGAGAGGATCTCAACATCGTTCCAGGTATATATCTGTTGATACTGAAGAAGAAGAAGAAGAAGATGATGATGATGATAAAAATGGTAGTGATAATAATGATGATAGTGGAGATGGAGGTAATAATGAAGGAGATGGAGGACAATGCAACAGAGGTCAAAGTTCAGGTGCAGTATTCTTCACTGAAGAGCAACGATTTAATTATTGTACTCAAGATACTGATCATGGGTATCGACCATTACATGAAAATGAAAAGCATTATGGTCGAAGGAAAAAAAGAAATGATGAAAGTCAAATGCAAGATGATGGAGATACAGTGATGGTAGATGCTGAAAGTTTGACTTCAGACTTTTCCTCATTTCATTTGGGTGGAACTAACATGCATAAAGATGATTCTTCAACTTATAGTTCTAGCTATAGATATGAGTCTCAACCATCTAGATATGATGCTTCTAATTTCAATTATGGTTCATTATCCTTTAATTCTGGCTATGATGCATCTTCTGGATATGATACACAATCATCATCTTCTCACTTTGGTCATTTTGCTACACAAACTCAGAATTTTGGATACAATATTGAAGATTTTCAGAAATATGTGAGGGAATATGAGACATATTTCTGTCATCACATGAGTTATGATCAATATTGTAGCTATGTTGAACAATATTATCAATTTCCTCTTAGACAATTTCAATATTCTGGATATGCACCTGCTAGACACTCTACAACTGGTTGGATATGATTGTAATTTAATATTTTTCTTGAATTATTATGTTTGTGTTATGATTTTTAATTTGATATGTATTTATTAGTACTCTATGTACTAAATTATTCATGTTAGGTACTTCCAATTACTATAATATGTGTTTTATTATATGTTTCCATGTGTTTCCTAAAAAATTAGCGTTTCCATGCAGTTTCCATACTGTTTCCCGATTCGTTTCCGTTTCTGGGCTTGTCGAAACGGTCCCTCAAAACGAAACTTTGTTCCTTGCTTCTCATATGTCAAATTCTTATCCACTTGCATTTCTTGGACCCACAAGACATTAGATTCATTAGGCAAATACTTCTGAAGCATAGATACATGAAAAACAAGATGTACTCTATCCATGTCCGGTGGTAATGCCAATATGTACGCCACAGCTCCAACCCTAACCAACATCTAGAAAGGTCTTATAAACCTTGGGTTCAACTTCTCTTTCTTGCCGAATTTCAATGTGCTTTTACAAGGTGAAACCTTCAAGAACACATGATCACTCACTTTAAATTTTAACTCTCTTCTACGATTATCTGCATAAGATTTCTGTCTACTTTGAGCTATCTTCAATCTATCATAGATAATTTGTAATTTCTCTACAACATCCTCTACCAACTCTGGTCCCAGTAATTAGTGCTCCCTTGTTTCAAACTATCTGACTAGAGATCTACACTTTCTTCCGTACAAAGCCTCGAATGGTGTCATCTGAATGCCACTATGATAACTATTATTGTAAGTGAACTTCATAAGTGGCAGGTGCTGATCCTAACTTCCTTCAAATCCATCACGTAAGTTCGCAACATATCTTTTAAGGTTTGTATAGTTCTCTCAAACTAGCCATTAGTTTGAGGATAAAAAGCTGTATTGAATAATAATCGAGTACCAAGAGCTTCCTGAAAGGATTTCTAGAACACTGCAGTGAACTGAGCGCCTTGGTCTGAAATGATGGAAACAGGTATTCCATTTAACAAAATATTTCATCCAAATATAACTTGGCATATTGATGTGCTGAGTATGTAGTTTTCACCAAAAGAAGGTGTGTTGATTTAGGCAATCAGTCCACAATTATCCAGATCAAGTTATAACCCTTACAGGTTTGATGAGTCATGTTACAAAGTCTATAGTAATATTCTCCCATTTCCACTCCAAAATATCTATTCTTTGTAATGCCCTCCCCCCCCTCTCATGTTACTGATGCCCAGCTTTCACTTGCTGGCATACTAGGTATTTGGAAACAAAATCCACGGCATCCTTCCTCATACCATCCTAGCAATAGAACTTTTTCAAGTCTTGATACATCTTAGAAGAACCAGGATGCACCACATATGACGAGCAATAAGCCACCTTAAGAATCTTCCTTTTCAATTCAAGATCAGATGGCATAACCATACAATCTTGCTATCTTAACACTCCTTCGTTGTCCACCATGAATTCACCAATTGCAGACTGATCACACTTGGTTTTCTTGGCACACACTTTAGGGTCAGATGCCTGCATTTCTTTAATATCTTCAATCAAAGTAGATTTCACATAAACATGTGCTAACAATACTCCATTATAAGAAACTTCAAATAACTCCATCAACCATGCACTTTTTCAATTCCCTAACAACCTGGCTGTATACAGTTGTCACATGTGATAAGCTACCCATTGACTTCTTACTCAACACATCAGCAACCATGTTGGCTTTCCCTGGATGATATAAAATCGAACAATCATAATCTTCTAATAGTTCAATCCATCTAAGTTTCCCCAAGTTCAAATCTTTATGATCAAATATGTATTTAAGACTTTTATGATCCATGAAGATATCAAAAGTTTTCCCATACAAATAATGCCTTTATAATTTTAATGCAAAAATTATTGCCACCATCACTAGGTCATAGATAGGGTAATTCATTCATGTTTCTTCAGCTGTCTTGAGACATACACAATCACCTTTTCATCTTGCATTAAAACACACCAAAGTCCAATATGAGAAGCATTACAAAACACCGTATACTTTCCCGTACTAGAGGAAAGGGTAAGAATGGGAGTTGAAGTAAGACAAGTCTTAAGTTTTTAAAAACTCTCTTCACAAGCCTCTGACTAAATAAATTTAACACCTCTCTGAGTCAATTGAGTCAAAGGTGGAGCAATTCGGGAAAATTTTCAACAAATCTCCTATAATGCCTAACTAAACCCAGAAAACTCTGAATTTCTGAAACATTAGTTGGACGAGGCCAATTCTAAATTACTTCTACTTTCTTTGGGTCCACATGAATTCCTTCATTGGATGTAACATGTCCTAGGAAGGCTATTTGATTTAACCAAAATTTACTCTTAGAGAATACACCAAAATGTCATCAATAAAGACAATCACAAATTGATCTAAGAAAGACTTAAACACTTTGTTCATAAGATCCATAAATGTTGCAAGAGCATTAGTGAGTCCCAAAGACATGACTAAGAACTCACAATATCCATACCGAGTGTGGAAAGCAGTTTTCGAAACATCTTCTTTCTTAATTCGAAGTTGGTAATACCTTGAACATAGGTCAATCTTTGAAAAGTTATCAGCTCCTTATAACTGATTGAATAAATCATCAATCCTGGAGAGGAGATACTTGTTTTTCACTGTGACCTTATTCAACTGCCTATAATCAATACACAATTAGAACGAATCATCCTTCTTCTTAACAAAAAGAACTCAAACACCTTAAGGAGACGTACTAGAACAGATAAACCTGCTAGCCAACAAATCTTGAAACTACACCCTTAACTTTTTCAATTCACTGGGAGCCATTTGGTAAGGATGTATAAAGATTGGTTAAATGCCTCGCAACAAATCAATGCCAAACTCCATTTCTCTCTCAGGAGTAAGGCTAAGTAGTTCTTCCAAAAACATATCAGAAAATTCCTTTACCCCCTGAATTTGTTCTAAAGGAGGGCACTCCAACTGAGTATCCCTACCATAAGCCAGATAAGCCTGATATTTCTTCTTGATAAATCTTCTAGCTTGGATAGCATAAATCAAGTTACGAGGAATTTCACTTTAACCTCCTTGGAAAACAAACATTGGCTTCCTAGGGAGGCTAAACTTGACAACTTTCTCGCTACAATCCACCATTACATGATAGTTAGACAACCAGTCTATACCTAAAATATAATCATACTCTAACATGTTTAATAGTATTAGATCTGCATAACATAATCCATTATCCACCATTATTTAAAAAGACGGAATATACCTATTTGCAAGAATTATTTCCCCTAGAGAAGTTGAAACTACTAAAGGAACATCAAGAGTTTCAAACGTCCTCTTCACACAAGAAGCAAAGTACAGAGATATGAAAGAATGAGTGGCTTCAGTATTAAATAGTATCTTAGTATTAACTGAATAAACAAGCAATCTACATGTCACAACTGCACTCAAAGCTTGAGCATCCTATGTAGTCAAAGTATAAACGTGGACTTGACCCTTGCCAGAAGATGGAGAATGTTTGAAAAAAGTACCATGACCCCCTGAGATCTAGCAAGAGTAGCAGGCAATGGAGATCCACCCTACACTGAGTCAGATGTCTAACCCGAAGAAGACTACCCACTCATCATCGGACAATCTTTGATATAATGGTCCATTGCACCATACTTGAAGCATGCACTATACTCCCTTTTGCATTGTCCTATGTGTCTGACACCACAAATAGAGCATATAGAAGCTTCTAAGGCTCCGGAACTACTAGATAATGCCACTTATGACTAACTTACATAACGTTGTCTAACTTGAACTCTGCCCAACTAAAAATTTCCTTTGAAATGATTCACATACTACTGTAGACTCACCTCCAGACCTTCGAGAACCGCCTGGCCTTACGGTTAAAGGACCTTCATGTTTAGACTTCTTATGCCTCTACTACTCTGACTGTCTTTCTAAGTATCAGTTTTCTAATCGATAAAAAAAATCCATAGCCTGGGTATGGGTAATAGTGTTTGTCACAAACACTAATCTAAACAGAGAATCTCTTAAGCCATTAACAAACCTCTTCACTCTCATATACTCGGTTGCCATCATATGTAGAGCAAAACGGGATAGTCTGGTGAATGGAGTCTTATACTCTGACACTATCATTCCTTCAATCTAAACCAATCGCTCAAACTCCCAATTATACTTATCTTTCATGCTCTAAGGTAGAAAGTGTTGAGTGAAAGTTCTGTTGAACTCAGGCCAAGCAAGTGGAGTCAGCTCAATTTGGTGCTGCACCAAGACTTTATACCATTCATATGCCACATCATGTAACTGGTAGCTGACTAACTCGACTAGCTGAACAGGGTCACACCCTAATGCCACACATAATCGATCCGACTCTTCTAAGAAAGTATAAGAATCCTGCATAGAATCCACACGAGAGAACTTTGGTGGTTATATCTTTCGTAAATCATGCAAGGTCAAGAACAGCCTTGGAACTTGTTGAGCTAGAACTGGAGGATTTGTCTCTTGTTGAGGCTGAACAGGAGAAACTTGAGGAGGTTGTGGTTGACCTTGTTGAGGTTGTTGTTGTTGAGCTAAAATTCCAACTAAGTCACCTATTATTCTTTAAACTCTATCAAGTCTTTGAACGAGCTGTTCTAAATTAGGACAATGTGCCACCTCTTTGACTTGTTCAGTGGTCCTATCTCTTCCTTTACCATGTCCTTTACCACCACGACCTCTTGCTATTGACGCTTGAGGACTGGTGGACCCCTAGTTGGAGCCAGCATACAGTTGTGTCCCACAACCAGTAACACGATTGCGATGCTGCATTATATCTAAAACAAGCACAAATGAATTCAATACACATTTTTCATATAAGGCAAAGAATCACAACTTGAAGTTTCAGGATGAATTAGGATGCATTACTAAGTCCATATATGCCTCGGGTAACGTACGCGAACAAAGTAACCACATCCCATACTTGCAGTCACGAACCTCTAAATCGGGCTCTGAAACTGACTTATCATAACCCACATAGAGGTATGGCTAGCTAGAGGAATGACTACCTAAACTCTGTAACTTCAAATAAAAAAAACTTACACAAACACTAACAAAAAAATAAAAGTTTAAGTAACCTTTGTGAAAGTGAAAGTATATGTATATACATACATTTACCAAAAAAGATAATTTTACAAAAATTTCATCGTAGTTTCCTTATAAAGTGGAACATCCTCGAATAATACAATAAAAAAGATTACCTTGATTTACCACATATACATAGGGAGCTTCGCTCCATCAAAATAAAATAAAAACCACAAGACACAATGTCTGACAAATAAAAAATATATAACATTAAGCCTTAATGACTGCAATATTTAAATCCCTAGCTTCAAATGTGCATCCTTACAAGAGTACCTTGACACAACAACTCTAGTAAGTTAAGGTCTTACTGGAGAGGTCGGAGAAGAACCTAGAGCTAAAATAAATAAATGAAAGAAGAGGGTGTCATATAGACTCAATGAATAAAAGACGTACCCAAAAGGTATTAGCATCAACCATCATACAATTATAAAATATTCACTTAATAAATTCACATTGACTTATCTCACTATGCAATTACATTCCATAGATATAAAATGCAACACTAACATAGCTCACAACTAATCATGTCTCAAACAAATCAAGCAAAGCAACCAATGACCAGTAATCATAAAAGCTCAGCTCTTGCACACCATATATATTTATCCTCCTTGGGGCCTTTAGCTCCCGCAGACCATAACACATAATCTCCCACAATAACCTTCCCAGAGCTGAGTTACTTAAATATTTTTATCTGAATAATCAAGTAAACAAACCAAATTTTATCCTAGGTGCACCTAGATTCTAAATCACACTAAAAATAGTTTCTTTAGCCTTACTAACCACATACAAACCATTCACACCATTACATAACACACTAAATTGCAAATTTGCAAAGATGTAGAGTTTTATCACATAATTCAATTCAAGCACTAAACATACCTTTAACCAACAATTATACACATGTATATACAAATATTACAAAACACAACTAGTAACCAAAAGGATAGTATCTTTCACACATAACTTTACTAGTGTTGCTCGTGGCTTTCCCTAGAGTCCAAAAGTGTCACCGAGTTAATATTATATTCTGAAGTTGAAATTGCATTTTTCAAGTATCATTAGTTTGTAAATTTCATAGGTTATAAATCCTTAGTTTAAAAGACTTTACTATATTAAGTTTCATTCATTAAATTACAACTAACTTCTTTTAGGCATTTTGTCAAACACTTTAAGGGCACTTTTATTCCAATTCATGTATATATGCCTTATTGTATGTAAACCAATGGAAAATTAACACTAGCACATGAAATCCAACAATAACCATAATTCAAATACTAAATTTAAGTTGCATTAATCAGTTAAAGGCAAGAAAGAGCTTAAATCATGGAACTCCCTAACACCCAGCAATACTTTCCACCATTTTTCTCACTACCTAGTTTATATTCTTCCATTCACAATCCACTCAAACCCAATATCTAAATCCTCAAACAAAACAAAGAGGAAAAAAAACCAACTACAAGAACATAAGAAAATCAGTTGTAAGCTACCCCATAATGAACCACACCCGAGCTGCTAAAAGCGTGGCAGCTGGAGGCATGGTTGCTACTGTCTAATCTGCCTACTGCCACGATGATTGAGGGGCTATTATCTTGCAACCTGGTCCTAAGCTGTCCAACACTAGCTGGGACATTTTGGGAGGTAGTAAGCACGAAGGGGTGAAAGAAAAAAAACTAAAGCTTCGGCTGAAGAAGAAGAAGGTTGGAACGATCTAGAACAGGGGAGGAAAAATCGTGGGAAATGAGAGAAAAATGAAGAAAAGAAATAGAAAAAATAGGAAAAGAAAAATAAAAGAGAAAAATGGATATATTTTCTATGTTGCTTAATTATTTATTTGATTAGTCAATGCGTTTTATAACCAAAAGTACTAAGTTTTCCTTTTTACTCTCTAAAACTTACTGTTACATTACCAGGTTATAATACCGTTAACCGTGTTAGATTGAATTTTAACTTTAAGAATACTTCTACGATAGACATTGTTCGTAAACTTATAATTTCATTACCCATATAGTGGCATTGTCAATTTTGGTTCCAATCTCAATAGTGTTCTTCCTGCCATTTGTAAATCTCCAAAGAAAAATAATGAGATCTCAAAATGATAAGTTTGAAACTTGTAGTATGTATATTCTTTTCTTGCTATTCAATTTTTGGACTTTGTAGTTTGTACAATTCTTTTTACAATGTTTTTGACTTTTTTACCCTTCGGCTTTTGTTGGTATAATTTAATATCATTTCCACCAGACAAACAACCCAAAACCCGCAAATGACATAACCGCAAGGATCATGCACAGCATGTCTAATGTCCCTTCTGCCCTCAATTTTCTTTCCTTTCTTTCTCTTCTCTTTTCAATGTACTCTTGGTATCTATTCCGTCCTTCCTCTTCCCTTCGGGTTTTTCTCCCAGTTTTGCCCTCCAAATATCTTTGCAAAATTACTACACTGTCCCTCCCATTCAAGTTCGTTCCATCCATGTTCTTCATCTCTAAGCTCGCCTCTCTTACCTGCATCTCCTCTTCTTCCAATCCACCGCACGTGACCACTATGCCGCACTGCACGAACTCCGATGCCGATCCCTTATCACCGGTTAGAATCGACGCGAACCTCACCTGCGCCTCCCCGCTTAACCAGTGCCTTTGCACCGAAACCGGCTTGTGGCTCGAAAGGTTCACCGCTCGCCGTCCTGTCGGGTCTATAAGAATCCAGCTCAGCGTGAGATCCTCTCCAAGTTCCTCCCACTCATATTCTCCGTTCGGGTATTTAATTGGTGTCGGAACTACGTCTTTCGGATCCAGAAGGTCGACCCGGAAAGGCGAGCAGTTGAACCAGTCACTCACGGTCTCAGTCTCCACTACTTTGGAGAATACGACCTTCCCACGGTAATAAATATCAATGGCAGAGATCAGCTGTGGTATACGGTTGGGATTCAGTTTCCAATTTGTGGTGGTGGGGTCCAGATTGGTAGTGAGTAGGATCGGAAAGGACTGAGATAAAAAGGAGCGGGAGCCGTGAGAGAAGGTGGAGATGACATGGCGGAGACGTGGCGTGTTTGTTGACGGCCAAGTGGAGCGGCAAATATTGGCCCAGAGATCTTCCTGGGAGGAGAGGGCGTAGAGTTGAGAGGATGTGCTTGCCGCAGAGGCAAGAGTTGGGCCGTTCAGTCGGGTCAGAATGTGAGTTCGAATGATGTCCGTATGAACGTCGGAGAACATGGTGGCTCCGCCTCCACAGACAGTGGTGGAGGTGGTTTTAGAATCGGGGATGGAGGAGAAAGCCATGTAGTTGCTTGGCACTGGTCGGTAGGGGCATACACTTGAGAAAGATTTGTGGTTGCTTTATAAAGAAGCAACTGAAGACGAGAGAGTGGTCCCTGGTCAATGAAGTATAGAGAGGGTAAATATCATATCTCTAAAACACCCCGTAATTAATTACTTTTAAGAAAACAGACCGGTGTGTATCAAATCAAATCTAAAACAACTTAGATAATTATTGTATATACAGCTGAGCTGATTCAACGTATGATGTAAAATTATATGATATAATTATTATTTTATTATTTTATTTTTATATAATATTAAAATATCATACATCTCAATAATATAAATTTATATTCAAATTATTATTAATATAATATAAAAATCAGTTAAATAATTTCAATTATATTTTATTGCCGTCAAACGTCAAAGAGAGCCTTGAACTGATAGATAACCACTAACATGAAGACATCGTTTTCAACAAGCAGATGTATATTATTTTGTTAACCTGCCTTAGCCTATGATTACAATTTACTGACTTGCAAATTGTCTTTCTGAAATACAATTTTCTGCCACAGGCCTGCTAAACTGAACTGTATTTTTATTTTTTATAAACAACCATTTGTAGCCACTACACTGCTCGTTCTGTCATGTCTCTCCGCTCTTCTTGTTATTTTCATCCTTTTGATTTTGTATAATTAAATATTAAAGCTGAAGCGTCACTGGCCTGATCATGAATACCAAAGAGAAATTAGAATACTAACCCAAAAGTTGAATAAAATTGGTTGGATAATAATAAACATTAAGAAATTAACAACCTAATACGATGCTTTGACCAATTACTGTCATTAAATGTGTATAGTCATCTGGTATTAGGTTTGTTTATCTGGACTTGTACAAATCTGGACAATAGATACACATCAAGCAGGCGGTTCATTACGTAAAGATGACACTGACCGCTCATATAGTTAATTTTATGCTCATTGATTGATTACATATCTGATGTTAATGGTTTTCTAATTTAATATATGTGTATCAAAAAACCTTTTAAATCTCTCATTTTAAAATAAATATAAATTTATTTATTTAAATTAAATAAAAAAATTTACTTTCTCTCTTTTAAATTTTTATTATTATCCTACCCATTCACATAAATTAAATATTTTTATTAATTTAAATTAGTTAAAAAATTAAAAAATAATAATACCTTATTAAAGATTATCCACTTCACTTTCATACATAAAGCAAGTCATCTTTTATTTTTTAAATGAAACCCCATTTTATGCACTAGCATAAGTTTGGGTTATGGAGAATCAATGATGTGGACACCTTTATGGGGCGACATGTATAAGGTAAAAATTGACAAAACAATTTATAAAAGATCAGCTAATAGGTCGCTAGTTTTTCTTTCACTTTCTTTGTAAACGAGGAAATATGTTAGTATGGTGATACATGGATGACTTTTAAACGAGAAAATATGTTATTAGTTTCGGGTATGGTGGATCAATAATGTGAACAACTATATAGAGCAACACGTGCACTGTAAAAATGACAAATTTTTTTATAAAAGCTTACCAAATAGATCGCTAGTTTTTCTGTCACTTTCTTTTGGTATGTTAGTAGGGAAATATGGAGGCGACTTTTAAAAAGCTAAGTGAAAGAAAAAGTCCCCCATGGTCTAACTTTTTTAAAAGTTATAATTGCTTTTGATTTGTTTCTGTCTTTATTTTATCATTTTATCATTTTCTCACGTTGGTAAAACTAGGACAATGTGAGAAAAATCAGATAGACACATCAACTGAATATTTTTAGGCAGCAGTTGCTTATATAAATTTGTAAAAATCATTTGGGTAATTATTATAATATTTTAATTTAAATTATTATTAAATCAAAATAGAACTAATAAATTTAGATTGTATTACAAATTATTTATTAATATTAAAATAATATACTGATACTATTAATTAATTTTTCTTAATTACAAGATATGTGATTTATTTTTCTTAAATAACAGGAAATTAACTAATCACACTATTAAAACCTAATAAAAACTTAAAATTACATCACAAATTGGACGCTATGATTGTTTACACGTCATAAATAATGCATATACATTTCAATAATGATTTATTGATTAATTAGATGCTGAGTTCAATTTTTTTTCTTTCTATTAAAATTATTAATCATAATTATTCTAATTGAACATGAAGATTGTTCATATATCATTAATAGTGCACATATGACATATCACTAATGATTTTTGTAATAAATTATGTGTTATAGCCCAATATAGTGAAATTAAGTTTAAATGTAATGTGTAAATTTTTAGTTACAAAATAGCAAATACATAAATAAATTAAACAAATTACAATATAATTAAACATGTTACATCCCTATATACGAGGATACATTTACAATATTGTGTACAACTTGTTGATGTAACAAAAATTAAATTGTGACCAAGTAAGTTAAAGTGGTAGAATAGTTAATACATACGTGTGTGTATATATATATATATATAAACCAAGCTTAAATATACACCACACATTCTAACTTTTTGACTATTAACCCTTTATTATATTTAATTGTTATCATGTGTCTTTATTTCTTTATTTTGTCTTCTAGTTGGCCAATTCTTCAAAACTTTCTCCACCGCCTCTAGCTTTTCTTTTTCTAGCCTAGACCTCCTTTGTTTTCTAGAAATATCTTCCCTGCTTTGGCCATATATTCTCTAATTAGTAGCCAAGAGTTTAGTTCCTCTTGTTCAAGGCGTGCTTCTTCTCTTTCTCTCCTAGCCATGGTAGTCTTTTCCTTTGTAGTAACTTCATTGGCACCTTGGAGTATCAGCTTTATTAGGCGTTCATTCAGCTCTGTTATGGTGGTTCTATGGTTGTGCTTGTTTCTTTTTTTGGGCATAATCCTTGTTGTGCTTGATATGAAATTTTTAGAAGGCGGCAACCTTGATTCATACTTAGCTTCAATAAAAACTTCTAGCCATCTAAGTGTAGCTGTGTGTGTGAGTGTTGTTCCCCTGCTAGCTGAGGGAATTCGACTCTTGCTTTACTTGGGTTTCCTTTTATTTGACAGCTACTGTTTTGTATTCTTATCCTTTGTTGAGCAATCAACATCAACTAAGAGATTCTTAGTTTAATCGGTTGCCTTTGACAGATTCTATTATATCGTATGAATTTCAGCCTTGTAACTATGAGTCTTCGTCCTTCTCCTTGTGGTAGCAACACTCTTCCCTCCCTCACGGTAGCAAGAATGGGATTAAGCAACATTTGAGGGTGTGGATTAGGAGTGCAGCAATGGTTCTTCCTTGTTATTGCCGCCTTCCTTTTTGTGTGGTGGTTATTCTGGATCCTAACGTGGACATGATGAAACGTGTGAATGCAAGTGTAAGTGACGAATGAAATTGGTTAAAGGTGAGTGGTTAAATATTACCCTTTGGTGGCTAGATTATTATGTGTATTTGAATAAATGTGTTTTATGGAAAAATAAGCAAGTGTAGTGTTTCAGTGAGTGATTTGATTTATGTTTGTTTGAAATTGTTTGTGGTTGATAAGGGCCTACGAAGTAAAATGTTTTCTGAAATGATTTTATTTTTGAAATTGTAATCTAGATGCACCTAGGATGTTTTGATTTAAGATTTTTTGATTCTGATAAGTGTTTTAAAAGAATTAAGTGCTCAGCCCTGGTAGGTGGATTTGAAGAAGGGATTTAGTGATTTCGTTTATGTAGTGATTTTATTTCTAATTATGTATTGGTGTGTGGGAGTAAAATTGCCCGGTGAGAAGTGATATGATAGGTTGAGTTACTCTATTGGGCCTTTGCTTGCTTTGTATACTTTGATTACCTTGATTGTTTTAAGCGTATTATATAGTATACTAATTGAACTGTGTTTGCTAAGTTTTATATTTCTGTATTTGTATATGTGTAATCTTAGTAGTTTTGAAATATATGACATATTGATATTAATTGATAATATATCTTATAAGTGTGTTGGGTAATGCTAGTACCCTTTAGGTACGATTTTCTGCTCATGGAGTCTGTAGGACTCATTCCTCTTATGTGCTTATTTTTTTAGTAGCAGGATCTCAAGGATAGCTATTATCAATAATGGACTTTGCTAAGTGTTTTGCGATAAGGTAATTCTTTGGAATCTCAATCTTGAAGTCAAAAGGTGAAAGTTTGCAGTCACATTAAAGCTGTGGGATTCCTGTTCTTATGTAATGTAATAGTCTAATTAATTGTTATTAATGAGAAATGAAGCGGAGCTTCATGATTATTTTATTGTTGTTATTGTGGTTATGTAAAAATAAGAATATGTATTTTTAATATTTTGGGCAAGTTCCACATTGCATGGAACTTCTGTCGAAATTTTCAGTAAATATTATGTATTCAGTAACAAGTTTATGTTCTTACTTTATTTATGTAAAGATTTTCTTGGTTTTAATATAATTGTTTCGAGAGTCTTATGTGTTCAGTAGTGGTAAAATCAGGGTTAAGAAGTTTTGGTTATCCATTCCTTCGGCCAGTCATGCCTACGTGAGGGGTGTGACAATATGCTTAATATATTTTTTTTTTCAGTAAAATTATTATTTCTAATTCTTCTAATTGGGCATGATAATTGTTCACACATCACTAGTAATGCAAAATATAACATATCATTAATGATTTACTGATTAATTAGATGCATAATTCAATTTTGTTTTAGTTAAAATAATTAATCCTAATCATTCTAATAAAGCACTAGAATTGTTCAAACATCAATCACTACTCACTAGTAGTGCACATATGATCTATCACAATTGATTCAGTAATTAATTAGATACTTAATTCAATTTTTAATTAAAATTATTAATGTAATTTTTTTTAATTGAGCACTATAATTCTTCACATATCAATAGTATTGCATATAACCTATCCTTAATGATCTAGACATTAATTAAATGCATAATTCAAATTTTTTTTGGTTAATGGAAGATATTAATCATAAGTTTCTAATTGAACATTATGATTATTCAAACTGCACTGCTAATGCACATATGACCTATCACTAATGACCTAATGATTAATGATCAGGTACTACTATGATATGTGAACAATCATATTGTCAATTAGAAGAATCATGATTGATAATTGATTTTAAAATAAGAAAAATAAAATTTGAACTAAGCATCTAATTAATCATTAGAGTGATAGGTCATATACTAGTGATATATTTATATTCATCATGCTCAATTAGAAAAACTAGGATTAATGATTTTAACTAAAAAAAATTGAATTAGTCATCAAATTAATCACTACATCATAAGTGAGATGTCAAATGTGTAATACTATTGATATGTGAACAATATTAATGTTCAATTAGAAATCTTATGATTAATGATTTTAATTTTTCTTAAAAACAAATTAAGAGCCAAATTAATCACTAGATCATAGTGATAGGTCATATGCAAACTAATAGTGATATTTGAACAATAACAATACTCAATTAGAAGATAAAAGATGAATAATTTTAATTAAAAATAAACTAAGCATCTAATTAATCATTAGGTCATTGGTGATAGGTCATATGTGCACTATTAGTGACGTTTGAACAATCATAATGCTCAATTGCAAGAAATATTTTTATTTAACCAAACAAATTTTGAATTATGCATTTAATTAATCCCTAGATCATTAGTGATAGATTAAATGCGCACTATTATTGATATGTGAAGAATCATAGTGCTCAATTAGAAAATTTTGGATTAACAACTTTGATTAAAAAAATTGAATTAAATATCTAATTAATTACTAGATCAATTATAATAGGCCATATGTGTACTACAGTGAGTAGTGAGTGATGTTTGAACAATCATTTTGCACAATTATAAGAATTAGGATTCATGATTATAATCAAAATAAAATTGAACTATGCAACTAATAGATCAATAGATCATTAATGAATATCATATTTTGTACTACTACTTATGTGTGAACAATTATCGCGCTCAATTAGAAGAATTAGAATTAATAAGTTTATTATAAAACAAAAAAAATAAAATTGTATTGAGCATATATTAATTCGTGACTAGATCATTGGTGATATGTCATATGTGCACTATTAATGATCTCTAAACAATTTTCATGCTCAATTAGAATAATTATGATTAATGATAGAACTGAACATCTAATTAATCAAAAATCATTACTGATATGAATATGCGTATAAACATTCATAGTGCCCAGTTAGTAGTTTTATTTTTTTATTTTTTGTAAAGATTTAATAGTGCGATTAGTTAATTTTTGTTATTTAAGAAAAATAAATTACATATATTGTGATTAAGAAAAATTAATTAATAATATGAATATATTATTTTAATCTTAATAAATAAATTGTAATGCAATCTAAAGTCGTTAGTTTATTTTTAATTTAACAATAATTTATGTCCAGTTGATATGTGAGCCTTCTTCACATGACGGGTCCTATATTTCTACTTTTTTAATGGTAGGGTAGTATACTAACTGTGCTAGAATTGCTCTTATTTTAAAGAACAGAGAAAACAGTGATGAAGGAAGGAGGAAGGAGGAAGGAGGATTCAGAATTGTTCTCCTTTGGATGGAGGGATCAACAATTATCTAAGAATAAAGTGAAACCGGAGATAAAGGTAGGTTTAAAAAAAGTTGTCACTTTTACTTTACACATGTTTGTTTTTAAAAATATTTACATTATTAGTCTACCATGTCTCAAAATTAACTTTTGCATTGTATAAACTCCTTTTTTAAATATAACTCAGAAATATAAACTTGTTACTTTATAATTACAAAAAATTATTTGACATATTCGTAAACACGTGCATGTGACTAACTAATATAGTAAATACAAAAGATTTATTATTATTTTATACATAAATAAGTTATAATTACAATATTCACCTCAATCATATTTTACAAATACACATCAAAGTTAAAATAGCTCATCTCAACAATATCAAACTGAATATATAGAATAGTCTCACACATAAGGAAAAGAATAATCCATATAGAAAGAGAGAAAAAAATGTACTCATGAATCGCTAAGAGACTTAAAGATCTCATGACCCACATCACCTTCGACTATATGGTCATTCTGTGAAGATGACTGCTTTCTTCGACCACTAATTAATAAAGGCGTCTCTTGGAAAAGTTTCAAAAGTTTTATTGATTTAAATTATTAGATAATAATAAATGGTTAAAATAATACCACCTAATTATTTTTAAACAAAATATTCATACTCAAAATAGAATATGTATCAGATTCATACAACACAAAGGTATATAAAATCAAATAATAAAAATAAATAGTATTACTATATTCTCACAAATTAAAAGATTATTAATTTTAAAAATCTTAAAATATAAATTATTAATTTAAAATCAAATAAATTGTGCATTACACTGTGACCCTATAGATATCTAGTTGTTATAATAATCCTAGTGAATAAACTTATATGCCTATTTGGATAGGAATTGATATTTTAATTTTTAGGGTGTGTTTGTTATGAGATCAAAAGGGGTAAAGGTTTAATCTGAAGAGTGTTTGGTAAAAAAGTAGATAAAAGACTATGCCTTAAGGAGGTTAAACATCCTTCACAAAATGTCCGGATACATCCATTCCCACCAAACTACTTTAAGAGAGGTTAAAAAAGAAACATATGAAAGAAAATGTCAAACTAACGCGTGGAAATTTGATTTTGTGGCCCTTGTTGTAGTCCTTATGGACAGTCCATCCGTCCAATCGTTTTTTAATTTTTTTCTTCTTTTACTAACTACCTTATGTTGCTATTAATGTTTTTCAGTTTCATACTTTTAAAATATTTTTGAATTAGACAAAAAAAAAAATTTACAAATGTACTTCAAAATAGAGATATATATTTTTAATTGTCTATCACAAAAATTAAATTTTTTGAAGCCGAATAAATTGGAGATTTCATATGTGTGACAAAATTGGAAAATAATTCATAAGTAAAATTTTGTTATGCTTTTTTCATTAATGTATCTTTTTATTCTGTTACTTTATTTTTTATTTAGAACTAGTAATACTTGAAATGTTTTTGCATTGCAAGTCATTTAATTAAAAATTTAAAATATTCTCTGATCATAATTGAAATTAAAATAAAAATAAATTGTAAGTGAATTAGTATTTTTTTTAAAAATTCTTTTTTGTAATGAAAGAATATCAATTTTGCACCATTTGATAAAATATAGTGACAATAATTTTAGTTTTTTTATCAGTTTTTAATCTTATACCAATTACAATTAATATTTAGATTAAAGAATAACTTATATTTATTATCACAATCAAACACAATTAACATTAACATTTCCATCCTTCATATATAATTCATGATATTATCTCCAGGTAGTCTTTAACCCCTACCAAACACACACCTTAAGGTGAACTCATTCAATTACGACAATATTTATGAAAGTTTTTTGAGCCCGTGTAATGCACGGTGGTTTAGTCGCTCCTTACTTTTCTTTTTTTTTAATTGAAAATTATTAAAATTTAACTTAATTATAATTATATGCAATATACTCTGAAATAAAATTGATTTTTTGATAATAAAAATTAACAATCAAATGCATATAAATATTTACGCAGATCTTGTTTTAATAATTAAACCAAAATATATATTAAACAATATAAACATTTTACCTTAATATTTATGAGTTGATCAATTAAAAGGTACGACATAACATGACTATTCTCTTGAAGTACCACATTAAGAGCCAGTTTGGTACGTATAAATGATTTTTGCAGAATTGGAACGAGAAAGAGAATGGGAATAGAATGATCATTCCATTATGTTGTTTAGCAGCGTTAGTAAAAAATAGTCATTTCATTCTATTTATGTATTTGATATGTAGTTTTCAAATATGAAATGATATAAAAATTATGTTAAAATGACAAAAATATCCCTTAAAAGGTACAATAACTGCTAATGTCAGATTTGTCTGAGCTGGAGACCTGGTGAAGTGGTCTCCTTGATGCCCCCTCCGTCTCCTATTCTTTGGTAGGCCTACAAGGGTAGTCTTGGAGACCTGTCAGCACTCCGAAGCTCAAGTCAATATATAAAGAGATAAGTGGAGAGCTCAACAAATATAAGTATAGAGAGAAGGAGTTAAAGAGAGAGAAGATGAATTAGCCTCCCAAGTATAGTGTGAAGGCTTGTATTTAAAGTGCCTTTGTTGGGCCTAGGCTTGTTGGGCTTCAGTCAATATTTGTATTAACATTAGTCTCCCAAAAATGAGTCCGAGGAACAAAATGATTTGAGCTTGAAGACAACTGGGGGCAAAACCATATAGTGATGATTGAGCTTTTTCTTAGCAAACGAGCTCTTAGCTCCAAGCCTTGTGGTGTTGAGGTGAGTTTGTAGCTTTAACTTCCTTTGTCTCAAGTTGTAAAAATTCCTTGCAACTATGGTCAAATAGTCGATTTCAAAATAAGATTTGTTAGGCACATATGAGGGTAAAACATGCAATAATATATTTTACGATTAGAAATCATATAGTAAAATCTAGGAAATATGATGCAATTACTCGACCAAGGTGCATAAGGCATTCCCACTACTATTGGCGAGGGTGAAAACATGTGTTAAAGGATATGTTTAGTGTTTGTGATGTTCTTGAACCATTAAAATGGCGAGGGCAGAATTGAAAGCTCTTCGTGCCATGAGAATGGCAAGGATGAGGTCGAAGTTATCGAATTATAAGTTAAGTTATATCTTTGATCAAGTGAGAACTCCCAGGAGTCTTAAAACAAATATAAAATTTAAAATAATAGAACATGTGTGTGTACTATGTACTCCCATCCTTTTGAGTGTGAACTTTGAAAAGTTCAGGCTTATACCTTTAAAGATTGCTTGTTCGTGTGGCTCGAGTCGGTAGCCTGTTCTATGTACCTGTAACCTATCTCATCTTGTTGAAATGTTAGGTTTCTTATATAGTATGACTATGACATATGATAATAGTATAGGACGAGCTATATGCTCGGAGTACCCTTTGTCATGTTTTATAAATGTTTATAACTTTTGTAGTTACCATGCTCAGTTGGTATGAAAATGGGAGACTAGGCTTGAGGTCGTGTTGCCCAAAGTGGAGCTCTTTAGCTCCCAATGTCAATAAAAAGACATGCACTTGCAAATACTTGCAGTTTATAAGTAATCAATTCATAATTTATATACATTGATTAGTTATTTACCAAGTTGTCCAGGTTCTATGAGGTCGGGCTCCTTGCGAGCTTCCGATTTTCTTCATCTTGTCCTATATAGGGCATACAGGTTCCACTAGGTTGAACTCATTATGAGTCAATACCTTTGGAGATTTATATATTTGAGCATGGACTTATGAAGTTGGACATCATAGCCAATCTTGCCAACTTCTTAGTGCTCCATCCCGCGGGCATGGGGTTTGGCCTTTAACGTTCGTAGGTGGGGGTACTTCCTTGTACCTTACACTTCCTACGGACAAACTCAGGGGTGGCTCGAACTGCAGGCTTATGGCTTAGTGGTCTCGCTTACCAGCACTGCGAGCACCACGGGAGGTCGGGTTCCCTATTAAGGCCACTATTCAACCATGTGAACCTCGACCATTTTTTCCCCATGTGCTTTTAATGAAACTCTTTGATTGGTTATAGGGGGCTATGTCTCTCCCTTTCTGCTTTGACTATAAGAATTTTCTACAACTATTGCTGAATAGTCGATCTCAACAAAAAATTCTTTAGCCCCATATCATGGTAAAACATGTAATAACGTGTTTTTTGATAAATATGCAATAAAATGTCAAAAATATAGTGCGATTACCCAACCATATTGCATTAGGCAATCAATTAACATTTTGATCTTGACTATAAAGTTTAAAATGTAGGTGAGGTGAATTACTGGTCCATTATGCCTAAGATGCCAATTATTTTGTTAAGTGAGTGATCAGCTCATCTTTATGATGGCCCCACAATTATGGTATTTTAGGAGAGCTCATGAATCTTCAGTGAATAATTTAATATCTCCAAGACAAATGCATGTAATTAAAAACTTGTATAAATATAATACTAATGCAAGAATTAATTTTTGTTTAACTTGGAATTTAAAATTTATGTGGGTAGTATTTTTATTAAGGTATACAACAAGTGTACAAATATTTAAAATTTATAGATGCAACAAAATTAATTATACATCATGTATTTTTTTTTAATCTATAAAATAATTATATATATATATAGATATATACCTAAGAAATAGTAATTAATTCACATTGGACATGCTTTATAAAATATATATATATATATATATATATATATATATATATATATAATGGATATTCACCACACATTATACATTGACTTGGACCCAATTCTCTTTATTTATTTTTTTTATCTGTTTTCTTTGAATATCTTCCTCTTTTGTCCGATTCCCCACCTTGTGACTGGATTCTTCTACTTCTTCTTCTCCTGCTTCCATTTTCGTGACTTCCTCTTCCAGCCAAGCTCCATAGCTCCTCCTTGGGTAGCCTTCCTCTTGTTTTCAGCTTATCTACCTCATCTAAAAGCCCTAGTTTCTAAGATCTTACAAGAGAATTTTGAAGGATTAGAATCATGAGAACTAGACAGCAGGAGGAGGGGGAGCTGGAGGGGAATAGAAATGAAACAAAGGGGTTCAGGTATTAACTTTTGTTCACTTCTATCTTCTAGAATTTCCATCTATATCAATAGACATAACTACTGTATTTCTAGGACGGGTAATTTGTGTATCTGGGCTGTGTATTGTTTTCAACACACCACCCTATTGCAAGTCAGCATGATCCAACAGTTCTGATTTTCATACAAGAACCTGACCATGAAATTTTTGTTGCATTCTTTTACAATTTTAATAATAGAAAATGAGATAATTTACAAGAGCAAGGTTCAAACCATAAACTACAACATCGAGTCAACATGTACTGGTGGATTTCTCATGCTTTTGTCTTATGTAGTGTCAAGTTGCACTTTTAAACAGAGTAGTTTTTGCTCCATGAAGTAGCAGCCTAAGGAAACATGGCAGACAACAATTTAGTTTGTTGTTAAATGGATATTTTCAACAACTTTGTCCTTAAAATTCTAGTGTTTATATTACTTTAAGTTAAAAGTTTTCTTGAATTGATGAAAGAGTTAAAGTAGGAATTGAATTTGGTGATATTGATACTGGAAACGTGTAAATAAAGCTTTTATGTCATGTTGATTAGTTAAATTGACGTTTAAGTTGGAATTTGGGGACTTAGTAATGTGGCTTGAGTGGTAAGGGAATGGGAAATAGGGGCAGATTTTAGAAGCTAGAGAAATCTTGTATTTCGGGTGTTTTCGGTAGTGAATTAAATTAAGAGTTCAAAAGATAAAATGTAGCTTATAGTCTTGAGATATTGTCTGCAAAATTTCGTAGCTTAGTTCCAAATATGTTGTGAGTTATAGCTGTTAGACTCCAGCTAGGTCAGGCAGAATTCGTAATACTCTGTTTTTGGTTCATGTAAGAAATTGACTGGGTTAATGACAGATTTTAGGAAAATTTTCTAAATAATAAAGATATAAATACTTGTCTATTAATAAACCCAACAAACAGAATCGGATTTCGTTTTTTCTAGGGAAAGTTATGTTCAATTAACTACGGTCAGGTCAAAGCTATCAAAAATCCTACGTGTTATAGAATTTGATGCAACTTCAAACAATAAACTGTATTGATATACAAATCCAAAAATTACAAATGATATACCATTATAAAGCTACATGTGTCTAGCATTTTATAAATTTTATGAAACTGCATTCGGAGTTTAATGGAGAAAAATATGATAGTTAAAGTGGACACTGGTCCAAACCTTAAGTTTGGACAGCTTTCATATTTTTAACACACTAAATGTTAACTATTCTTTTCTAATGGTTTCTCCTATTATATGCTTTGTCAATATATTTAAAAGTCCTCTTCATTGATAACCTTATCACCTAAAATCTAATTCATATTAATTGACATGTAATAGTTTAAAGGAGAACTTTCATAAATAAACTTATATAAGTTGAGATATAGGTTTAGTAAATAAAAGAGTATAACAATAACGTTTATGAACTAAGTAGTATTTGGAATTATGAATTTCAGTTCCGGATTCCAATGTGAACCTGATGAGACCCATGAACACAAGTGTGAGTGACGAATAAAATGGGTAACACGTGAGTGGTTAATTGCTGCCTTTAGAGGCTAGATTAGTATGTGTGATTATATGTTTATTTGAATATGTGTAATATAAGGAAAGTAAGCAAGTAAAGTATTTCAATAATTTATTTGAATTATGTTCGTTTGATATTGGTTGGTTTGTTTGACATTGATTGTGTTTGATAAGGGCCAACTCGTGAACATTTTCTGGAAAATAAATTTTATTTCTAAAATTAAAAGTCCAGGTGCACCTAGGATACCTTGATTTAAAATCATGAGAAATTCTGATTCTAATAAATATTTTTTTAAATTGAGTGCTCAGTCCGGGTGTGATGGATTGTGTACGGAGATTAACTTGTTGTGCGGGCGCGTAAATGCCCGGTAGGGGGTGATAATGTTGTGCGGGACTGGGTCACTCATTGGCCCTTTGGTTGTTTTGTTTGATATCATTATTCTGATAAATTTGTGATCTTGTGTATCATATGAATTGTGAATTTGTGAAACCTACAATATGTATGTGTAATGTGAAATGTTATGTGAATCATGTTATATGATGTTAATATATATGTGATATGCTTGTGTTGTGTGATGCTAGTACCCTTTGGGTACGATTTTCCACTCACTGAGTCCGTAGGACTCACCCCTTTCCTGTGATTATAGTTTTTAGTAGCAGGATGTCAAAAGAAGTTAACCGCCAATGCTAGGTTTTTGCTAAGGATTTGATGACAAGGTATGCCTCGGAATCTCATACTTGGAGTCAATGATGAAACTTTGCAGTCACATTAGTACTGTGAGTGTCAAGGTGGTATGATATAATATTCTAGTACTTGTTTTGTTGATGGTGTGAAAGGAGCAGAGCTCCTTATTGTTTTTGGTATTATGTTGAGTAATAGAAAGAGTTTATAGGATAGTATTTTAAGACATGTTCCGTATTGTAAGGAACATCTGCCAAAATTTGCAGTAAGTTGTGATTTATTATAATCAACAAATTTGTTAATGTTAACTTTTGTTTTTATAATTTCTTGGTTTTATCCATTAGTGAGTCAATAGTCATGGTCATTCCTTTATTTGAGTCAGGGTTACAGAGGTTTGGTTACCATTCCTCTGGCCAGTCATGCCTCCATGAGGGGTGTGACACAATTTGTGTAAAATTTATAAAGTTTTAGGTCATTTAAAGAATTTAGGGCCTATATGAAATTTCCTAGAATTATTTAGGTCATTTATTTGATAATATAAGATCATGAGGTCTATTATGCAATTATTCTGAAATATTTAGGCAAATAATATAACCTTTAGGGGCGTATTTGAAAATATAAAAGTATTATGGTATTTCTATAAATTATTGAAGTCTTGGGGCCAATTATGAAATAATCAAAAGATATGGGCCATTATGAAAAAAACTAAAATATTGGGGCCAAAATTGTAAGTTTCTAAATTATTTGGCAAGTAACCGAAATGTGTAAATTACAAGGGCACAATTATTATTATACCAAAGATTTGGGCCGAATGTGAATTATGTAAATTTTTTGGACATATTTATAAATTTTTAAAAGATTTGGGCAAAACTATAAATACACAAGGTTCTAAACCAATATCGAAAAGAAATAACAATTAGGGCTATTTTGGCAAACAAATGAAAATTAGGGCTTTTTTGTAAGAATGTAAAGTTTTTTAGGCTAATTATGTAAATATAGAAAGATATGGACAAATATGGTAATCTGTAAAATACTTGGGCCATTTTGAAAAATATACTAAATATTAGGCCCAAACTATGAATTTGTAAAAGTTTTGGGTCTATAACGTAAAAATCTTAAAATTTTGTGCATGTTTTAGAATATATGAAACTATTGAGGTTGAATTGTAATATAAAAACCTACGTTAAGCTTTCTTGGGCGGAGCTGGGGTTCTGGGTTGTTTGGCAATCAGGGCTTCTCTGCCTAAGCTGATCTTTACAAACCCGAGCTATTATCCCCTCAGCCGAGCCTAGCTGATACAGTCGAGCTTCCAGCTGATCTCTTGGTGTAGTAGGCTGGAGGCCTGCTTGCTTGGGTTGAGCTGGTGGGCTTTTTGTTCGGCCCAGAAGCTTGGGCGGGCAGACGTCCTAGTATTGAGACTACATGAAAGGCAGCAGGTGTGTCACCGGTAGTAGAGACATATGATAACGTCGGAGAGGTACTGGTATGGACCGAGTTGGCAAGCTAAGATTACTCGACAGATGCTCGAATCATTGTCAGTGACCTGGTACCTTTATCTGGGCATACAAAAGCATGCAGGAGGATTGCCCATTGCTCCCTTGGTTAGAGGCGCGTGCCCACTCTGACAGGGAGGATGTTTGGGCTAAGATCTCCATCGGGATGGTACCAGTTCAGTAGGTGGCAAATCAGGATCTTTGGTCACTAGAATATGCCGCAATACGATTGGAAAAGCTACTGCCCAAAGGCAGCTCGGGTGCTCTGTGTTTTGCTTGAGAAACAAGGTGTTCATTGTTCTTCTTGGCAAGTTGGTGAGCTGTGTGAGTTCCAAAGAGGAAATATGGATTGGGTGGGTACTGCTCAAAGGTGAGGATTGGTCAAAGATGAAAATTAGAAGTGTTTGAGGGTGCTCGGGTATGAGAATTGAGGTGGTGAAGAATGGGTGCTCTAATAATGAGGATCAGTCTTGCTATACTGGCTGGATATTTTGTGAAGGTTGTTAACTTGGAAAGAACAAGACCCTACTTATAGTGAGAGACAATGGGTACTCTTGAAGGAAACATAATTATAAGAGCCAAGGAGAAGAGGACGAAGTCTGTTGTCAAGCTGTGGGGGTCTGTAATTGGAGGTTGCCTTCGGAACAAAGACCATGAAGCTTGTTGCAATGAGCTGGCAAGCTGAGTGGAATTCGAGAAATTCAAATCATATGAATTTCCCACAAACAGCTATAACATCCTATAAATTAATACTAAATTAATTGTAGGATAAGTAATTATCTTATAAGTCAAATATGATTAAAATTTAATTATGTATTATTCCATGTATAGGAATAGTATAAAAATATGAATAGGATACGTATTAGTATAAGAATAGTATATACGTATAAAAATACATATAAATACATGTATATACATATAGGGAAAAAAAATATAGAAAAACATGGACAAGTGTCCATGAAATAATTAAGTAAGACATGTGTAGAGAATTAAGAAAACAAGGTGTCCAATGAAATAATTATGGTGGATATATGTAGAGATTTAAGGAAGCAAGGTGTCCATGAAATGATTAACAAGACATGTGTAGAGATTAAAGGTAACTAGGTGGCTTACTAATAATGAAATAAGCTAAAATAGGGAATAAGAGAAAGACAAGTGTTAGGAAGAAAATATATATGTTAATTTAGAGAATGACAAGTAGGAGATTGTAATTTTAGAGAACTAAAAGGGTAAAATAGGAAACAAAACTTTCTCCTAAAATCCAAGCCTTGGCCATGCACTATAAATAAGAGGGGGGTGGTGACAGAAAATACATAGACAAGGTAAACTGTACACTAAAGTGAGAGAGAGTGAGAAAACAAAGGAAAGAAAGGGCAAAACCGTAGGAGAAGGAAAACTGAGCAAAGAAAAGAGGAAGGAGGGAGGTGTAGAAAGAGAAAGAAGGAAAGAAAGAAAAACAAACATAAAGGGTATTAGGCAAGTATTCATGCATATCTTTGTTTATTTTATCTTGCTTCACTACTTACTTCCTTGGCACTCTTATATTCTTCATGATATTTTCATGTTCTTCATGCATATGAAGTGAAAATAATGAAAAAGATTCCCTTTTTGGAAAATTTAAAAGAAAAGGAAAAGGATAATCATTCTAGTAACTTATCTTAAGTTCATATTGGCCGAAGTTTCCAGGTATCCCAAAGGAATGATACTCAAACCATAGTATGGATCTTACTATTGAGAGATGGTGCCATGTATATGAGAGGTTAGTATCCATGGTATATCGAAGTCCTTGTAAGGCAATCTCAAATTTGCGTGAATAGGCAATAATGGTTACTAAGGAATGGAAAAGAGGAAAAATGCTAAATTACATTGCATATTCTTATATTTCTAAAACTGCCATCAAGAATCCTTCATTATTATATATGAATGCTTGTTAAGGTTCGACTCACTTTTCTTCATCTTGATATGCAGATTAATTAGTGCCATGGATGTCTATTGTTTTCTTTGGAAGAAGGCATGGTATATGTAATGGGAGAAATTGCAACTGGTTGATTATTGATACAAAGAAGGGAATTGTCATGTAAAGGCCCTTATTTTATAATTTGATATCTAGAGTTTTGACTTAGAATTAGTGTCTTAGGAGGAAGCTTGGTAATATGAGTAAAAAGCTCCTCTTTGGTCAAAATCATGTATGTAAATAAGTAGGTAAGTAAATGAATGTAATATGACTTTGTAACCTTTATGTTCAATTCGGCTAGGCAATTTCTTAAGAGAAAAGAAGAGTCAATTAACTAAAGGACAAACGAAACAAATAGTAGAATGACAATTAGGATGAATTGTGTAAATAATATAGGACCAATTGACCAAGTATTAATTCATTCAGAATGTATTAAAAGGATAATCAAGAATATAGAGTTATAAATCAATCTTAATTCAATGAATCAATAACGAATTAATTAAAGATATAAGTTTAAGTCTCATAAGTAATAAATTAGTTAAGTAATGTTCAAGGTAACTATTTAAGTAAGAAAGTTTAAAGAAACTAGTTAGGATGTTCCTTTGTAGTAAGCAAAATAAAAAGTAAAATGAATTTAAATTAATTCGGTTTTAGAAGAATAAAAGTAAAGGTAAATTTGATGTCCTAATGATTAATGAGTAATTACTCTTTAATTAAGGCACTACTTAAGTTAAGAAAGGAAGGGTGTTATAACAGCACCAATGTTAATGTCAGATTTGTCCTAGCTGGAGACTTGGCGAGGTGCTCTCCTTGATGCCTTATTCTTCTCCCATTCTTTGGTAGAATTGTAAGGATGGTCTTGGAGACTTGTCAGCATTCTGAAACTCAAGTCAGTACATAAAGAGATAAGTGGAAAGCTTAATAGATAAAAGTATAAAGAGGAGTTAAATAGAGAGAAGATGAATTAGCCTCCCAAATAAAGTGTGAAGGTTTGTATATATAGGACCTTTATTGGGCCCGGACTTGTTGAGCTTGAGTCAATATTTGTATTAACAATAACAACAATGTAACATAACTTATGAAATTTATGTATTTCATAGTTTTTTATTAATTTATTTTAATTATTTATTTGTGATTAATTAATCAATTAATAATATTATTCTTGTTAGTACTTATATTTATTTCATTATTTCATATTATTTTTATTAATATCAACATTTTAATTTAAAATTATTTAACTTATTTATTTATTTTACATTAATTAATTATTTATAAGTATATTATTTTATGTGATATGAAGGGTGTTTTTATTATTTGACTAAACTAATATATTTATTTATGATATTATTTATCTATAACTTTTTTTTATATGATAGAAGAGTATTTTTGTTATTTAACTGAACTAAACCAATTCCGTAGAAATAAATATGAGAAATCTTACCCCTAGGTGGGTTTGAGAATTCATACTTTTGTGAAATAAAATTATCATAATGGAATGAATATTCTAGACTAAATACATACCAAACGAAAAAAATAATCATTTTATGAATCATGCATGGAATAGAATGATCATTCATGCGTATCAAATTCGCCCTAAATTATTCCTGAAATATATTAAAAACTTCCACATAATTTTTTTTTCTTTCAAACTACACTATTTCTATTGTTTACTCACCAATGCATCCATCAGTGGTATAAGTGACAAAATAAGTTAACATTAAGAATCTGAGAGGTACCATCACTATATCACTCCACATAATATTTTTATTTTGCCTCTAATAAGAAATAGTAGAACAATAGCTTTTATCCCCTCACAAACCCGAAGGACCAAATTCAAATTAATGTTGCACATAGCAATGAGTCATTATGTCGTTGTTAATAGCTTCATAATACAAAAGAGTAGAAATTCGAATTCTCAATATATTTATTCAAAAATATGAAGAGATCAATGGAAATAGAAAGAATATGAAGAGTTTAATAAGGTATATATTTTTTTAGAGAATGAAAAGTTATATATTTAATAATAATTTTATTATTTTTATTTTCTCCGAGAAAAAACATGCATCCAGTCAAAACATTCAAAACTTGAAATAAATATGAGTCAAAAGAAAAAAAAAAAAAAAAAAAAAACAACTCTTATGTAGATATGGGGACTAGGATATTTATAAGAATTTTATTCTAATCTTTCATAGAGATTCAACTCATAAAGTTAAAATTAAACATACTTTCTTGTTAATCTAATCAAACCCTTGAGATAGAGATTTATTATATTAAGAAATAATTAGTAAGGAAATCAACACATTTTAACATGCATGAGTTCTATGTACCTAAATGAGGTCGCAGTCAAATGTGGGCAGTGATCTTGTCTAATATATAGTTGAAACTCAAGACACATTGTTTAAGTAATTTTTAATGCAGGCATGCACGTTTTAAATTATTGTTTTCTTTGTAATTATTTTGGTGCCAGTAGTCACTGTAGGGCAAAAATCTTAATTTCTAATTTTCAAAAATGTCACACCTAAAGTCTCTGTACCATAAAAGAGTTGTAGGTATTAAAACTAACATAAGAAGGTTGCTTGGATGCAAACCAACTAAAGCTTTTTAAATTTTCTCTTTTAAAACTGCTGAGTAAATCAGAGTTTAAAATTTCATTTACTTGTGAGCTTTAAGCTACCAGGCGAGCCACAAGTCAACTTTAGGTCCGTTGATATATATCTGTATATTGTATTAATGCCAAAAAGTGCTATTAAGGTAGCTATATCCATAATTAGATTTCTCCAACTATCATATATATATATTAAAAAGAGAGTACACCCTGGTTGCTCGTCACATGAGACCTCTGTTTTTATAGAATTTTGTCACATGGCTCTCTAATACTTCAAAATATAGTGATCGGGGTGCTCCATGTATAATAAAATTTACTGATTGAGTGCCATATGCCAAAAGTGCTATTAAGGTAGCTATATCCATAATTAGATTTCTCCAACTATCATATATATATTAAAAAGAGAGTACACCCTGGTTGCTCGTCACATGTGCACTCTGTTTTTATAGAATTTTGTCACATGGCTCTCTAATACTTCAACATATAGTGATCGGGGTGCTCCATGTATAATAAAATTTACTGACTGAGTGCCATGTGTACAACCTATTCATTTAACTTCTTAATTACTATATTCATTATAAAACGTCTAAATTTACTTGGTTTTCTTTTATCTTGTTGAAATCTTGATTACCCTGCACAATTTTAGACATTCATTTTTAAAATGTTATTATCAATACACGCTATTCCTTATTATAGTAATTATATATTAAAATTAGTTAATAACTAGGGGTGTTCATTAGTTGGGTAGGTTCGGTTTTTTAAATAACTACCCGACTCAACCCAATTCGAGTTATTCTTCTTTGCATATACTGACCCTATCCGACCCCAAAAAGTAGTGTTTGTCGGGTGGATTACATAGCATTGATTCTGGCAGATAGTTGAAAGAGCCCAAAGTGAACTTGAAGCACTGAAGAAGCACGTTGCTGAATTAAATGAAGAGAAAGAAGCTGTAGTTTAGCTCATGTACAAGCAGTGCTTGGAGACAACATCGAAGATGGAGACCGAAATTTCTTGTGCCCAAGAAGATAGTTAACGATTAAACATAGAATTTGTAATGGGGGCTAAAAAATTAAAAAGTGCTGAAGAACATTCTATTCTGTTGGGAATATCAAATAGATCTCTCCAGTTAGAGGCAGACTATCTGGTTAACAAGATTGCTCTAAAAGATCAAGAACTTTCTGAGAGGCATGATGAGTTACAGATATTTCAGACTCTAATGCAGGAAGAATAGTCACGTTATCCTCAAATTGAACCCATTCTCCAAAAATTGCAGAATTTGTACTCTCAATCACAATAAATTTGTATGGCCAAAAAAAATAAAAAAAATACAAAGGATCTGGGTCTTGAGATCTGAATCAATATTGAAAATTAGGAATTAAATTGATGAAATATAAGAACTCATAGCCTGTAAGAAGATGACGAAGTGTGAGCCGCCTGTAAGTATGAGTGTATGAAAATTTTACCATAATAAGGCTGTTTAAAAAAGAAAGAAAGTTAAACATGGTTCTTTCAAAAATTAAAACGGGAATCAGGTTGTTTTAGAATGTGTATCTTCAAAACACAATTTTACACTCCTATGTTATCACCTCTTAGCCAGGTGGGTGCCAAGGTGTCTCTGCCAAGTCAGTAAACATTCAGAGAGGTGTGTTTAGAAGCCATGGGTCCCAAACCCTAAAGCTCCAATTGCAGCTCTCTCCCTCACTGCGAAATACCCTTCATTTTCAAATCTCAAGAAGTTGCTGCTGCTTTCATCTCTTCCTGCTGCGCTGCCTAATCGTTCTTCTCAGATCGCTCCAGTACGATGGATCGAGGTGGTGCAGCTACGCTGCCAGAGGCTTAGCCCCGTTCATCTTCGGCATAAGAGCTATTACACACTTGGTGGACAAGGCTGAGTTTGGCACCTAATACTCTAGTGCGGGAGTTTTGATCACCCCGAGTTTGGCACCCAATACTCTAGCAAACTACGATAGAACGCTTGTTTTTCTTGTTCTGTCAATGAAAAGTGGAAAGCCCTTCCTGCTGCACGAGATTCTTTTCCTATTTCTACTTTGAAACCTGCTGCTTCCTGCTACACGAGGAATGGAATCTCACATCCTAATTAGAGCTTTCTCAGAAGAAGTTGTAAAAATGGGTTAGAGACGCAGAAATTGCAAAGCATCTGTTTTCTTTTCCTTCATCTTTCACAGCTTGCAGGAAAAGAATAGAATAAGGTTAGTTAAGAAATACCAACAAATGGAGTTAGTGCAATTATTCATTGACTTTGATAGTTATGGTGTTTGTGTTGTTTCTTACCAGATTCGCAGTGTCTCTCATCTCTTCTCTGTAAGTGCAGCTGCAGACAAAGGGTTTTACTGTTCATCATACTTTTCTCAGGATAATTATTTGGTATTTAGCCTTCCTTTATCTTTTACTGTAGAATAGTTGTTTATTCTTTGAGTTAAGTATATTTTGAGGTGTTTTGATTTTTCTAGGCAGATGTAAATTTATTCTTCATTGTTGTGATTGGAAAAATTCATTGTTGTGAATGGAAGAAGAATATAATAGCTGTTTGTGATCCTAAATCAAAACCTTCCTTTTTACGTTTCTTTTTTTTTTCAGTACAATGTCACATTATTAGTTATAAAATGTCAACTTGGAAGCTAAGAGTATAAGAGATGAGTTAACTGTGAACAATTTTCTAAGTTTTTTTTTTTTTAGTTAAAGATTGGTATAAAGCTTAGTTATCTTTTTTATTGAATCAATTATAAATTTTAATTTTAAACTTGTTAACTAAAATGAATTGATTTTTTTTTTTTAAACTCGACTAATAATTTTATGGCTAATTTTAAACTTAATTATCACATCATTTTGTCAGCTTAGTTCCCTTGTTGCCTAGCATGACTTCTTTTCATTGGTTTCCTTTCTATTTACTAATAATATCATAATTATTATAATTTTCTTATAGATAGAGTAAGATTCTTTATGTTCAAATGTAAAATTAAAATTTAGAGCATTATGCATATGATTTAAATAATCTTGATGTTGATTTAAATTTTTATTGTGATATGAGATTAGCTCAATAAAATAATTTAAGTTGTGTTATACTTAATTTGTTAAAGTTTTTAATGGAACATGATATATAATGGGTGATAATCATTTGATACGAATTTTATGTTTTATGAATGGTGAAATGAAAATAGGTGAAAATGGGGTTGAATATGATGGTCCCCCTGTTAAGTTTTTGAGGGTACGATCGGGGATAAGTTATAAACAGTTTCATGGCCGCTTGTGTGAAGCTTTACGTGTTGATTGCACAATAGAATGCTTGGAGATTATTTGTCGATATGAGAATGTCATGCACAATACAATTCATTACTACCCAGTTCATGTAAACGATGACGAGGATTTGGAGAATATGCTACAATTTTCCTTCGAGCAAGGTGGTTCATATGCTTTGGAGTTGTTTTTGAAAAAAAAAAAATCTTCTAGAAGTGCCACCGACTTTACCAACTGAATTGAACATTTCTACTCAATTAGTTAATAAGGTTATAATAGAAGATAGGATTTTTGAGACACAATCAACAACAATTGAAAGTCCATCTCGTCTAGTGTCTCATCAATCTTGTCTTGATTGATCTTCACTCACGAGATCCTGTTAATGATGATCCTCATGCTAGTGAATATAATCATAATGTTGCTGATGATGATCCTACCATTGATCTTGAACATGTTGATGATCCTGAATTTACTGAAGAAGATGTGTTCAATGAATATGTTCCGGATGAGTTTTTCACCGAAGTTAACATTAATGGAGCAATTACGATAGACGATGATCATGTGGCAAGAACAGAGTGGCTATTGCATGAGAATTTTTACAAGGGACAACTATTTGGCACGAAAGCGGATGTGAAAAAAACAGTCAAGTATTGGCATATTGAGAAGCATGTGTCTTTTATAGTGGTTGAATCGTGTAAGTGGATATGGGATATCAAATGTAAGCTACATGAACAAGGATGCAAATGGAGGTTACGAGCAGTTTATTGTAAAAGGAAAAGAGAGTTCATGATAACCCAACTAATTTCTCCATATACATGTGTTACTTCTTGTTTGTCACAAGATCATTATAATTTGGACACTGGTACAATTGCTGATTTTATTAAAAATACAATTAGAAAAGAGCCTCAGACACCAGGAGCAGTGTTGCGTGGTAATATGAAAGATAAATTTGGTTATGAGGTACATATGAAGAAGATATGGGATGCAAAAAAGAAGGCCATAGAGCTAGTTTATGGTTGTTGAGAGGAATCTTACAATCAGCTGCCTAAATTTTTAAATGCAATACAAGCTACCAATCCGAGAACTAAATTTGAGTGGAAGACATTCCAAACCAATAGTCCTGGTGAGGTTATCTTCCATCGAGTATTCTGGTCATTCGGTCCGTCCATTGAGGCATTCAAACACTGCAGACCCATTATTCAGATTGATGGTACTTTTTCTATATGGAAAGTACAAAGGGAAATTATTGATCGCATGTGGAGTTGATGGCGCCAATCATGTTATGCCACTTGCATTTGCTATTGTGGAAGAAGAGAATAAAGATAGCTGATCATGGTTTCTCTTATGCCTACGAGTGCATGTAACTCAACGAGATAATATATGCTTGATTTTTTATCGTCACCTTGGCATAATAGCTGCCATTAATGATCCTAGTGTTGGTTGGACAAAACCACATGCTTGTCATCGTTTCTGCTTGAGACATGTAGCGAGTAATTTTCATACAAGTAAGAAAAATATAGCAGGAAAGAGAGTGGTGCTGAAAGCCGGTTACCAAATACAACCTGACAAGTTTGATAGGTATATGATGGAATTGAACAACTTGAAGTCAGATTTCGTTTTATGGTTTTCAACTTGTCCAAAAGAGAAATGGACATTGGCACATGACGGTGGAAGGAGGTTTGGGTTTATGTCCACTAACTTGGCCGAATGTTTTAATAATGTATTAAAAGGAGCTCACCAAGTTCCTATTACTGCTATGGTACGCTTGACATTCTATCAATGTGTTAGTTATTTTGTCAATATTCGCACAGAGACTGCTGTTGCAATACAAGAAGGACATTTGTACACTGAAAAAGTAAATAAGAGATTAGAATAATGGAAAAAGAGGGTAAACGGTCATAATGTTATATCATTTGATCCAGTTAGAGGAACATTTGAAGTTCAAACACAATATTGCAGTTGGGAGCATGGAAAAGGTGGCAATTCGCATACAGTGGAATTGGGTAATCGTTCTTGCAACTGTCTCAAGTTTCAATATTATCAAATACCTTGCTCTTATGTCATAGTAGGTTGTGCAAAACATCATGTTGACTATAACTAATTTGTGGGTCATTGGTATACATTAGCACACCAACAACTTGTGTATAGCCCACAATTTATGCCTATAATGAAAGATGCTAATTAGCCTGAATACAACTTTCCGCGTGTGCTTCATGATATCCATCGATTGCGAACAAGAGGTAGGCCACGATCGTCACGGTTGCGTAATGAGATGGACTGGATTGAGAACCCTAGAAAACTTAGATGTGGAATTTGTAGACAAGAAGGTCATAACAGAAAAAGATGTCCTAATCTTGCACAAGGACAATCTTCAAATGCTTAATCATTTTGGTAATGAGATTTACTTTACATATTATATTGGTAATATTGGTAATGAGATTTACTTTACATATTATATGTATTTTGTATCCAAAATTTGTTATAAGTATTTACTAACTATATACTTTCATATAGTTAATGGATCCATTACCATCTGATCTCAGTGTTATATTTACATGATAATCATCGTTCTATTCACATATGGGATTCATAGGTATTTTATTTATTTTTAATTTCAATAATAATCTATAGAATTTAGATTCATTGTGGTGATTTGATGAATTTTAATTTTAAGTTAGGTTTCTACTGTGTTGACATGCCGACATAGAGAGGCAATTTTACATCGTGGAGATTCTATCGATACACGTATCATTCCATATATACGTGCAGCAGGTTTTTATGGAGTTATGAGACTGAGATTCATACAGTTAGATTGGCATCTTATTACTACATTAGTTGAAAGATGGAGACAAGAGATGCATATATTTCACTTCCCTCATAGCGAGTGCACCATAACATTGCAGGATGTGGCCATCTTGTTAGGCCTACCAATTGACGGTGATGTAGTGTCTGGTAACAGCTCGAATCAGTCTTGGCCAAATCTTTGTGAGAGATTATTGGGAATTATTCCACCTTCTACAGCCATTAATGGCTCTCGTCTCAGTCTTCATTGGCTCGCGACTACTTTTCAAGTGTCGCCTTAGGATGTTGATGATAATACTATTCAATTTCATGCACATGCATTTATCTTGCAACTTATTGGGGGATCTTTATTTGCTGATAAATCCCAATCACATGTGCATATGATGTTTTTACTACTGCTTGATAATTTAGATAGGTCTGGCCATTATAGTTGGGGTAGTGCTTGTCTTGCATAGTTGTATAGAGAGTTATGTCGTGCCTCACACTCCACATCACAACATATTGATGGGGCCTTGATTTTACTTCAGTTATGGGCATGGAATAGACTCCCATTTATTGCACCTGAACGATTGCATTCTATGCACGATGATTGGGATCTCATTGATGGGGCATATGGTCCACAATTACCACGTGGGCCTTTGGGTATGAGGTGTGTAGATTTTGTCATATACTAAATAATTATTATTAAAAGCTTTTTAATGATTTTTTGTCTAATTAATTGGAGATGGAGAGCTCATTTTCGTGTTATTGAGGTGTCCACACATGTTATTTCTTGGTATAGATTTAAGTTAGATCAGATGTCATTAGACCAGGTTACTACTTGTTATCTATTTTTTTTTTTTTCATATTTCTTATTATGATATTATCTATCTTAATATTTATATTTACATGGTTATAGATTATTTGGATGCCGTATAATGCTGAGTTGATAGCAGATCTTCCTGATTATTGTTTAGTTGGTCAGAGTATATGGGCTGTAGTAGTTCCATTGATATGCTTTCACATTGTGGAGTGGCATAGGCCTAATATAGTATTGCGGGAATTTGGAATACATCAAAATATACCATTTACTGTTGAAAGTGATATTTAGTTGCATGGAATTGATCTAAGGGGTAGCGGAAATGTCGATTGGATTATCAGACATAGACAATTTGTCAACATGTGGAATAGAAGAGATGAGCATGTTGTGCTTGGAGATCTATTTGATGGGTATTAGATTCAATATCATCGTATATGCAGTGGTATAGTCAGATAAGTAGGAGATATTTAACTCGGAGAGGTGCTTTACATACAACTTTGGTAAGTAACCAATTTAATTGTTTAGTGTGGTAATCAGTAATATGTTACTAATCAAGTTATTAGTTAAACTGATATTGATAGATTTTTTTATATCACAGACTGAAGGTATACAACGATGTCAAATATTGTCTGGACCATGTGCAGATCTATCTGCTTTTCTAACTATTCATGCCACATGCTTATCTTTATTGCAGATTATTGACCAATATGGATGTTTGGCACCTTCAAACCCTTTAGCAGCTCATGTACCCTCAGCTAGTACTTCCCAAGTTCGAGTAGATGCTACAGCTAGCACTTCACAAGTTGACTTAGATGTTGAAGTTGGGCTCTCAACTCCTATTTCATGTGGTAATATGCACATTCACACTACGACTTCTAGTTATGCACATTCCATGCCTATTACTTTAGGTTCAGAATCACTTATTTATGCTCCTCATATGTTGACTTAGATGTTGGGGTCGAACGCCCATCTCCTACTTCATGTAATGCAATGCACCTTCCCACTACGACTTCTATTCATGTGCAATCCACACCCACTACTTCAGGTTCATAACTATCAATTTATACTACTCAGAATTCAAGTGTTGCTATAATGAACTTTATTTCGATTGACTAATATACCACCTTCATTTGCAGCTAATATTCTTCCTAATGAAGTTGACATAGGTGGTGAGAACATCACACAAATTGAGACTATTACACATATTGATTATGAATCACTTCTCCATGTTCCTGATGTTGAGGAGAGTGAAGATGATGGTGGAGGCCATGTTGATGATGGTGCAAAGCATGATGAGGATAACACTCAGCATCGTGAGAGTGTATCACATGTTGCACATGTTAAGAGAGGTGGACGATGGGGATAATCTTCCACGTAGGAAGAATCCAACACGAAAGAGGAAAGCATGGACTTGTGGTACACACTAGAGGATTGTTACTTATGGTTTTGTATAAATGAGTTATGAAACTCTTTGTTTTGGATAAATTCATCAGTATGTATGTGATATGTGTGATGTTGACACTCATTGAGATATATTATAATATATGTTTGTCATTACAGGGAGGAAATGTTAAAAAACAAGGGAAACTCTATTCGATTTTTTATTAACTAAAATGACAATTGAAACTCATATAAAATAACTTGGATTGGTAATGACAATTGAATATTTGATAATTTTATAATTTAATATGACAATAACAAAATCTTATAAAATAGTAGAGTTTCAACTTTAAATAACATGTTAAAATTACTTAATGTTCACAATAACAAAAAATATTTGCTATATAAAGGGTTTGAAAATCATAAGAGTTAATAACATCAAACAACCATTTGTTATGAAAAATTCATTTCCGTTAACTCAATAAAATGCTAAACAACGACGTATATATTTTTCATTAGTACAAGTATGTGACAAGTTTTTAATAAAGTTTTTAGCATCAACAAGATCATGAAACCATAGGGCTTAAAGACATAAGAAAATTTGGATTTTGATTTATTGTGACATGGTCTTATTTTATGTTAATGTATTTAGAAAGTTACCGGATTACTTTATGTTAATATTTTAGTTTTGAGTCTTATGTCTATTTAGCATTTTGTGATTCTATATCATTATGGCTCTTATGAGTGTCATTGTATATTAGTTGGCTATTTAGTTATGACCTTTAATATTTTAAAGTTATATATTCATATAAGATACATAGGAATAATGAATTCTTATGGCTTAAAATCTCTATTTATATAGGTTGTAAGTTATAATACTTAAATTTTTATGCAGCAGATTACTCAGTTTTGAATTATTTTTAAAGCCCTATAACAATGTTTGAGAAATACTAAATTTGAATTTTTAGGTTCTTTTAATTTTTTAATTCACTCAAAATTTTCAAAACAAAAATAAAATTATGGTTGAACTTGGGTTTTCAACCCACAAATTTTGTCAACCCACGAGTTGAACCCACAAGTTTTAAAGTTGTGGGTTCCACCCACATGTTTTAAATTTGTGGTTTGAACCCACAGTTTTAAATTTGTGGATTCAACCCACAAATTTTTTTCAAAAATATCTTTTCAATGTGTGTAACCTATGAGTTTCAATTTGTAAGTTCAACCCCAAATTAAATATATTTTGCGCGGAGCTAACATGGCAAATATAGTTGTGGGTTCAACTCACAAGTTTTAAATTTGTGGGTTCAACCTACAAATTTTGTCAACAATATATTCTCCCTCTCTGCTTACGTGGAGCTGACATGGCAAGTAAATTTGTGTCTTCAACACACAAATTCATTAAAAATGGAATTTAGTATTTATTTTTCAAGGAGCTATATGTAACTCTTTTAACTTTGAAAGAACCTTATTCTAGGAATTTCCCATGAGTGTATGATTGATCTGAAATTAGGGTTGGAATTGAGGTATTTGAGAAATTAGAATCGGCCTTGTAAATAGAAGTCTGATACGCCACTTTAAAATCCAAACCAACCGGACCCCAGTTGGGTTAATCTATATCTATACTATATATAAAAGAGGTTTAAGAGAAGAATCTTTTAATTTTTTATTTTAATTTTTGTACTTATTAGATTTTTAATATTGCTACACCATCTTAATATTTAGAGTTTGAATGAAATTGAAATTTTAAAACGTAATATACTTCTAATTAAATGGTTAGAGTTCTAATATGAATTGGTTTTCTTTTAAAAAAACTTCCTATTGATGTTTAGAGTTTAAATGAAATTGAAATTAAAGTTTTATTCTAATATGATTTTTTTTTCTATGTTATATATAATAACATGAGCAAAACCTATATTTGCATAATATTTTGGCAAGTTTGGAACTCTTTCTTGGTTAATTTATTCCAACCATAACTTTCTATATGCTTCCTTCATGTTTATATACTCTTTTTGTTTTTATTTTTGCCAAATTTTTCATGTTTATATTTTGTTTTTGATATATACTCTTCTTACAAGAATCATGAGACAACCTGTGCTAAATGATGCTTAATTGAGGTGATTGTCAAAGTTAAGAATTTTATGACATACTTGGCAATCACCTAGGCATAGGATGTATTGAAACCCATAACAAATGACCTACTTATGGTATAAATTCCTTTTGGACGGTAAAAAGCCATGCAAGAAATATAATATATATGTTGCAAGGTCTTTTATATATATACTTTTTTTGTTTTGTTATTAATTTTTCAATGCAAATGTTTTTTTTAATTTTTTTTTAATTTTTATTTTTTTATAAATTTTACAAGGATTTATTTGACAAGTGCCATTTAATTACTATATGGAATCTCATACAGAAGTATCTAGTATGTTTATATTTTTTTTAAATTTACATAAACATCTATTATGTTATTTTGGTAAATCATTACACTATATTTATATATTAATTATTTGTTATTAATTAATAATTTATTGACAGGTGTTTTAGAGCTTACTGAAGAGAGCAACTTAAAATAAAATATATTCTTATCCGTAAGTTACAAATCTTACAAGAAAAATAGATGATCAAGGTTATGGCCCTTAGAGTTGGTTTTATTGAATCATACAAAAGGATATGAAAACATTCAAAAACTAATTTTGATAGATGATGAGGTATATTGATTACATAATTATAGGTTTATTGTTTCTACAATTTAGATTTGTGTATTTATTCACTCTCATTTTTCATTACACAGGGAACAAAAATAAAAGCTATAATGTTCAATGAAGTTATAGAAAAGTTAAGTATGAGTATTTATAGTGAGAGTTCTTTTATTATTATCAATGGCAAGGTAAAAGCCATCGATAAAAGACATCAAAATGTTAACGACCATATTGAATTAGTATTCAACAAAAAAACACAAGTTGTCAAAGTGTCACTAAAATGTATGATTACAAGAAAAATGGATGATCAAGGTTATGGCCCTTAGAGTTGGTTCCATTGAATCATACAACAATCAAAGGACCTGGAAAAATTCAAAAACTAATTTTGCTAGATGATGAGGTATATTGATTCCATATTTATATAATTAATTGTAGTGTCTCATACTCTCTCAAATCTTTACAGGTTTGATTGTAGACAAGGATTAAAAGAATTAGTGTGAGTGTTTCAAGGAAATTTAAGAATTGTTTAACAAATAAAATTTACTTAGCATGGAATCTAATAGAGAAATAGCAGGTACGCCTTATTTATTTTTGCTTAATTTATTAGTGACGCAATTTAGTTACTGAAAATTATAACCTTTTGAACATGTAGAAAAAGATGCATGGTTTATTTCCAAAAGAAAGAGATCGTGTCGACAAAAACAAAAATATTCTAAATCAAGGCTTGACCAAAGAAGAGATAAAATAGTAAGATCTAATGAAACAAAAAGATAAAGAATAATTAATTGGATGAGGAGAATGAAGGCATATGTGTTGATGAAAATAAAAATTAGATGAATCTTCTTCTTTTTCTTTGTTTTTTTTTTTAAAAAAACTCATTAGAAAGTTTTTTTTTTCCTTTTCTTTTTAAAGAGAATTCGGCTTTGAATCCTACATGCTCAAGCTTACATGAATTGTTAAATGTACCACCATGTATACATTGCAGTGCCAAAAGATTTGAGTATGAGCCACCCATTACTTGTTGTAGTAAATGAGACATAAGCCTTGTTGCACCAAGTGTACCACATGAAATAGAAGTCTTATTTACATCTTATACAAAAAGAGCCAAATACTTCTTAAAGAACATCCAAGCATACAATAATATTTTGTCATTCATATCTTTTGGAGTTCATTTGGATGAAGAGCTTGCTTCATCAAAGCAAGGTGTCTATACATTTAAAGCTCAAGGTCAAATGTATCATGATCTTCCGTCTTTGGTACCAATGCAAACAACTCCAAGTTATTTTCAGTTGTATTTTTATGACACTGAAAAATGAACTCCAAAACAAAAAGAATGTCTTGTTGAATGTTGACCTTGATGAGAATGTTGTCAAAATGTTGATGGAGACTATGGAAGGAAATCCATATACTCAAGTGTTATGGGAGGGTTAAGGATTACAATTCTGTTAAAGATATCCAAATTCACATATTAGCTCATGCAAAGCTAGACCAACGGGTTTATAATTCATCTTCAGCAGACAAAGTTGCAGCAATTTGGATTGAATGAAATAACTTTCATGCACCCATAGAAAGAGAAATGCTTATTCATGAACATTTTGGTTTAAGGCATAGAGTTAAACATTATTTTGGATGTTACAATCCATTGTAGTATCCTCTATTATTTCCTAAAGGAGAAGTAGGATGGAACCAAGATATCAAGACGTGTAATCCTTCAAACAAGAATGTCAATAAGCATATATTTTGAAGAAATGCTTGCTCAAGACTGTCAAGGTACATTATTTTTAATGCTTAATTTTAAATTAATAACAAAATATTTAATGGGTACAACTCTCAAATATAAATTCTTGGAATATCAAATTGCTAACTCCCAGTCATTAATGGAATATTTAGCCCCTTTACTTTATTTACTATAGTTAGTAATAGCTCTTATAATTTTTAATTATAAAAAAATTCTATTAATAAAGGTAAACTTGCATTAGAGATATCTGGTCCAAACTATAGGTTATATGCATTTTTGGTCCAATATGCTTTATGCAAGTGTTCAAGAGACATGTTCATAAAGTAGAACATAATAATAATAAAAAAATTAGTTGAAATGTTTTCAAACCACAATACATGTTGTTAGAGTAAAATAAACACAGATTGGAACATGAAATAGAAAGCAGTGTGTATCAGGTGGAAGATACCATGACAAGTAAAGTAAAATTGGCTGTCATTTGCTTTAACACTCCCTAGGTCAAGAATATTTAGGGAAAAAAGAGACTTTTAAATAACATTGTGAAAGTGATGATGATTGAATTTGTTTCCTCTTTTACAATATTCTAAACCTGGGCAATTCATCTTTGGCTAATCTTTTCAATTGATTTTTTGTATGTTGTGTATTGGGAATTATGGGAACCTTTTGTTGGGTTATTATTGAAAATACATAAAAACAAACAATAGAAATATTGGTTTTTTTATGATTTGACAAAACCACAAGACATAAGGAGAAAAAGGCCGTACCAAAGTAAAAAAAACACAGGCTTAAAGAACTGAAAAACACCATATATTTATTAATTTTATATGTTGATGTTAGTATTTTTTTCAAATTTAATTTAATATCTTAATATAGATGTACGACATGGAAGTGCGGCCAAAGTTTCATATTGGGAATATTATTCCTACAAGCTTCAAATTAAAGAACTTGACAACTTGATTCTTTTACGAGCAGGGAGATCAGTGTAACAATTTGTGGTGGATATGTACATAAAGCTTGAAACAATAAGATTTGAATACTATAGAAAAAATAAATCAAAAATTAGAGGTGAGTTTTACCAAGGAATTATTAACAGCATCAAGGTTGGAAAGAAAAAAGGAAATCAAGTAAGCCAAAGAATTGTGCCTCATATTTCTTTTATTGGAGGACCTAGAGACATCAAACATCGTTATATGGATGCTATATGTTTAGTACAAGAGTTGGGAAAACCTAATCTCTTTATCACGATGACATGTAATCATGTAATCTTAAATGGAAAAAAATTTAGGAGAATTTATTCACAGGACAACAACATCAAGATAGACCTAATTTTACTACTAGAGTTTTTAGGGCAAAATTACAAGATTTGAAGGATCAACTTTTCAAGAAAGAAATTTTTGAAAAAATCTCAGCACATGTTCATGTAATTGAGTTTCAAAAACGAGGTTTACCACATGCTCACATTTTGTTAATATTGAAACCACAATCCAAGATCTTAACTCTAGATCAATGTAACAAATATGTGTTTGCACAAATTCCTAACAAGGATAGATATCCTATACTTTATGAGATGGTGGCAAAGCATATGATACATGGACCTAGTGGAGAGAAAAATACAAAAAATTCTTGCATGGTGAATGGAAAATATAAAAGTCATTACCCAAGACAATTTACCCAAAGAACAATTTAAGGAAAAGATTCTTATCCAATATACAGGAGAAGAAAAGATGGACAAGAGGTAATTTACAAATACCATTTACATTATATTTAAAATAAATTTTGTCTTAATATATTTTAGCCAGTAGTATCAACTTACATAAATATATATATATATTTTAACCAATGTTTTTTCTTAAGTGTTAATATCTTTTATCTTGAATTTACATACAATATCTGAAATATTATAATTGAACTAACTGTAGGGAATTGTGTTTGATGAACTTTTCCTATTATTTTTAAGATGTTTTTTTTCTTTAAATGCTAATATCTTTTATATTGAATTTGCATTACAATTATTTGAAATATTATAATTGAACTAACTATAGAGAATTGTGTTTGATAAACTTTTCCTATACTTTTTAAGAAGGAATCACTTGATATTTCTTTTATCAACTGACATAAAGATTTTTTAACTACAGGTTAAAGTTCGAAATACAAATTTGAATAATCAATGGGCTGTCCCTTATAATCCTTATCTTCTCACAAGATATAATTGTCATATAAACGTAGAGATTTGCTTTAGTTTGAAGGCAGTAAAGTATCTTTACAAATATATTTACAAAGGACATGACAAAGTTGCTGTTTATATCGCCAATGATAAACAAGAATACGTGGTTGATGAGATTAAAACATTCCAAGATGCAAGGTGGATATAACCACAAGAAGCAACGTGGACACTTGAATGAAATGTATCCACCTGTTATTAACTTGCACTTACATCTGCATGATAAGCAATATGTATCATATTGGAAAAATCATAATTTAGAAGATGTTGTTCAATGGGATCATCTATCAAGGACAATGCTTACAGAGTTTTTTCATACATGTGCTAAAGATCAAAATGAAAAGAAATTGTTATATAGGGAATTTCCAGAACATTATGTTTGATACAACACTGGAAAATTTGGTTACCTTAAAAAAAGAGGTTAAGTAATTGGAAGAGTTAATGCTGCGAATCCTTTGGAAGAGGAAACATACTACTTGAAGTTATTTTGGGTCATGTTAAAGGACCAAAATATTATGAAGATTTAATGATGGTTGATGGAATACATTACCTTACTTTTAAAGAAACTACAATGATAAGAGGGTTACTAGAATCCAATACAAGCATATTAGAATGTCTTAGTAAGGCAGTTCTTTCAAAATGCTAAATGCATTCCGAAGACTTTTTGCAACAATCATGGTTTTTTGGGAGCCAACATATGTAAGGAAATTATAGGAATCAAATCTTGAGCCATTATCAAATGATTTTAGAAGAATGCATGAAACTTCACCACAATATCAATATATTGCACTCTTAAAAGTTTATGTTATTTTCTTGAAAGTATGGGAAAGAATATTACAGACTATGACCTACCAGTAATATCTCTAAGCTCTAGTCCAAGTGTATGGTCATTATCTAGAGAGATTATTGATGAAATGAATGTAGAAATTTAATGAAGATTATAATGTAATGTCAAAATTGAATGTAGAACAAGAAGCCACTTATAAGGATATAATGGCATCTATGAACCTTGAAATAAGTAGATTATTCTTTGTGGATGGGCTAGGGGGAATAGGAAAAACATTTCTTTATAGAGCATTACTTGCAAGTGTAAGATCATAGGGAATGATTGCTCTTGCAACAGCAATATCGGGTATAGCAACATCCATTATGTCTGGTGAATGAACTGCTCACTTGCGTTTCAAGATACCAATAAGTACCACAGAAACCACAATGTGCAATATTTCAAAACAAAGTGGACTTGTAGAATTACTATGTAAATTAATTGATAATATGGGATGAAACACCAATGACCAAACGTTTTGCCATTAAAACATTGGATAGAAGCCTAAAGGACATAATGAGTAGTGAAAAGTCATTTGGAGGAAAGGTCATGGTGTTTGGTGGAGATTTTAGACAAGTATTACCAGTTGTTTCTCGTGTTACAAGACAACAAACAATTGAAACAAGTCTTTTTTTTCTTTTCTCTTTTAAACCCAAACTTATATACGACTTGGGCCTGTCCTTAAATTTTATTAATTACTCAAATTAAAAAAGGCCAGAGTATGATCTAAGCCAAAACCTTACAAAAGTGCAAGAAAACTTAAATATGGGATACTATCCTATTACAATTAAACAAACTAAATCTAACCAGAGATAGAACTTGAAATAACCCTAAGGTAAGGAACAAGTTCCTTATCCAACAAGAGAAGCCCTCATAGATAATTCGGTAGGTTGGCAGAAGATGTCCAGAAGAACTTACCCTTTTTTGTCATAAGCTTCATTGCAAACTTGTTAGCTACAGTATTTGTCTCTTTATAACAATGGGAGATTTTCATGTTGAGTGTATGTATCAAGTGCATAAGCTCATGAAATTTCATAGAAAGTTCCATATTGGTTTTAACCTGTTAGATATGCAATGACCAAGAGTTAGAGAATCAGTATTAGCAATGATGTTAACTAAGCCTCTTGAAGCACACATTTGTAGGTCTTCTAACAAAGCTTTAAATTCTGCAACCATGTTAGTTTGGATCCCTAAATAAGTCCCAAAAGCAAACAACATATCACCTGCTGAATTGCGTACTATACCCTTTCTAGCTGCCTCCCTTGGATTACCCCTGGAACACTCATCACTATTTAATTTAACAAAAGAATGGGAAGACGTCTGCCACCTTAAGATAATCACCTTTCTTAAAAGCATGCTGTTTGGAATTCAGAATGGCAGAAATCTAAGTTGATAAGAGTCTTTAAAGTGAATTTTAACCTTACCTTTCAAAGTAGTAAGGATTAAGCCCATGGTCTTCATTACCTGCCTTATAATTGTCACTGAATTCATTGGAATATTATCATAAACTTTTGCATTACTGGCTTTCCAAATTTCCCATACAATTAAGCACGGGGTGATATATCTCATATAACTATAAATGAGTTAGTACTTACTTGCCACCATAGATGAAACATCTTATGTATTGAAGTAATGATCAAAGACATATCAAAACTATGAAAGAAAAACCTCTAAACTTCCATGGCAGTTTGGGATGAGATGAATAGGTGTTGACTTGAAAATGCATCATCATTTGAATACATGACAAAAAAGGTTATTTTAGCAACAACAAATGAATAAGTTGATAACCTTAATGAGAGATTAATTTCAATGTTTCTAGATGATAGTAAAATATTCTTTAGTTTTGACGAAGCAGTTGATGATTCCAACAACTACTATCAAGAGGAGTTTCTAAATACTTTACTACCAAATGGACTTCCAGCCTATAAATTATACTTAAACAAATTGTCTAATTATGCTACTTAGAAATTTGGATCCATCTAATGGTTTGTGCAACATAACAAGAATGGCATGTAGAGGGTTTGAACTTAATGTAATTCATACAAAAATAATAGTAGGACAACAAACTGGAAAAACAGTCGTTCTACCGAGAATTCCACTTTCACCTACTGAGAATGAAGGATATCCATTTCATTTCAAAAGAAAGCAGTTCCCCATATGTTTATGCTTTGCAATGACAATCAATAAGGCACAAGGACAAACAATACCTTTTGTGGGGGTGTATCTACCACATCATGTTTTTCTCATAGGCAGTTATATGTCTCATTCTCATAAGGAGTTTCTATGTCTATTACAAAAGTTTTAGTCAAAACAACTGATCACAATAAAAAGAAAACATACATACACAAAAAATATGGTATACAAAGAAGTATTTCTTACAATAAGGTATATTAACATTTTTGAATTCACAAACATCATCTATTTTACTACTTGCTTTTATGCTTTTTCATAATGTATGCAGTTTAGAATAACATATCCTTATTTATTCTAATAATATCTACACTTATCCGCTTGCACGGAAGATGAAACAAATTTTAGAGAATAATTCTTAAAATTATGATAAGAACTTCATTATGTAGTAGATTTCTCATTTATATGCATTGATAATAGTCCTTGTGAAATAAACAATAGGTAGGTTGTTTACTTAATAAAATTTTTTTTAGTTTTTTTTTTGTTTCTCTGTTGTTAAAATATTATTTATTTATTAAAGATAATTCTTTAATTCTCTCCTTTCCTAACTAATAACTTATTCATTTAGTAACTTTATATAACGATAATAGCTTTTGGTATATGACTTCACTTATAAAAAGTAATACATAATAAAAATTTGATATTATTACGATAAATAAAAAATAAATATAAATATAATTTCATAAATATGACTCATTTGCAATGCACGTGTCATATAAACTAATAAATGAAAAAGGCCGAATAGGACAAGGTATGAAAAGCTCAACCCAATCTGACTTGAATCGGGTTAGGTTAGTTTGGTGAGTCAGATAACCCGCTTTAAGAACACTCCTATTAATAACAATAATTTGTGATTGATATATATATATATATATATGTGATAGTTGAAATGATATATTTTATATAACCATTTTGATTTCATGAGAAATGTTAATTATGAATAATAAGAAAAGCTAGAAAGTTATTAAACAAAAACATTTTAATTTATTTTCTTTCCTTTTTTCTTATTGATATTCTTCATTATTCTGCACATTCTAAATAAAGATTATGATTTCTGTTTTATTTACTATATTTCTTTTTCCTTTTTTTTTTATGATCAAAATTATATTGTTATATATATATATATATATATATATATATATATTTCTTTGTACAGGTGCATTCTTTTTTCCTAAATTCACAACGACCATCATAACAAGTTTTTATGGAACACTATCATAATTCCAATGACTTTGATTACAATATTTCACACAGATTCGATAATTTCTTTTATGATTTTTTTATTATCTTTTTTTCCTTTCTCTGAACATGGATTAAAATTTAACGCACTATTTCCTTTATTGCCTTTGTAGAAATCAATATCTCAAACTAATGAAATGACCTATCAAATTAAAAGGCTAAGTTGAAACTATAAATTTGAGATTTGTTAAAATCAATATTTTTATGACTAATTGAGAAAGAAAAATTAATAGACATTCTATTTTTTTTTTTTTTTTGGGTACATAAGAATAAGTATTATTTATATATAAGGTAAAAAAGAATATTCATAAAAGTTAGGAGATGTTTTGTGTTTAGATAATGTCAATTTTTGAAGAATAATTTATTTTAAAAAATTGTAATAGCATAATTCTTTCATGTGGCTCTATAATACTTCCGTTACAGGAAAAATTATTATCTGGGTTTGCCAATGCAGATGTTGAAAGTCAAAATATTGCAATAAGACCAGACTTAGATAAAAAAATTTACGTCTACGCCATAGACACAAAATCTAGCTGCCAATAATAGCGGTACCACGAACTGTGTCTGAAACCTAGACACTGACTTGCAAATATTGATATATTGCTTCTATATGACGGACACACAAAAACAAATAGAGATTGTTTTAAATTTTTTGTAAATTATCTACATCCTGCAGACGTAATAAAGACAAACGCAAATGCAAATGACTACAGGCTTTTAATAATTTTTTATTTAATTTTTATTTTTATACATGTAAATACTTGCTTCAAAAGAATTTTTTTATTTAAATCTAAATATTATATAAATAAAAAAATTAATATACAAAAATCGTCGATTGTAACAAATAAATAATAAATGAAAGTGAAATACATAATTATAAATATCAGCCTCATCTCCAAATCTTAAGTATTTGTGATCAACTTTGTCATACTCCTCACGGAGGCATGACTAGCCGGAGGATTAGATAACCAAACTTTTGTAACCTTAACTTCTAAACAAAGTAACAAATACAACTCTTGTCCTAAATAAAGAATAAAAGCTTTTATAAAACAAAAGTTCACTTTAAAAGTTTGTTTGTTGAAACAAATTATAATTTCTTAAAAATTTTGGCTGAGGTTTTTGCAATATGAAACATGCCTCAAAATACAAACAAATACGTTCCTAATTTCACACAACAACAACACAAAAACAACAAGGAACTCCTCTTCGTCCACATTATAAACAAGACAAATAACTAAACTATTACAACATACCAAATTTGATACCCTATAGTTCTAGTATGACTACAAACTCCAATTATTGACTTCAAATTTGAGATCTTGGAAAATATATTGTCGTACTCTGTCAGCAGATCACGAGATCTATGACGCCATATACTGAACTCATGTTACTAAAATAAATAAACTTTAAAAGAGAGGCTTAAGTCATTTGGATTCCGTGAGTGGAAAATCGTACCCAAATGGTACTAACATTACTCAAAGCACATATATAACTCAATTCAAATATCTGAAATTCATAATCTCAAACAAAGCAATCAAACCATACAAAGCAAGTAAAGGGCTAATTGAGTAACTTAGCCCCACACACCACCTCCTACTGGGTAGTTTTTTGCCCGCACACCAAACAGAATTAGAAACAAAATCACTGAAATCAAAATTACTAAATCCCTTCTTCATATTCACCCAAGCACTTAATTCTTTTAAAACACTTATTAGAATCAGAAAGTCTTAAAATATCCTAGGTGCACCTTGATTTCATTTTCGAAAATAAATTATTTTGGAAAATAATTCACTTTATTGGCCCTTATCAACCACAAATAATATCAAACATCAAACTTAATTCACATAATTAATCATAGAAATACAATTCTTATTCATCTCCATATAATATATATATATATATATATGTATATACATATATATATATATATGTATATATACATATATCAAACAATCAAATACACTAATCTATCAACCAAAATGTAATAATTAACTACTCACCTTTAACCGATTTCATTTATCACTTATACTTGCGTTCACGCTTCTCATCAAGTTCACATTAGATATGGAATTAAAATTTATATTTCCAAATAATACTTAGTTCATAAACATTATTTTTATAATCTTTTAATTACTAAGCTTATATATCAACTTATATAGGTTTCTTCTTGAAAATTTTCTATTAAGCCACATGTCAAGTAGTATGAATTGTATTTTATGTGATAGGGTTAATAATAAAAAGACATTTTAGATGTCTTGACAATACATAGGATATAAATAAACTATTAGAAAAGATAGAAAATACTAGTGAGTTAGAACTGTTGAAACTGTCCAAATTTAGGATTTAGATCAGTGTTCACTCTAGCAGTCATATTTTCTTCTAGGAAATTCCAAATGTAGTTTTGTAAATTTATTAAATACTAGACATGTATAGCTTTATAATAGAATATCATTTAAAATTTTTAGATTTATATATCAATACAATTTATTCTTTGAATTTGCATCAAATTTTGCAAAATGCAAGATTTTGGTAGCTCTTACCTTAGTTAATTGAACATAACTTTATTTAGGAAAAAGAAAATCCAATTCTGTTTATTGGATTTATTAATAGAAAAGTATATCTTTCTAGATAGTTGTCATATATATTATTTGGATGTGTATATTAGTACAATTAATTAATTAAAATTTACCTTTTTTGGCATTTTTCACAACCCCTTTGACTATAAGTTTATTTTCACTTACACACTTAACCAAATTTAATAAAACCAACTCCAAACATTATCTTCAGGATGTTAACTACCTTTCTTATTTATATAATTCTCTTAAAATTCAGCTTTGAGCTTATTTAATTATTCACATGAACAAAAATAGGGCATTGTCAAAATTTCTGGTTGCCAACCTGTAATTCTGATGCTTATAGAATTCTCGTTCTTGGGAAATAAATTACGAAAATTTCCAATCTTATTTTCAAGATGTAAGGAACATTTCATATTCAGGACTTTATTCCTAATTCAACCTTTAAGACTCCTTAACATCAATTTTTCTAAAACAAGTATAGTTAGGACCCGAAAATCACAGCTACAACTTCTAATACCTCCAAAATACACACAACATAGAATTAAGATATTCGCCACTCCAGATTTACTCTTTAGTATGCAGGAACAACTTTTATTTAAAGGTCTTAGGCTAATTCAAATCACAGCCTTCGACAAAGTTCTCCGGACTGATTGAAGCTCACTAAAAATCCTGCATAGACTTAGCCTTAGTCCAATAGCTATAGCTATTAATATACCTGGAACCAGGTTATGAAATTTGCAAGTATCATCTTAAGATCCTAAGATAAACTTTCCCTTTAGAACTCTTAATTTAATCAGTCCTGAAATCCTCCGAAATACTAAATTCCTCTATTTCATCAAATCTGCCCTGCACCCTTTAAAAACCATTTAACTTTCATTTTCCAATACTTTACCCACAACTAACACTCCTTTGTTCATACCCATTACTAACTTTCATTAACTCCTTAACTCAACACATCAACCAACCATGTGCTCTTGTTTATGAACTTTTTATTCAAATTCTAACAACAACTAGCCACCAAGACTTAAATTTACCAAGTTTTACTCATATAGTTTTAACTAGTTTTTTTGTAGAAATTTTATCAAACATCTTATAGACATAATTCATTCCATTTCATGTATGTATATATTATATATATACATACTAAGAAATCAACATTAATACATAGTATTACATTTATCACGTTCTAACCTTAAAAGCTTAAATTCCATGTTTCCCCTTGTTTCTTAACCATCTAATCAATGATGCCCTACTTTGTGTTCTTTTGCTTTTAATAATACAACAAATATATCAATTAACTTAACTAAGCTACAAGTAACTCACTAAATAAAAAGGTTAACAATACCTACCCAATTAAGGCTCACGGCAAGCAAGACTTGATGCCCTTGATACTCCTAGTTGTTGTACAATTCCAGCCCAAGAAACCACCCTTTACTCTTTTCTAATAGCTAGACAAGGAAGTAAATTTTCCTTAGTGGCATCCCCAAAACAGGGGACGTTAGGGCTACTAAGCTTGGTTGAAGTAGTGTTGAGCAAAAACTAGTTCATGGCTGGAAGTGAATTAACTAAATCAGTGCAACTCCAACCTCCTAAACTACATGGACGAAGAGGCAAGGAAGGAGGATAGTAAGGGACTCGACTAGTAGAGGAAACACAATAGGATTCTAGCAGCAAGGGCATAAATAAAGGGTTAAAGGAGCCTAATACTTCACCCCAATCATTGCCAGAACCACATCTAATAGAAGGCAGTAAAGGTAGCCAAGGATCCTCCAAAACAGAAATTAATATGTACCTTAAGCAGCTTTTAATACTCAAAGCTGACTGCTACAAGAATTTCCCTCAATAAACACACACGCGCTAAAAGAAGGAAAAGGAAGGAAGTTATCAAGCAAGAAAGAAAAGTTCCAACTCTCGACTAAGCAAGGAGTGGATGAAGACTCCATAACAAGGCTAAGGTGGTAAACAACCCATAAGAAGATAAAAAAAATAAAAAATAAAAAAAAATAAAATAAAAAAAGCATAATCTAGCTAATGTCAGCCATAAGAGAGGAATTATGAAAGAAATAATAAAAATAAAGAAAATAAGACAATGTAAGAGCATAGGGTCAAAGTCCAAATAATATGAAGTTATGGTGTACCCTTTCTTGTTATATATATATATATTTATGTACATGTCTATTTATATTACTTGTTTATAGCTAAAAGTAACATATTATTCCTGAAATTCAACTTTACAATGGACTATAATAGTTGCTTAAAATTTATAGTTCATATTTGTTCTTATTATGCATGTGTACATTTATATACATTTATTTACTCGAATTCACATTATTTACTGATTAAATTCCTTTTTACACTCATGCTATTTACCACCGCTTCTATATATACAAATCAATATTTATTTATTTTATAACTAGAATTTTGTACATTAAGTCTAAAACTCGATTTTACGTTATCGAGTTATGAAGGTTATAATAATCTCTAGCTTCTTCATCAGCCTAAATTAGGAGCAAAGGCCCGGATGTAGGAGGTGAAACCTGAAATAATCAAAATAAATGTTATAATTATATACACTTATAAATTAATATGCATATAAATTAAAACTCTAATTAATTAACTTTGAAAAATTAATCAAAATTTTCAAAATAATATTTTATTTCCATTTGTTTCTACAAGTCTTATTCATCTCTAAGGTTGTTCTAGTACACTCAAAATTCTAAATGGACTAGGATTTGACTGTTTTGGCCCCCGAACCTAATTTTTCAAAGTCTTTGCCTTAAAACTCAAAATTTGTCCTAAAATCCCAACCATTGAACCAAGTGAATTTTTGGCTTTTCCTACAGGTCTTATTCATTCACACGGTCATGTTGATACACCAAAAATCCTAAACGGACTAGTTTTTGACAGTTTTTCCCCCAAACCTAAACTTGACAAGTTTTTGCGTTGAAACTCAAAATTTGTCCTAAAATCCTAACAGTTGATCCAAATAGATTTATATTTTTTCTACAAATCTTATTCCTCCCCACAGTCATACCAATACTCCCAAAATTCTAAATAGACTAGTTTTTTACCGTTGTGCCCCTTGAATCCAAACTTGGCAAGTTTTTTCTTGAAACTCAAAATTTGTCTTAAAATCCTAACTATTGATCCAAAAGAATTTTTGGCTTTTTCTATAGGTCTTATTCATCCTCATGGTCATGCTGATACTGCCTAGAATCATAAATGGACTAGTTTTTGATTGTTTTGTCCCCGAACCCAAACTCGACAAATTTTTGTCTTGAAACTCAAAATTTATCCTAAAACCCTAAACGTTGATCAAAATGGATTTATGAATTTTTCCTATAGGTCTTATTCGTCGCCACGATCATGCCGATACTCCTGGAATCCTAAACATACTAGTTTTTGTCCATTTTGGCCCCCGAAGCCATACTTGGCAACTTTTTACCATGAAACTCAAAATTTGTCCTAAAATCTTAACCATTGATACAAATGAATTTTTGGCTTTTTTAGTAGGTCTTATTCATCCATACAGTTGTTTCGGTACTCCTTTTAAATGGACTAGTTTTTAATTGTTTTGCCCCCTCTCTCCCCTCGAAACAAATTTGGCAAGTTTTTGCATTGAAACTTAGAATTTGTCCTAAAATCCTAACCGTTGATCCAAATGAATTTTTGGATTCCTACAAGACATATTCATCCCCACTATCATTCTGGTATTCCCAGAATCCTAAACTAATATTTAACAATTTTGCCCCCCGAACCCAAGTTTTTTGAGTTTTTGTCTTGAAACTCAAAATTTATTCTAAAATCCTAACCGTTGATCTAAATGGATTTTCAGCAATTTTTTATGTCTTATTAGTCCCCACGGTAGTGTCGGTACTCATGAAATCCTAAATGGACTAGCTTTTGACCGTTTTGCCCCCCGAAACTAAACTTGACAAGTTTTTGCCTTGAAAATCAAATTTTGTCATAAACTTCTAAACGTTGATCCAAATGAATTTTCAACTTTTCCTACAAGTCTTATTCATCCCTAATGTTGTTACAATACTCCCAGAATCCTAAACGGATAAGTTTTTGATCGTTTTGTCTCTCGAACCAAAACTTGGCAAATTTTTGTCTTGAAACTCAAATTTTGTCTTAAAATTCTGACCGATGATTTAAATGAATTTTCGGCTTTTCTTACAAGTCTTATTTGTTTCCATGGTCGTTTTAGTACTCTCGGAATCCTAAATGTACTAGTTTTTGATTGTTTTGCCCCCCAAACCCAAACTTTGCAAGTTTTTGCCTTGAAACTCCAATTTTTTTTCAAAATCCTAACCATTGATCCAAATGAATTTTTGGCTTGTCCTACAAGTCTTATTCGTCCCACGGTTGTTCCAATACTCATGAAATCCTAAGTGGACTAATTTTTGACATTTTGTCTTTTAAACCTAAACTTGGCATGTTTTTGCCTCATAACTCAATTTTTTTCCTAAAATCTTAACTGTTAATCAAATGGACTTTCTGTTTTTCCTACAAGTCTTATTTATCCCTAGGCTTGTGCTAGTACAACTGAATCCTAAACAGGCTACTATTTGACAGTTTTGCCTACCTGAACCCAAACTTGGCATGTTTTTGTATGTAATTAAAAATAAACTAAAATTTTTGCATTATGAAAATGAAATTTAAATTATTCATACCAAAGATGGTTGAGGTGGTGGTGTTAGAGGCGGTGGATGTACCTTAGCTCTCTCCATCTCTCTCCTAATTTACTCTTGTACAAGCTCCATATGCTCTAAAGTGAATCCCACAGCAGATGGAGATGTAGTAAAAGCCATAGCGGAGCTGTGAGTAGCGGTAGTAGGAGCTGTGAGTAGCGGTAGTAGAAGCTATGGACCTGATGATTTCATCCAGTACTTGCTGGGAGTTGATACAACCCCCGAAGCCTTAGATAAGTCCTTTCCTCTTACCACTCGCTAGCTTCACGAAGAGAATTGGTTTGCTCACGGGGGCCTTAGTAGGTGTAATAGTTGTATCAGCACTATCCTGTTGTCCGGTGCTAGATTGTCCTAGCTTTGTTGCCTTTAACACCTTAAACTTCTCCTACAAATGAAGACAAGTTATGTATGTAAAAAATAATAACAACTATGTAAGACAAAAAATGTTGATTCATACTTTCACTGATGGCCTTCGACTTCGTGTTAATAAAGTAGAGTGTGGTTGAAAACCTAAATAATTGTATATGCTCGATCCAACTCTTTCTCATGTACAAAAATTTTAAAACAATATTAGTTGAAAATGTTGTGATACAAATTTATAACTATTTATTAAATAAATTATTGCTAACCAGTAGCTTCATGTGAACAGCTTTGTTGACAAAGCCGAAAGCATGGTGAATATGCTTATCACCCACTCGCCTATTCACGGCCATCGTCCGGAAGCACCTCTAGAAGTCAAGACTCGCCACTCATCACACAAGAATCCCACCAATTATATGCGATCCAATCTGGGCACTTATCCTCCTTCCAAGCAAGGGGGCCCGATGGCTATTTCTTCTTAATTCCGCATACAGCTTCTAGAAGACATCGCTACATCTTTTCACAATCATTGCATCAAACACAGCCTAAGATCCAACTTTCTCCTTGAGTACTATCCTAAATTGTCTCTCATCTTAAATTATAAAACAAAAGCATGTTGTCAGTAATTTAACAACATATTAAAATAAAATTAAAACTTAAACAATAATAAAATTGAACTTACCAAAAAATCATTATAGCATAAGGTCTTCGTGTTCTCCGGGAATTTCTGGTACTAGAAGGGCAGACCTGGAAGGTGATTCATTATTATACCAGAAACGGTAGTTACCATCTTTGTGTTATTAGAGTTGTCCCAACGAATGCTCTATAATACAAAAAAGAAACAAACGTTAATAAAATACAAGGTCTATGAATACACAATTATAAACATAATTTACTTACTTGTCTCCAGCTATGTGCATGAGTGGGCAATCCTCCTCAACCTCATAAAGAGAAGAAATTTTATTCTTGCCTCTTTTCCCCTCTTTGTGCCCACAGCACACTTAATGATGTTGCCTGCCTTATGAAGGATGTCGTGATCCTCTAAACGAGGATCAAGATTTTCCTTATGCTCAGCATTTTGATAATGACTTATAGCTACAATACAAGTTAAGTAGTATAAGAACAATGAAATTCATAAAAATTCAATAAATAACAAAATTCTTTATCAAAGTTTGAAAGTAACTTACATGTCGGTGCAAATCCATAGCTTGATAATATCTGATCTGAGCCTACATTAGAAAGGTCCTAAACTTGATACAAGGATGGAGTAGTAACGGAACACTGAGAGGTGGAGCTGCTGTTGTAGAGAGATGTGAAGACTGTTCTAAATTGCAGCTATAAAGGGAGCTGGTGCAGCTGATGTGGTGGACGGAGAAACAGTCGATGTAGTGGACGAAGATGCAACCGATATAGTGGATGGAGACAATGAAGCTCCAAGACATTCTCTAGGCATTACTGTGTAATAATAAGACATAAACTAATAATTCCTTTTCATCTACCTAAGTACCTTAAACAGAAAGCATAATCTAACAACTAGGCACAAAATTCTTCTTAAAGAAACAAAGTTTTAAGCAACTCAGCATAACAACTTTTCCAACTTGCAATAAAAAATTAGTAACATATATGTATTAAGAAACCGACTGGATGTATGGAAATTCAATCTTATATTAGTTCCACTTCTTCTAAACTGATGGAGGCAATTTAATCCCAATAATCAACACATTGATCCTAATGAACTAATGCCCCCGCCAAGAATCCTTATATGCAAATCCCATGGATGTTGACTAACACATTGATCCTAATGAACCATCCTACTGTCTTTGTCATCAGTTTATCACTTCTGGTTTCCAATAGTTTTCTCTTACTTAATTTAGACCTAGGCCAAAACTAGCTATGTGAAGCACCTAATGCACTTACTTGTTCATTATGGATTCTTTGCTAAAACACAGCTAATGATGGCAGCATGGAAAAGAAGGAAGCATATTGCATACACACTTACTGCACCTACACTACATGAGACTTGATATGATACATCATCTCTTCCAATTTGTCTTTTACATTATCTTTTTGCAACCCACCTTGGTTACTTGCCTACTTTTCTGCTTCTCATGTTCATTTCCATAAGCTAAGTCTATAGCACTAATATTGGAAAAGATGAACAAAAGCAGAAACAAAGAGCTATAAACTAAGTCTACTAGCCGAAGGATTGGATAACCAAACCTTTGTAACCCTGACTTTACCACAATTGAATACATACGACTCTTGACTAAACTAACACACAAAGAAATATTTTATAAAACATAAGTTAATTGTAAAAGTTTGTTTACTGAAATAAATAACAATTTACTAAAAATTTCGGTATAGGTTCCTGCAATAAGGAATATGACTCAAAATACAAACACATATGCTCATGTTTTTACACAACATAACACAAAGATAACAAGGAGCTCCGCTCCGTCCACATCATAAACAAGACAATTAACTAACTATTATATCATACAAAATCAAGCACCTCACAGTTCTAGTGTGACTAAAAACTTTCATCCTTGACTTCAAGTCTGAGATCCTAGAAAAATACCATGTCGTACTCTGTCAGCAGATCACGAACTGGGTGATACCAAATACGAAACTCCTATTACTAAAAGAAATCCACAAGAGAAGGGTGAGTCTTACGAACTCCATGAGTGGAAAACGTATCTAAAAAGACTAGCATCATTCAACACACATATAAAACATATAGTCAATTAATATCAACATATCATAAGTTTCAAAACCACTAAAGTTACACTTATACGATTACGGAAGCATAAAACTTAACAAACACAGTTCAAGTAGTACTTTGTATAATTCAATCAAAATAATTAAAGCACACAAATCATACAGAGGGCCAACTGAGTAACCCAGCCCTGCACAACAAATATCTCCCCCCACCAGGCATTTACGCGCTTACACAACAAGTTAATTCTCCATACACAATATATCCCACCGGGGCTGAGCACTCAATTCTGTTAAAATACTTATCAAAATCAGAATATTAAATCAAAACATCCTAGGTGCACCTAGATTTTATTTTCGGAAATAAAATAGTTTTAGAACAATCATTTCGTTGGCCCTTATCAACCACAAACAACTCCAAACATCAAACACAGTCCACATAATTCAATCATAGCATTACAATTCTTATTCACCTCTATATAACACATATATATATAAATACACACACACAAATATATCAAACAATAAAATAAATTAATCTAGCAACTAAGGGGTAACAATTAACCGCTCACTATGATATGGATCCTTTGTGTCGCTCCTTACGAATCCCCGCATCATTGGCTCAATAATATGTTCCAGAGCTAGAAGTCATGTTTTCAAATATTATATTGTTTATCAACTTTATAGTTATAATCTTCTAATTATTAAAACTTTGATATCCACTTTCATGACAACGTTGAATCTAACTTTAATTTCAATTCATATATATATATATACCTACTGAGAAATCAACACTATTCCCTTAAGTTTACACTTCTCATATTCTAAACATCAAATTCATGTTAAGTTAACCATTTAAAATTGATTAAAAGTTTAAGCTATAATTTCCAATATCAATTTATCCTAGTTCCAAGATTTTCCCTTCTTTAACTCTTTAACCAATGATACTTTAGTTTTTTTCCTTAAACTTTTGATTTATAATCAAATCAAATTTAAAATAATCCCTAACTACATACATTAAGATAAACCATTTTTGTTCACTATACTATAACTAGTTCCTCTTATATGTTTTGTCAAATATCTTAAGAATATAATTACTTTTATTTCACATGCATGTGTATCATATCCATACATAACCCAAATGGTTAACATAATACCCATAATTCCTTGCACTTAATTCTTAACCAATTTCTAGATAAAACTAATCCTAACTCCCAAGAAGTAGTTAATTGAATTAAAATAAAAGCATTAGATTTTTACCATGCTTTGGCTACCCAAACAATCCAAAGGGCGACTGTATAAAGAAAGTATGGTTGCAACATAAAGCATCTCCCATCTACTATTATCTCTTGCTGCTACTGACCCAGGGCACTCACAGTTATTAGTTTCAAACCCTTGTAGATTACAATAAACGTTATATGGGTCTAGTCAGTCTCAACCATTCAAACTAGTATCTCACAGGGCAATATAATCATGAGCTATCTTCTACATGGTACTTAAATATCATAAGAATATCACTAACTAAAACCACATTCTTGTTTGTTTATTTAGCTATTAATTTTTCTTTTCCTTTTTCTTTTTCTTCTTCTTCTTTTTTTTTTTTTTTTTCCTTGCTAGCTATTGTTTCTAGTTTAATTTGATTCCAAACCAGTATAATTCCATTATATATATTCTATTTAAGGAATTAAAATAGAAATAGATTGCATTCTAATTAATTAAAGTTTTCAATTAATATTTCAGTTAATTGCATTTCAATCTAAAGTAGTATATTTAAATTCCAAAACCAGATAATTATAAGAAGAGAATATTACATATTACCATTACTCGTTCATAATGATTTTGTGAAAATCTTAATTGAAACACATGAATTTACCTTTTATTGTCTCATAGTGTATCCACTTGTCAAGATCAGGTACGTCCATGTAGAATATGTACTCTGAGACTATCTAAGATGCCCACAAATTTTATCTATGACAATTGCAATTGGATCCCATCGCTTAGCTTAACAGGAAGCTTTCACTAAAAGAATGACAACATTAGAAGAAATGGCAGGCATGGATGTGGTATGCAGTGATAAAACTAGAACTCTAACATTTAATAAGCTAGCAGTAGATAAGAATCTAATTGAGGTGTTTGATAGAAGGATTGACATAGATACTATTGATAAGAATCTAACTGAACGTCTTTCATTAGGAAAGTAGTGGATAGGTGAGTCCAAACCAAGTGTCTGTTGGTGAAGGTGTCATCATGTTTTTTAGCTTTCAGGTTTACAATTTTGGAGGCGTGGTAATAAGGAAGACTGCAAGTCTGCAACAGCTAGAATGGGAAGGATAGCCAGGCTGTTGCAGGTGATAGTTTTTGGTGTTGAATAGCCAAGGTAGACAGCAAGAAGAAGATGGAAAAGAATAGCTGCCAAGAGAAGATACAAAGCTTGGCTGGAAGAGGAAACCATGAGGACAAAGGCAGAGAATGAAAGCACTAGAAGAATCGAGACACGAGATGAAAACCAACCCAAAAAGAAAAGAAAATGAAAGAGAAAAGAAGGAAAAGAAATAAAATAAAATAAAGTAAAGTCTAAAACATCTTAAAGTAGTAAGGGTTATGACAATCCCCCAAAAAAAAGAAATTTGTCCTGAATTTTAACAAAAAATGGGCTATAGATAGATTGTTTACTTAAATTAATCAAATAAATACGAATATTGTTGTTTCATTGTAACTTCAGTTTCCAACGTGGTTTCTTATTTATTAATTTTCACCAAAGGAATACTTTTTAATCAAAGTTTACGAAATTGTCTATTTATAATCGTCGTTGGTTATTCCTCATACATTAGATTCTTATTCATTTCTACTTCTTAAATTCATAACATATAAAACTTTTCTAATGCCGGATGTACATTGACATAAATTAAATAAGCTTCATTAAACTGACCGTCTAACTTAACTAGCCGAAATTAAATTACAAGAAGTTTTAATCTGATTCCCTTGAAAACAAAGTCAGCCTCTTAGAAACACTAAACTTAATATTTTTATCATGACACTACACCACGCTTTTGCTACGCCACTATGATAATTAAAAACCTAAACCCTAATCCAGATTTCTTAATTTTCGTATTTCCTCTAAAGGATATGTATCTTTTCTATGTACATAAAATTTCAAATATGCAAACAAATTGTATAAATACTTTTAATATATGCATATTCTAAAGGTTAAATTAGTTTATTAAAAGACTTGAAATATCCAAGACTTATGTTATATATATATTACAATGGAATCGTCTACGTGATATTGCTATACGTGACATATAATTTTCATGATACAAAACTTTTACTATTACTATTACTATTACTGACGTATAATACTAATTTATTCATAGCATTATTGTACTTTCCTTATTTATTGTAGGTTGATTATTTATTAGTACAAAATTAACTTACGATATATTTGAAAATCCTCACTTAAACGAGAAATTTAAAAATAGCCGACCATGGATTCTATTAACAATTGGTTGGCTTTATCCTTTTAAATAACTCAATGAATCTAGTAAATCTTTTTAGGATACCCCATTAACTATAAATAAAACTTATACTAGTTCATATAACAATTGGTTGTTCACGGACTAGCAGTATATACTGTTTCTTTTTTAAATTGATATTAGTAATGTAGTTCAACCCAAAGGAACGAAATGTTGAATTACATTATACCAATCTCTACTGGGTTTATTATTTTTTGTTTTATTTTTCAATTAGAAAAAGAAAAGAGAATACAAAATATATCATAGAAATTTTGTTATTCTATTAGGAAGGACGTCACTTCATTTGTCACTAAAATTATTGGAAACAAAAATCAAGATCTAAGTCAACTTTAAATTACGTTTATGTATACATTTTATATCCAAATAGGTATAACATTCATTTATTTTATCTATATTTATCCTTATTTATTTTATTCAAGACTTACATCGTATTATTCTAATTTCATAGTTTCATATAAGATTATAATAGTTAGTTGAGTTTGGCACATATAAAATCGTATATATATAAAATCTTATTTACTCTAATTCACAATATTTAATGATTCAATGTGTGTTATACTCATTATTTATCACCACTTCTCAACATACATATCGTTACTTATTAATCTCATTAATTAAAATTTTTTATGCTATCTCAAACTTAACATTTTTACAGTCAACTTTCCTAACATTGCCATACCGAATTGTAACATTATGTTAACAAATAACTGATACTACTAGAATAATTTTCTCTTTGAATAATAAATAATGTAATTAGTGTTACTAACATTGGTTAAATTGGTATAAACAGAGGTGAATGAAAATATAAGAACTCAACGGAAAACCTCGAATCCGTTAAAGAAGTTCTATGAATCTCAGGCTAAACTTTTCATTAAGCTTCAAAACATACCTACTAAACCCTCGAACTTTAAACATACTTTATCAAAAAATCACACTTGAAGAGTTTAATGCAAAATATTTCGCATGTTACTGCTTACTTACTCTCACGATTTATGAAAGTTAATGAATTCAAAAAGCATGACTACGATCACGTTATACTCCATTAGTTACAGAAAATAGCTTTCAGAACATTACTCCTTCTTGATTTAAACGAGATAATATTCTGAATATAAAAAGAGTCTGAGTCTTTATTATCGATCAAATAAATTAATAATGTTAAGAGGAAAGAGGAATTCAACTACTGTTAATCATTACATAACCAGAATGAATCATTCTTTTCTTTTAATCAATAAGTGTATTAATTCCAAGATTTGATATTTAATTTAGGAATTAGTCTGTAAGCTTGACATTAAAAAGAAAGCTTTTCATACCTCTTGAGACGAAGGTTTGGGAGGAAATAGATAGACTACACTTGTATGTATGTTTTCATGATCCATTTCGCAGTAAAATAAATAGGTTTGAAATGGGTTTCTTCAATAGTTTATATATTCTACATAAAGTAGATGCTTTATTTCCTCTGCTTCTCATTATTCTTAATTAAATCTTATGTACAATAGTTTTACAACCAACTATTTGTTTAGTTAAGCTAAACTGAAGAGTTTGCCTCTTGCGAAAGCTACTATTGCGAAATTTAATATTTCAACTAAATTACTCATGGTTCTTTACGACTTAATTTCTTATTAAAGATGTCTAAGATCTAATTAACTTCAGATCGACGCCAATATTCTAGTATCTCACACAACTAACAACATGACCATTACGTGTCATCGTGTCTAAATAAACATAAACGACTTTCACTCTCATTTATTGTATACGGCCAATGATAGTATGTTAGAGAATTATAACTTGAAATTTCAGAATGAATTAGAACGTGTCACTAGGTCCATATAAAACCCGAGTAACGTACTCAAACAAAGTAACATATCTTACATTTGTAGTCACAGACCTCTAAACTCAAGCCTTGATACCAACTTGTCACACCCCTCATGAAGGCATGACTGGCCAGAGGATTGGATAACCAAACTTCTGTAACCCTGACTTTACCACAACTGAATACATATGACTCTTAACTAAACTAACACACAAAGAAAAATTTTATAAAACAAAAGTTAACTATAAAAGTTTGTTTACTGAAATAAATAACAATTTACTAAAAAAATTTAGCAGAGGTTCCATGCAATAAGGAACATGCCTTAAAATACAAACACATATGCTACTGTTTTTACACAACACAACACAAAAACAACAAGAAGCTCCGCTCAGTCCACATTATAAACAAGACAACTAACTAACTATTATATCATACAAAATCAAGCACCTCATAGTTCTAGTGTGACTGCAAACTTTCATCATTGACTTCAAGTCTAAGATCATAGAAAAATACTTTGTCGTACTCTATCGGCAAGTCACAAACTCGGTGACGCCATATACGGAACTGTCATTACTAAAAAAGTAATTCACAAGAGAAGAGAGAGTCCTACAGACTCCATTAGCGGAAAAATGTATCCAAAGGGACTAGCATAACTCAACACACATATAAAATATATAGTCAATTAATATCAACATATCATAAGTTTCAAAACCACTAAGGTTACACTTATACAATTACAGAAACATAAAACTTAACAAATACAGTTCAAGTAGTACTCTATATAATTCAATCAAAATAATTAAAGCACACAAATCATACAAAGGGCCAACTGAGTAACCCAGCCTCACACAACAAATATCTCTCTCCACTGGGCATTTACGCTATGGCACAACAAGTTAATTATTCATACACAATCCATCACACTGGGGCTGAGTACTGAATTCTGTTAAAACACTTATTAGAATCAAAATATTAAATCAAAACTTCCTACGTGCACCTAGATTTTATTTTCGGAAATAAATTAGTTTTAGAACAATCACTTCATTGGCCCTTATCAACCACAAGCAATTCCAAACATCAAACACAGTCCACATAATTCAATCATAGCATTACAATTCTTATTCACCTCTATATAACATATATATATATATATATACACACACGCAAATATATCAAACAATCAAATAAACTAATTTAGCAACCAAGGGTAACAATTAACCACTCACTGTGATATGGATCTTGTGTGTCACTCCTTACGAATCCCTGCATCATTGGCTAAATGATATGTTCTTGAGCTAGTAGTCATGTTTTCAAATATTATATTGTTTATCAACTTTATAGTTATAATATTCTAATTATTAAAACTTTGATATACACTTTCATGCATTTCTTAGAAACCAGTTCTTCTTAGGCACTTACTAACAACCTTGAATATAACTTTAATTTCGATTCATGTATATATATATATATATATATATATATATATACCTACTAAGAAATCAACACTAATCCCTTAAGTTTACACTTCTCATATTCTAAACATCAAATTCATGTTAAGTTAACTATTTAAAATTGATTAAAAGTTTGAGTTATAATTTCCAATATCGATTTATCCTAGTTCCAAGATTTTCCCTTCCTTAACTCTTTAACCAATGATACTTTACTTTTTGTTCTTAAACTTTTGATTTATAATCAAATCAAATTTAAATAAGTCCCCAACCACATAAATTAAGATATACCATTTTTGTTCATTATATTATAACTAGTTCCTCTTATATGTTTTGTCAAATATCTTAAGAATATAATTACTTTTATTTCACATGCATTTGAATCATATCCATACATAACCCAAATGGTTAACACAATACCCTTAATTCCTTACACTTAATTCTTATCCAATTTCTAGATAAAGTTAATCCTAACTCCCAAGAAGTAGTTAATTGAATAATAAAAAAAAAGTATTATATTTTTTCCATGCTTTGGCTACCCAAACAATCCAAAGGGCGGCTGTATAAAGAAAGTATGGCTGCAACATAAAGCATCTTCCATCTACTAATATCCTTTGCTCCTACTAACCCAGGGCACTCACAGGTATTAATTTCAAACCCTTGTAGATTACAATAAACGATATATGGGTCCAATCAGTCTCAACCATTCAAACTAGTATCTCACAGGACAATATAATCATGAGCTATCTTCTACATGGTACTTAAATATCATAAGAATATCACTAACGAAAACCACATTCTTGTTTGTTTATTTAGCTACTGATTTTTCTTCTTCTTCTTCGTTTTTTTTTTTTTTCCTTGCTAGCTATTGTTTCTAGTTTAATTTGATTCCAAACCAGTATAATTCCATTATATATATTCTATTTAAGAAATTAAAATAGAAAGAGATTGCATTCTAATTATTTAAAGTTTTCAATTAATATTTCAGTTAATTGCTTTTCAATGTAAAGTAGTATATTCAAATTCCAAAACCAAATAATTAGAAGAAGAGAATATTACAGATTACCATTAATCGTTCATAATGATTTTGTGAAAATCTTAATTGAAACACATAGATTTACCTTTTATTGTCTCACAGTGTATCCACTTGTCAAGATTAGGTACGTCCATGTAGAATATGTACTCTGAGACTATCCAAGATGCCCACAAATTTCATCTATGACAATTGCAATTGGATCCCATCGCTTAGCTTAGCAGGGAGCTATCACTGAAAGAATGACAGCGATAGAAGAAATGGCAGGCGTGGATGTGCTATGCAGTGACAAAACTAGAACTCTAGCATTTAATAAGCTAACAATAAATAAGAATCTAATTGAGGTGTTTGATAGAAGGATTGACATAGATACTATTGATAAGAATCTAACTGAATGTCTTTCATTGGGAAAGTAGTTGATAGGTGAGTCCAAACCAAGTGTTTGTTGGTGAAGGTGTCATCACGTTATTTAGCTTTCAAGTTTACAATTTTGGAGGCGTGGCAACAAGGATGACTGTAAGTCTGCAACAGCTAGAATGGGAAGGACAGCCAGGCTGTTGCAGGTGCTAGTTTTTGGTGTTGAACGGCCAAGGTAGACAGCAAGAAGAAGATGGAAAAGAATAGCTGCCAAGAGAAGCTACAAAGCTTGGCTGGAAGAGGAATCCACGAGGACAAAGACAGAGAATGAAAGCACTAGAAGAATCGAGACACAAGATGAAAACCAACCAAAAAGAAAAGAAAATGAAAGAGAAAAGAAGGGAAAAAAAAACAAATAAAATAAAGTAAGGTCTAAAACATCTTACAATAGTGGTGTAGAATTTTTCTTTTATATATATATATATATATTAAATGTGTAGTGGAAAACAACTCTTGTATTTCATACATGTTTATATTTGTATATATATATATAAGTTCATACAAGTATTTCTCTATTTTAACTTTTACTTTGCAACGATTTACATACCAAAGTTTTAAAATGTGCATTAATGTATCGAGTTATATCATATTTAAATTACATTGTTATTTATTTATTTACTTTGCTTTTGTATTTAGTTATTTTTCACAAAATGGAGGAAGTAGAGTTCAGGGAAAAAGGAAAGGAAATTCATAGGCTAGAGATTTGATCTGAGGAAAGTATTTGTGTTTACAAAGACAGACGCAAATACATTAAGTGACAGACGCAAATATATAAATATTTTAACAATACATCTTTTTTATCTACATATGCGTTTAATTTTTTTTAACATATATATCTGCATCTGCAGTGACAATAGATGCATATAGTATTTATCTGCATTTGGATATCTGAGTCTGCCAAAAAAAAAGAGCAGATACAAAATTTCTTGTAGCGTTCACAACATGATAGCTAAGTGCTCCACATATAATGACTAAGCTCCTTATGTACAAACTATTCGCTATGCTTCTTAAATTATTCTATTCAATATGAAATGCTAAATTTATTTTGTTTCATTTTATCTTACTGAGAGGTTAATTATTCTGGACATTGTAGCCATTTGTTTTTATATGTCATTACTAATGCACGTTGTTCTCTATTATTTTTAGTAATTATATATTAAAATATCTAATACCAATAATTAATTTGAACTAAGAATAATTATATGTTGGAGTTGAAAATGATGCAATTTAGATTGGTTTTTTTAATTGATGATAAACTTTAATTAGAAAAAAAAAAAAAGAGCAGAATAACATTAAGCAAAAACGTCTTAATTATTTTATTTCCTTTTTTCTTGCTTTTTAAAAAATAATTATTAATATTCAATTTTTTATATTGTTAGAATTTAATTTTACACTAAAATAATAATAATAATAATTTATAAATAATAAAAATCATATGTGGGAGTTGAAAGTGATGCATCTTATATTAGTATTATGAATTCATGTGAAAAGTTAAATAGGTAATCAGAAAATTTATAAAGTATTAAATAAAAAAAATTATTTTCTTTCCAATTTTCTTGTTAATATTCTTAGTTACTCTACACATTTTAAATAAAGATTGTTATTTCTATTTTATGAGTAATTATGAGTAATAACTTAAGAGAAACAATTAATATATATACCATGAGTTTGGTAAAAGAAAATCCAGTTTTGTTTCATAATTTTTTTTTTTAATAAACAAAATTGTAATATTATTCTCATAATGTTTTTTTACCTTTCTCTGTACAGGTGCATGCTTTTTTCCCACTACAACAAAACTGCACTACTACTGTCAGCAAAACTCTTGTTATTGTTAATAATCATTGCTAACAACACCCCGTCGGCAGTAGGCTGTCGGAGATACTGTCGTCGGTAGTGTATAGTATTGTCGGTAATAACTAATACCGACAGTGCATTGTAGGTAAAATTTATCTCCGGGTTGGCAAGTTCTTTTTCTCTTCATTGTCTCCAGGTTGGCAAGTTCCTTTTCTATTCATTCTCTCCATGTTGAATGTTATTCAAAGCCATTAGTTGAAATGGTGAAGGGAGTCATTGTGCCTCTTTGGTTTCTAATATACATTGCCAAATTCAATCATTTCAGTACCATATCCATGGTATTTTGCAAGTTTACCGGGAAGTGAAAAGAGTTGCAGATAAGTTGGCTATTAATACGTTAGATATCCCATGTCTCTTGCGTTTTTTATGGAGACATGGAGTAATATCTATTCCTCATGAAGTGAAGAATGAGTTAACAAGGATGAATTAGGGCATATCTCGTTTAGGCCTCCTTAAAGGGGAACAAGGGAGACTCCTTATTTTATGCATTTGCTTATTTTTATTTTTGTAAGGGAGGGGTCTTCCTTATTTACATGCTTTCTATAACTATATAAAGGGTTTTGGTTTTATGTCCCCTATCTCTTTTGATTATCTATCTTATTATAGAAGGGAGAAGACCCTTGTCTCATTTTTTATTTTTTTATTTTTTATATTTTTATTTTTATTTTTAATCCTTTTATTTTATAAAATTTCATAGAATACCCATGATTTATAATTAAACATCTTTTTAGATTTAGGGTTTTTATGTATTTAGCGCAGACAATTTCTTTAAAAAAGAAGTAAAAAGAAAAATAAAAAATCACCCACTACCAAAATAAAATAACCTTTCACACCCTCCACTTTCTCCCTTTCCAACTCTTTCTCATCCTCTTCCAGCATCTCTGTCTGTATTAAAAAATAAAATAATTTTTTTTTAGTTTCTTAATAACTAACTATACACGGATCTTCATTCTATCCCAACAACACGCATTATCTCCCATCCATTTACATTTTCTCCTATACACTTAAAAACTCTAACTCTTCTCTCTCTCTCACGATTTTATTAGAAATTTGATTGACTAAAAATATAAAATAAATAGAGAACAATTATGTAAAACTAAAATATCATAAAAAATATTTAAGAAAAACAAAAATTATGTTTATTTATTATTTATTTTTATATATATGAGATTTTTGAAAGAGTAAATATTTCATTCGCTATTAGTATAAAACTTTTTACCTTATGGATCAGTAGTTTATTGGCTAAAATCGAAGGGTTGTGGCTAGAATCAAAAGTGGTGGTTAGTATGAAAGATATATCACACTTTCATATTTTCTGACAAAATAAAAATTTGACAGTGGGTCAGATGTCCCCGTTGGCGTTAACTTACTTACATTCGCCCCTAGTATCACCCTTCACTTAGATTTGTTGAGATTGACAAGATCATTACTTGTAAGGAAAAGTAATGATAAATTCTATTTTTTCTTGACATTCCAAATTAAGTCTTAAAATAAATTTATATTTCTAATAACTTTTACTTTTAAGGATTTTTTCCAAACAATTCCTAAATTTTAGATTGAAAGATTTTATACCTCTTTTACCCTTTTTTATTTTTTTTTAAGTTTAAAATATTAATCAAGTAGATTAGTTTTCCAAAAATAAAAAAATACATTAATTAATTTAGAAAATTAAAATTCATCATCTAATAAGTAGTAAATTAATAAATCTTTAAAAAACTAATAAGGTTTTCATCATTCCCAATTTTAAAAAAAATAAAAAATAATCATCACAAGTAATTTTAAATTCATACAAATGTCACTTTTTATCCTTACAAAACGAAATTAGATTTATTTTTTCAATTTTTATCATGAAAAAAATTAATAATAATACAAGTTGAGTTTTTAATATACTAGCCATGCGCACGTAATTACACACATGCCAAATGATGTTTAAATATATATATATATATATAAAATGGTTATTTTAAGTTTTTGAGTCCTACTTAAAAAATAAAAAAATAGTTAGTGCGTGAGTAGGAGTGAAATGAGTAGTTATTAAGTTTTATATTTTAATAGATTATTTTAACAGGTGCCCTTAGGGCACTTGTTAAGATTATAAGTATAAAAAATTTGTATCGTTTATTGTAGTGATTGGTTATGATTTCACTATTGTATAATAAATAATTTTATAATTTTGAAATGTTTCAAATTTCAAAAACTGTATTTATTGTACCTTATTAAGTGTTTCTAGGATATTCGTTAGAAAAAAAATTATACTTATTATAAAGTAGGAGACCAAAAGGTCTTTTGAATTTTAATTAGAATAGTATAAATTTAAATGAGAAAATATGAAATCAGACAATGAGAACTTTTTTTAAATTTTTATTCTTTCATTAATGATTGTATAACGAATTTAATAATTTTAATTTTATATTATTTAATTTAATTAATATTTTAAATAAAAAATAAAGATAGAAGTGACATAAAAGTTCTAATATAAAATTTAGAATTTGTTTAAAAGAAATTATACAACATAATAGTTATTGTGAATATAAATTTGGTATAGGATTTATTAAAAATATTATGAATTTTTTATTTTTTTCCTATTCGGAGAAACTAAAACTTCTCTTCTCCAAGTTTGCGGATAAACCCCTCCTCGCCACGTCTTCTTCCCTTCCCAGTTTCTCTGACTCAAAAACTCCAGTTTCTATGTACGCTCTCTTTTTCCCACCATTTTCCTGAGTTTTCCGGCGATCGAATCAGTTTCCTAAGAAATTCACCTCAGTACATGGCTTTTAGATTACACCATAACAGCTTCTTGTCTCGAAGGTGATGAAATTCTGTAATGTATTTTATATTATTAGTAAACAAGGAGGCAAGTAGGTTTTTCTTTTGACATTAATTTAGCTCCAGATTTTTTCTAAGATTTGTAGTTTAATTGCGGAGAAATGGGTGTCAAGAAAGAACGAGGTTGAGGCATGCTGTGTTGGACCTAAAACTCAACTAAGTAATTCAATTAATTTAAGTCTAACAATAGTTAAATCAGAAATCGTTGTAAATTTGATTTAGCTTGTTTTAATTATACCTCGATGAACATCTACTTTACTTGTCAATGTCTGCTAGCATTGGAAAATTTTGTATGGAATTGAGAGGTGGACTGGTGGTCAGAATGAAATCCACTTCCATTTTACTTTGTTGTCTTGGAACAGACAATAGTTCCAGTCTATTGTCTCTAGGAGTAGTATTATAGTTGAATTATTTACTAGAAATAATTGAGGAGCCAGAGGTCTATATTGGCACGTGGATGATAAATGGAACATTCTGCTGTCTGCAAAGAATCTGTATAAGTTCATGGCCATAGAGTTCGTACAATGTGGGTTCTACATTACAGGGAACTTGTTTCAATTGAACTAGTATTTTTTTTTCTTTTGATATCACATCACAATGATTCCGGATCACTTAGTGCGGCGATAAGTATTCATTATGTCTCTGTGTTTACTGCTTCTAATATAATTTCTGCTTTTGCAGTTCTTCAAACCATTGTCTTTCAGAATGTCCACGTGATTTTAATTACCCATATAAAAAAGTGTATGACTTGGATCACCTACTAAGTAAATGGAGTAGTTCAAAAAAGAGAAATAATTGTAGCATGGATCAACTGGGTACAGAAAGTACTATTTACCAATTTGTAAAGTTAGACCGAGGGGATACCTCATTCCCTATGCGTCTGCTGATGATGGTGTAACAGTTAATGGCAGTTCCCAAATAAGCACCACTGCTGACATTGTGAGGGTCACACTCAATAAATCACTGCAAGATGAAGATTACAGTGTCGGGCTTCTCCAATCTTTACATGATGCTGCCAGGGTTTTTGAGGTGGCAATCAAAGAGCGGAGCTCACTGTCAAAAGTGTCTTGGTTTTCAACTGCCTGGCTTGGTGTAGACAGAAACTCATGGGTGAAGGCACTTTCTTATCAGGTATTTACAAGAATGTTATTTGATAGTTATTAATGGCCTGTATCCTGTGTAACTATATGTTATGCTACTCCACAAGAAAGGATTCTATATAAATAACACTAGTATTTTATTTTATTTATTTTCTGAGTATGTAATCCGTGCCATCTAGTTGTTAGCACAACTTGGTCAGCCCCTCCTTTTCCTTCATTATTACCACCAGCATCATCCATATTGTCTGTGGCTTATTTACTCGTCACTATTGCTTTTTGTCGCTACTGTTACCGCAGCTACCAGCACTTTTTCTGCTTTGTCCAATCTAGCCTTTTTTACATCATTGAAAACTAACAATCAAAATGCATCGATTATACCAGGCTGCTGTGTACTCCTTATTGCAAGCTGCAAGTGAGATTTCATCACACGGTGATGGTAGAGACAGAAATATCAATGTATTTTTCCAAAGGAGGCTGTAATTTGCTTGTATTTTAGATTCAATTACTATCTACTTTATTGACATTCATCTTAGGAAAAACATGTTGGAGTTTCAGACATCTTCATATCTGGATTCTTCCACATTCCTCAATTGTGTATTAAATGAGGACATCTTTATATTTTAGAATGTCAGGATACATCTGGTATAGTTACTGGTTGATGTTACGTTATCTTTCTTAATAAAATTAGCCATTTATTTAATTTTTGAAATGCCACCTGGTAAATTATGTAGGTGAACTTTAAGGTTGGAAACTTGTTATATTGTTTCATCCGGAAGAACACTATCTAAAGTTCGCATTCAAATATCTGGTTTGTTAATCTCGAAAAAATATATTATCTTCTCCTATGTGTTTAGAATGATCTTTGAATTCACTTCTGTCATTAGTATGTTTCTTAATCCCTTTCTTCTTCTTTTTCTTTCATTATTAATCTATCTTTTTTTTGTTTATTGCAATTGTGCAGTTTATTACGGCTATCTTCTCCCCTCGAGCTTAATCAGGGATGAATTATTAGGAAAACAACCTGATGCTTATGAACGGTTTTGGTCTGAACAAGTCCCAGCTGCAGTGACATCCTTCGTTAATTACTTTCAAGTGGATCCACGCTTTACCGCTGTAACCGCTTTGTATTTTTTAGTTGTCTTTATGCTGCAAATTGAAATGATTAATTTTGGATAGAATGCAGAATTAATGTCTTGACTGACTTCCGAGGTCCAGAAAAGGTGCATTTCCAGGTTTAGGCAATGCAAGTGACATGTCACTCCTCATGCTTGTGTTAACTTGTGTTGCTTCAATCACTAAACTTGGCCCGGGAAAAGTTTCTTGCTCGCAATTTTTTTCGTTGATCACAGAGATAACTGGTAGATTGATGGACATGCTGATTGATATTTTCCATATAAGCCAAGCTTATAATTCTATGAAGGATATTGGCTTTCACAGAGAATTTCTTGTCCATTTTGGTCTTTGAGCTGCAGCATCTAGAGTTAAAATTGAGTGGGATTCAGAAGAAGTTAGTTTTTGGATAAATCTTTCCCAGAAGCAGCTCCAACTAGCTATTGATAGGGAGAGAATATGGTCAGGACTAACAACATCTGAAAGCATCGAGGTTAGTCATGGAAACTCTATAAGCAGCTTATATGGTTTTTGGCCATTGTAAATACTGACTCATCAAGTATAAAATTCGTATTCAGTTACTTGAGATTTCTTTACTTATAATTTAACCACCATTTTGATGCCTATAATTCCCCAGTGCTTGAAACAGATAAGCCAAGCTTATAAACTATCATATGTTTCTGGTTTAATTAAAACAGTATATGTTACTGGGAAGCTGAGAGATGCAGCGTTATCGTATATTCTGTCGATACTCGGTTTGTTTTTGTATTAGTTTGAAATAATTTCAAATTTTATTTTAAGCCATGAAAAAGTTGTGCATTGTACTATATTTCTCAAATGTCCATTCATTGCTGTTGCTTTATTTTGGTGGTTTTTCAGAACATTAAAGGTGTTTTGAGTGAAAGGTATAGCAAAATATAAATTTTACACACCCCCATATGTGAAAAAACATTAGAAGAAAAGAAAAAGGCTTAAGTGACGAGTTGAGTATGACAATCATATCTGATTTCCAGTGCATTATGTTCAACTAGCATGAGTTGCCATAGACTCAGCAAGGTTTCTAATGCAGGTTTTGGAGAAGGATTTGGCCATATTTGGGTTTTTTATTGCCTTAGGCAGAAGCACACAGTCCTTTCTTTCTGCAAATGGTTTTGATATCATAGATGGTGCTATTGGAGATTTCATCAGGTAGAGTTTTTGTTATATGATATTCCTATTTTTCCCCTTTTTTGATTATTAATTCTATTATATTATATTTACGTGTTATCAGATTCTTCATTGCAGGTACCTTATTGGGGGCAGTGTTTTATATTACCCTCAGCTGTCCTCCACAAGTTCATATCAATTGTACGTGGAGGTCAGCATGTAGAGTTACTACCTTCTTAAATATGTTTCACCATTTCAGTTATGACAACTAATAACACCTTGTAAGTCTTATAGGTAGTTTGCGAAGAGCTGGATTGGATACCTTTTTATCCTGGAAACGTGGGCAGCACAAACCAGTTCCAGTTGCATAAAAGTAAACAAGAAGGTCCTCCAAGTGCGGACGCTCTCCCCCAAGCATTAGATGTTTGCTCTCATTGGATGCAGAATTTTATTAAATACAGTACATGGCTGGAGAATCCTTCTAACGTAAAAGCAGCAAAATTTCTGTCTAGAGGGTAACTGCATCAAGGCTCAGTCATTAAGATATTTTCACAGAATGAGAAGCATTTCCTTTCCTTTTAGTAACTCTTACAAGTTACAAGTGTTTTTACAATCTATCTTCGGCACAACAAGTTGATGGAATGCATGGAAGAATCAAGGATAAAAATGTAAGATACTGAGTGCCAAGTTGTTTTTCATCCTCGCTTTTGTACTTCCATATACACACTCACAAACAAGGGCTTATGCTTACCTAATCACTAGTTTTTATTGTTAGGATAAAATATGGAGCATGTAATTTGTAGTGCTGGTATGTATAAAAAGACCATGCGAAAAGTTCCATGGTAGTGAAAATATATCATTTTAAGCATACATGGCAATGATTTAATCATTTAGCATCATAGTAATAGTTTCCTTTAGGCCTGCACATTTTTAGTTTTTGTCTCCATTATTTACTTGTATTAACGGTACATGATTACTATTAAATTCTCTGATACAAAGTCTTGTGTATGCTGATAATTTTTCATCTTTACGATAATCAAGAGTTGTTCATTACACTAAAAATGTGATGCAGGAATGAGAAAATGGAGAGCCACACTGCTGTTGAGAGGAGTGGATCTAGAATTCCCCCTTTAACTGAGAAAAAGTCAGATTCTTTAGATAAGGTTTGTTTCTCCTTTTCGATCATATTCTTTTTTTATTATGATTGCTAAAATAAATGCAAGGTTAAGTCAAAGGCTGCTTCCTATTGTTTTCCAAAATTGAAAGTTTTTACCTGGGTTGGTGGGAAGCCTTTAAAATCATATTGTGACTTGGATTAAAAGAGCCTGGGTTTGGTTGCATATGAAATAGGTTTAAGGATTAATGCAATCTTATCATGAAAAAGATTAATGCCACAAAATTGATGTGGGTGATTTGGCTTGAGAGGAACAATAGCATCTTCAATGGTGAGGAGGCATCTTTGGCAAAACTGAAGAGAACCTTTTTATTTATGTGGTTCCAATAGATGTTTAGTCATCATTCTTTTCACTCCATTGGGTCTCTTCACTCTCTTGCAAATTTCTTAGATGGATTCAATTCTAATTAGTAGTTTTACATTTTGCCTCTGGTGGGTTGTGTTTGTACTTTTACCCACCTTGTGTACAGAGATATGACTTTTTTCATTAATAAAATCATTACTTATATAAATAAAAAAAGATTGATACCCCTGACATGAAGGTCTCAGGCTATCTGCTTTGCAATATACTGTAGGCAGAAGGTTCACTGCAAGTGTCATTCATTTACCTATAATGCTGCATTATCAGCTATTATTGTTTACAACGCTATCATATCTTCACATGCATTCATATGTCCCTATATATTTAGTAGTTAGCGCAATGAAAAATCGTGATCTGTTTGGTTGCTCTCTTGTTTTGTGTAGTTTATGTAAGCATGGGCTACTAAATTCATTGTGGTTATGTTTCCTTGATCCAGTCCTTATGCTATGTCTTTTACATGGAGCTTTTTGGATGCTTCTATAATACAGCAATGCTGGCCTTTGATTTCAGGCTTTGGAGAGTGTTGAAGAAGCTCTTGTAAGACTAGAAAAGTTGCTGCAAGAGTTGCACTTATCAAATACTGATTCTGGAAAAGAGCACTTAAAAGCAGCTTGTTCAGACCTTGAGAAAATACGGAAACTTAAGAAAGAAGCTGAATTTCTGGAGGCATCTTTCAGAGCAAAGGCAGCTTGGCTGCAACAGGTATTTCCTCGTGTATACTCTTTTTTCTTTCTGTCTTTAAATCACATGTATACAACATTATAATTATCAGTCATTGGACCTTATCTCTTCAAGAATCAATACAATTTTTGCAAATTTCTCTTTTTCCTGACAGTAGGATATCTCTGCCTTTTGCTTTTATTATAGCATTTTTTCTATGGCCTTTAATAAAACTAGATTTTTTCTTTTCTGTTATGTTTATTCCATTACTGAGTGGATTGGTGGATTATATGGATGTTGATGTACATGTAGCATCTGAGTTTTAAACATTCCATAGAAAATTTGATAAATATGGAATGCAGTTTTATCTGTACATTAAGTTAGGCTGTTTTCCTTCTTCCCAAAGCATATATATGGTGTCTTCATAGTAATTTTTTATACTAGAGAAGCTTTCACGTAATTAGGTTGTTCCTTTATGTTTATTACTGTTCTTAATCCTTGAACTGCTTATGTACCAATTATATGACATTCCTGTTGAAAATTTGGTGGTTTTCTACTTATAATACAGGAAGATGATACCTGCAATAAGTTTGGACAGAAAAAATATTATATAAGGGGAAGAAAGAGGAATAATTTTAATGTAATGGGCGGCTGAAGCACCAGGTGTGTTATTTCTGGAGTAGGTTTTAGCTCTTCCAATGGTATTCGCTTTGGTAGTCTGAGAAAATTCTCAAAAGCTGCCTTTTATTTTCTCTCTCTTGTTTTTCATCTTATTGGATACATTATATATCTATATTATTATTTATTTTTTTCAGAGATGTTGGTAAATCTCGACCTTTGAGGTCCTTCATGCAGCCACCCAGGAAGCCTAAACCAGAGTTGATTGATGCAGCTATATGTATTCAATTTCAACATTACTTTATGTCATTGATTACATTTTCGCATAATTAGAACTCTAACAAAGCATTAAAAATGTCATGACCAATAAGCTGAAATTCCAGATAGTGAACATCACTAAGAAGCCTTAGACTCAAAACAGTGAAACTTAAGCTATAATCAAGTAAACAATTGATAGGACATCACTGTTAATAAATCTGGCTTTCTGTAAGAACATCTTTACGCAGATAAATAGTCCAAGTATTTGTATTAAACATTAGTCCTGAAATCAAACTTAACTTTGCAGAACTTACACAATGTAGAAGAAGCCTTGAAAGTCAATCTTCAGTCTAAGGTAACTGATGCATTTCATTCCTGAAAGGTGTAGATTATATTTGGGGTGAATTTCCAACATTCAGTAAGCGACTATTATAGCCATTAGTGGAAGGGAAAAAGGATCAATTTTCCGGAATTAATGAAATGAATGTTTGGTACAAATAGGAGAATTTTCAGAACTGAGCCAAAGATGGAGCAAAAAAATGGATAAGGCATTAAACTGAAGTGGTAGGAGATGCCTCAAAAATGAGTTTCATGTTCCAAAGATGAATTTATTTAATATAAATAGTGATCAAAAGTTTAGGAAACATTTGATAATACCTGGCTTTCACACAAAAGACAATGCAAAGGTAACCAGGCGAGGTGGTGGCACATAGTGGTCTTTCAGTATAAAATTTTACTTGAAAAATATCATGAATACGTAAAAGCAACAGAAACAGAGTAATTCAGGAGTCTATTTGTCATGATAACATAGTTATGATGAACTTTCCATGTCTAAATAGTTTTTCAAGCTTTGGGTTCCTGAAATGTCTTGCTCTGAATTTGTGAAATAAACTATCAAGCCATGTTATCTCATAGTAGTTAAGCACGTACTTTCTGTCTTTGGACTTTACTGAACTTTGGAAGATATGTTTTACACAGAAATTACGTTCATCTAATTGTTGTATTCTTTTTTCTTTGCACTTGACATGCCAGTGTATGAGTATGATATTCTATGATGTCTCTTTTGATGCTGAAGTAATTTAGTGAGAATGACTCTTCTCTAATTCTTTATTATATTGGTACAGGGCCTTTCTTTGTACTTTGAGAAAATTTGAATGCAAAAACAATTTCCAATCATTAAAATCAATTCTTCATTTTCCGCTGTGGAAGAAAATATTGAAAAGAAACAACCACACTTTTTTTATGTTTTATCAACGGTAAAAGTGATGATTGATATCAGCATATATTTTTTGCTGCCAAAACACTATAATAAGTGGGTTCTAAGGGTGTTAAGACAACACATAGTTTTGAGTGTGTGTAGCAAGTTGTATCAGCAGAACATCTATAAAATTTATATTTTCTGCTAATCTGAAGTGTGCTTAGTTTCTTTTGACTGATAAAGTTGAAGTATTATGATTCTGGAAGTTGGGATGCTTCACTGGAAATTATGTGGACTTGGTTTCATGTTTGCAGGAAAATGAAAGTATTGAGCAGTCCACTTCAATTATTGGAGAGATTATCTTAGAATCTAGCGAGATTCATCGTTTTGAACTTCTAACAAATGAGCTAATAGAACTTGAGAGTCAAGTTCATAGAAGTGCCTATCAATTAGAAAGTGAGGTGGTTTTCAAACTATTCACAATTTACATTTCATCATTACACATTTTGTGTGCATCTATAATCAATTTGTATCTCCTCTATCCCAATGTATGTTTCATCCTAATGTCCGTTACTCTTATTTCACTCTTGCCATCACAATTTCCTTTCAGCTAAAGAACTATTTATAAGTTAGTAATAAAACCTTTGCAATACCATCTGGTAACATAGTTGCTTATTATAACTTAATGAGAACCTTCTTTTTTCACGGTAATAACTGTTTTAGTAATGCCATGGTCGTATTATATATGTCTCTGTTTCTTCCCCGGTCCCTTTTTTTTATGCAATCTAGGAGTTATTTTGTACAATAATATGGCATTTGCGATATGATTGTGACATTGATCTCTGGGCATTTGGTCGAGAGACAGGATTCATCCCATTGAAATTCTGAAATTAAAAATTTGAATTTGAAACCTTTTTTCTAATTTAGTATTAATTTCACTTTGATGCGAAAGTTTTGGCATGTTTTTTCCAGGGCCTCGATAAGACATTCAGGAACATCAATTAAATGGTTCTATATATGGAATAAATAGCCTATTAAATGCAGAGTTTACTGAACTCAACTAAATCTTAAATCTCAAAATAGTTAGATTAGTTACATAAAATAATTTTTCTCCATTTGCATCAATTCAAGACATTGTTTTCATTGACGCTTAGAGCAATCATATCATTTTCAATAATTGGTCTTCATGTAACTCTCGATCTCTCTCTACACTGTCTAACGCTTTTCACTTTCACCAAGTCACTTCTCCCAACTATGGCTGACTATGTTGGATATGTTCAAACCATTGTAAGCAACACTCTCTCATTTTCTCATTAATGAATGCTACCTTAACCTTCTTACATATCTCCTCATTTCGTATTCTATCTTTTCTTGTACATCCGATTATTTGTGAAGCACAGATATCGATACTTCGGTATGGTACTATACGGGTATGGTGATTCTTCATTTTTCAAAAAATCACTATACTAGTATGGCATGGTATATTAAATTAAATAATTAAAAATATAAATTTTATATATATAGACAAAAAGTAAATAAATAAATAAATAAATAGAAAGAGCACAAAAAGAATAGCTATAAAAAAACAAAAAAAGTTTCAAGCTTTCCATTCATTGTAATTACACATGATCTAACCATTACTATAAAGCTATGATCAAGAAGTTAAACTAAGTCAATAACAAAACTCAATACTTAAACAGTAGCATAGCTTTATTTAAATAGTAGCATAGCAATTAGCAATAGCCAATATTAATATAATAACCTACAACCACTATTCCCTTCGAATTCCAAATGATACAAAATTTAATATTTAAACAATAGCATAGCAATATCAATATAGTAATAGCATTGTCTGACTAAGTGACTCACGTGTCACTAACCAAAAAAGCAAACAATAGCAAGGTAGCATATTGCAGCAACAACAACAATACGACAATATGAAAACTAGATGAAGGTAAGGAAGCAAAAAAATTGAAAGAAAAAAAAAGCAGCAGCAGAAGAAGAAGAAATTGAAGGCAAGAAAGTAAGAAAGTTTTGAGCCGTACCTCAGCTCGTGCGTGAAGATGAAAATTGAAAGGCTTTTGTTGCAGACTTTCAAGTCTTTCAACGGTCTGAGAGCATACGATTTCAAGCAAACCTTTAGTAGTCTTGGCCACGACGAGCAACAAAGCAAGCTTCTGATCTCGGATATTCGAGTGGAAGATGAGTTTGAGGTGTCTGGGCTTGATTGATTACTTAGATCTTTTTCAGATCAGGGATTTCATGCCAAACGCTGTTGTTGCATCTTTTTTATTTTTAAATAGCGCATCGGCTTAGGTTTTTAGCCTTTAAGCCATCCCTCAACCGCACTATTAATATTCAGTTGTCCTAAAGCGGCACCCATAAGTAAAAACAAAAGGTTAGAAGTAAAATTCTGGTAATTCTTGGAGATGTACTGGGACGTCCCCTATGTGTCCCAGCAGCATGTATGCACTAGGGACTGGCTTTTCGCATTTCAACCATTCTCACAGTATGCGAGTGTTGTTTCTTAATTGTCTAATATTTAGAACCATATAACATAGCCGGTCTTACAGCTATCCTATAGAATTTTTTTCTCCAAGATATTTAGGATATTAGGATCACATAAACTCTCAAGGCACTTCACCACTTTATCCATCATGCTGTAATTTTATGATTTACATCATAATAAATTATGTTATCTTTTTGTAAAAAGGAACTTAGATACTTAAACATGTCATTTATTAGGATTGCACGACCATCCAAAATTTTAGTCAAGCCTCCACTAGTGTGGCTAAAATCGCATTCCATATACATGGTTTTCATCTAGCTCAACTTAAAACCTTCAGATTCTAACATGTTCTTCCATAATTCTAGCTTAGAATTTAGACCCTCTCTAGTCTCCTCTACCAAAACCAGTGGCAAATCTAGAAATTTATGTCAGTGGGATAAAAATAATAGTTCAATCATATATAATAAAATTAATTTAAAATTGATAATTGCTTTTTATTATTTATTAGTTTTGTTTATGAAAAAACTTGTTGAATTTGATATTATATGATAGACACCTTGCATAATTCTAATTATCTAGTAAATTAGACATAGTGACTCCATAGAGTCATGTAAAATTTGTTTCTTAAAAACCAAGGTTTTAGACCAAATACATCATTAATTAATGATACAATAAAAGACAAAAATTAGATTTACTGATGAAAAATCTCCCTTATATTTATAACTTTCCTAATAAATTTTTATTTAATTTTTTTTGTGTGTATAATATATATATATATATAAACACACTTTTGTACAACAATAGCGTAAAAATGATTCTTGGCAAAATAAATAATAAATACAATTTTTTTGTCTATCAACTTATATTGTTATATTATATTTGAAAACTTATGATGATGTGAGAAATTATTGATCGAGTTCCATTATAATTAAAGTAGCAACTAGAAAATAAATTATATTCATAGACAATAAGTTTAAATGTAAATAAAATCTCAATTAGATAATTATATAATTTTTTGTATTTTTATCTAAATTTGTGGGCTAAATTATTCTACTAATATTTCAGTGGGGGCAAGAATGAAAAATTAACAGCTTTTGGATTAAATTTCATTATTTTTTTTAATTTATAAATAATTATGGTAGAGTTTAGGAGTATTTTTGAAAAGTGAGTGGGGTTAACTAACCCCACTCAGCCTAATGTAGATTCGCCCCTGACCAACACGATATTATCAGGAAACAACATACACCACGGAACCTTATCCCGAATGGCATAGGTAAGTTTGTTCACAACTAAAGAAAAAATGTTGGGCTTAAGAATGATTCTTGGAGAAGACCTCTTGTAATTGGGAACTCTTTAGTCATACTATTTACAGTCCACACACTGGTTATTACTCACTCATACATATTCTTAATAACTTTTACATATTTAGTTGAAACTTTCTTCTTCTCACGAGGCCATCACAAAACTTGTTTTGGCACCCTATCATATACTTTTTCTAGATCACAAAAGCCATATGAAGATCTTTTTTCTCTTCTCTATGTTTCTTAGTTGATTTTAGAGAAAATATCTTCATGTATTAATTCAAACAATTACAAGTTACAATTTATAGACACTCTTAAAGGTAAATACATAAATAACCCTATACATAAATATATACACCAACACTCCCCTCAAGATAGAGCAAATATATTTCTTATGCCCATCTTCCAAACAATAAGATAGAAATCACAATCACCAAGACATTTAGTAAAGATATCAGCAAGCTGATTCTCAGATCTTACAAAAGGTATACAAATTAATCTTGTATCTAGCTTTTCCTTAATGAAGTGTTTATCAATATTAATGTGTTTTGTCCTATCATGTTGTACTGAGTTGTGAACTATGTTAGTAGCAGTGTTGTCACAGTACAACATATGAGGTCTCTTCCAAGCTAGCCTAAGATTTTGCATTAGCTTTTTTAGCCACAGCAACTCATAAGTTCCATGTGCTATTGCTTTATACTCTACTTCTGCACTTGATTTGGCAACCACACTTTGCTTCTTAATTCTCCATGAAATTAGATTTTCACCAACAAATATATAATAGTCTGAAGTGGATCTCCTATCATTGAATGACCTAGCCCAAGTTGTATTGGTATATGCTTTATTCTTTAAGCTTCCATGATTCTCAAACAAAAGTCCATTTTCTAGGGCAAATTTCAAGTATCTCAATATTTGATGAACTGTATCTAAGTGAGTGAAATGTGATCATGCACAAATTGACTCACCATACTGATATCATAATCTATATTTGGCCGATACTTTCCAACCAATCTCTGATAACTCTATCAACACGTTCACCATCACCATTCTGCAACTTGAGATTAGCTTCAATACGTTTGTCAGCAGGGTTGCATCTAACTATACAAATCTCTTTTAGAAATTTAAGAACATATTTTCTTTGAGATAAGAAAATATCATTTTTAGACTGAGCTACTTCAATTTCTGAAAAATAAGGGTGGCAATGAGCCGAGCTAGCTCATAAATAACTCGTGAGCTACTCGTTAAGAGCTCAGATCAAGCTTGACTCATTTTTTAAATGAGCCGATCTTGAGTTTTATTCTAAGCTCGTTTAGTAAAACGAGTCAAACTCAATCTTTCCAAAACTCGGCTCGTGAGCTAGTGAGCTAGTTCGTTTAATATTATTTAATAAATTTTTTATTATTTATATATATATTTATAATAAATCTATTTATATTCAAAAAACTAACATAAATTGTTACTTGGTTTAGTGGTAATTTGTATAAATACTTATTAAGTGGTATTGGGTTCAACTCTCCTTGCCTACAAAACTTTTTTAGAATTTTCAAAAAATCTTCAAGAACCCTTAACAAGTCGATTCGAGCTTGAATATTTGCTCGCGAGCTTTTAATGAACTTAAGCTCGCGAGCCTGAGACGAGCTCGAGCTTGCCTAAAGTGAGCCAAGCCGAGCTCGGCTCATTGACACTTCTATTGAAAAATACCGGAGTGTTCTCGAATCTTTATCTCAAACTCAAGGCGATTCTTTAAATTGGTCATTTCTACAAGATTATCTCATTTCACAATTATATCATTAACGTAAACAATAAGAATAGTAATTTTTCCATTGCAATATGTAGTAAACATAATGTGATCATCATTGCTCTGTTGATACCTAAAAGATAACATTGCCTTGCTAAATCTATCGAACCATGCTATATGAGACTGTTTGAGACTATATAAAGACTTCTTCAATTTTCTGACAAAGAAAAACCAGGAGGAATCTCCATGTAAACTTCCTTAATAAGATCTCTTTGCAAGAATGCATTCTTGACATCCAATCTAACCAAGATTGGCATCACAAGAGATAAGAATTCTAATGGAATTAATTTTAGCAATGTGACCAAAAGTCTCTTAATAGTCTACATCATATGTTTGAGAGAATCCCTTTGCAACTAGTCTCGCTTATATCTTTCAACTGTATCATCAGCTCTCCTATTAATAGTAAATACCCATTTACAACCAACTCCCCGTTTTCCTTTAGGAAGACTACTAAGTTCTCAAGTATCAATTTTGGAAAGGATTTTCATTTCTTCAACCATGACATCCTTCCATTTAGGTTTAGTAAGTGTTTCTTTCTAACTCTGTAGAATAGATATAGAGGACAAAGATGCAATAAAGCTTTATAGGATGAGGCAAATAGTTATATGAGACATGGTTAGGAATAGGATGATGAGTACATGGTCTGACTCATTTTCTATTTGAAATAGGAAGATCAATATCATCAACAACAAGAGTATCATAAGGTAAATTTGAAGAAGAATGAGTAGGATTTAGAGACTTACAATTCAAAGGAACTTGAACTCGTGGACTTGGGTTCAGGATTGAATCTTGTCTAGGTTAAACACTTTCGGTGGACATAACTTTATGATTCCTGTGATTGTATATAAGCAAATCATCTTTCGCCAATCTCATAGGAACCTCAATGCCATGTAAAGTTTCACCGATATTGATCATCATCATTTCCTTTCTTAACCTCAAGTACACGCTCTTTATTTACAATCTCTTCATCTTTTTTCTTCCTATTATTTTCCTCTAAAGATGATATCCAATACTCCCCTTGCTTTCCATAAGCTAACTCTTCATCACTATAACTCTCTCTCTGAAGAGATGATGAGGAGAAATAAGCTTCAGATTCCCGAAAGTTACGTTCATGCTAGCATAAGTCATCCTGGTAGATGGATGATAGCACTTATATTATTTTTAAGTTGCAAAATACCCAATAAAGATACATTTTAAAGCTATCAAATCAAGTATGCTAATATTTTTTTTATGCTTATTCACAAAGGAGATGCACTCGAACACTATAGGAGGAACAATCAATAAATAATTACCTAAAAGAAGATCCAAATAAGTACAAAAATCAAGAGCTCATAATGGCATTCGATTGATAAGATAAGCAGTTGAGAGAACTACATCCCTTAATAGGTTTTTGGAACATTCATAGTTAATGTGAAATTTAGAGAGAGAAAGAGAAAACCCAGGTATTTGTGGGTGAAAGTCAATAAATATAGCCTTCACATTGATGCTATATTTATACTAAATAAATGTGTGTTGTACAAGTTAAATCAACTATGTTACAACTTAAATCAAGGTTAGAAATAAGGAAACTGATTACAGACGAACAAGAAAACTCTACACAAGGAAACTATTCAACTATTCTAATACTCTTCTTAGAGCTGGTGCATAGACGTTATATATACCAAAATTGTTACGAATATATCGTAGTCGATTACCCTCTAAGGACTTAGTAAAGAAATAAGCTAACTGGTCATCAGACTTCACATAGATTGTTTTAATTGTGTTATCTAGAGGCTTCTCTTGAACAAAGTGACAACCAACTTCTATACGTTTTTTCTCTCATGGAACATTATATTAGAAGTAATATGCAAAGCAACTTGATTATCATATATTAGCTTCATAGGCTGTGAATGCTGAAACCTAATTTCTTTAAGTAATTCAGCTAAACCAACTCAGCAGTAGTATAAGTCATGGCTCTATATTCAGATTCTATTGGATCTTGCAACGACAATTTACTTTTTATTTTTTCACGAAACCAATAGGCACTATCATGTAGTGAATCTTCTGTCAAAAGAAGAGCCAGCCTAATCTGCATTAGTGTAACCTTGAATAGAAGTGGAGTTATATTTCAGCCCAAAATTATGATTTTGACCATGTCCTTGAATCAAGTATGACCATGATTTTTGTATAATAGCCCCTTTCTTGGTGCAATTTTAAGATATTGCTGAATACGAATAACTGTAATCTAATGAGAAGTGCGAGGTTGAGCTAGAAACTGAATAACCACACTGGTGGCTAATGCAATATCTGGTTTGGTTACTATGAGATAATTCAACTTACCAACCAAATGTCTGTATTGTTCAGGATTCATCGGAAGCACCCCTCACCGGGTACAAGTTTGACATTATGTTCCATGGGAGTATCAACAAGTTATGAGCCTAGCATTCCTGTATTACGTGACACATCAAGGCAATATTTTCTCTTGGAGCGAGATACCAAATTGTGATCTAACAACTTCAATGCCCAAGAAATACTCCAATTGTCCTAAGTCTTTGATTTGAAACTTGGATTGTAAGAAAAACTTCAACTACTGAATGTCGAAACTATCATCACCAGTGATCACAATATTATCAACATACACAATTAACAGAATTCGGCCATGAGGTGTGTGCTTATAGAAAACAGAGTGTGCAAATTTAGCTCTAACATTTTGAATTTAACCTAAATAAGTAGGCATATCCTAATCAAGCTGTCTCAAATTCAGCATATTAGTAACCACAATGTAAAAACATTGAATATCGTAAGTATGAAGTCCTTTGGCTCTTGTTCACAACTCATAACAAGTTTTATAATACTGAAAAATAAGTAAATTGAGGGTGAGAAGGGTGCCCACAATAAATTACATAATTGAGTATCAACTTTCTTCTATGCAGGTTGATCTTTTTCAGAAATCTCAACTAGAGTTTTACATAAATTAGAGTCATGACCTTGGCCCATGAACCATCATAATTCAACAGAAGTGATGATCTACCCATGACAGATAATTAGAACTTGATAATTTTATAGTAGTGAAAACAGGATTACTAGAGAAGGCAGATGTAAAAATATGAGATTTAGAGACAGCAAGAGATTCTTCAAATGTAGACATACCTATTTGTGACTAAGAATACGTCTGGAGTTTGAAAAATAGCAGAAAACGAGAAAATACTTGGAAAAGTCGAAGATTTGGTAAGGGTGAGATTCTGGCAGTAGGTAGATTGGAAGATTCCAGTTTGGAAGGTATAGGTGGTGTCAAAAAAAAAAAAAAAAAAAGCTGGGTAGTATGAGAACTAGTAACATAGCCTTTGTTTATTCAAAAATAAGGATTAGTCGCTAGAAAGAGGCACAACGAGAAAAGGAAATAAAGGCATTGTTGGAAAGAGGCGTAGTAGAACTAGAAAGATAAAGGCATTACTGGAAGGAGGTGCAATAAAAAAAAATATTAAGGTTTCTCTAACCTTGTTCTGATACCATGTGAAATTTACAGAGAGAAGCCAAAAAGATAGTTTAACTATTCCAACAGTGAACATCAACAACCTGGCTACCTCTAATAGATGTCGATTTTTTGGTTCTACAACTCCATTTTGAGCAGGAGTATTAATATAACTCATTTGATGAATTATACTATGATCACAAAGATAGTTTTGGAAGGATCTCTCAATATACTCAGTATTGTTTTCACGTCTCAAAGCTTTAACTTTAGCATTAAGCCTGAGTGCAAATTATCTTATGAAACATCTGAAAGTACTGTAACACTTCATTCTTTGCATGCATCAGATACACTCAGGTAGTTCGACTATAGCAATCACTGAAAGTAACAAACCACTTATAAGCAGACAACGAGGCAAAGCCTAGACATCAGAATTTATAAGCACAAAAGGAGAGGTACTTTTAATGTTCATTGGAGGATAAAGAGAGCTTGTGTTTCACAAAATCATAAGCATCACACTTCAGACTGCTTAGAGTACACTATTTGAGTAAACTAGAAAACATATTTTCCAAAACCAAAAATGATGGTTGTCCTAAGCAATGATGCCATTGAACCAACTCTTGCTGAGAAGATGTGGTAGAACTACTTTGAAGAGCTTGACCAAAAATATAGGCTTTAAATAAGATCCCTCGTTCATGTTCCAACAAACACAGTCCATCATGCTTTTTACCATAACCAATTATTGTCCCTATTCCCAGTTCTTGAAAGACGCAACATGACGAATCCAAAATTGCTCTATAATTTAAGGTTTTAGTAATAGTAGTGGTAGATAAAAAATTCATGGAAAACTTAGGAACGTGTAAAACAAAGGATAAGGTTAAGGAAGAAGTACAACGAATAAAACCTTTCCCTGAAATGGATGACAAAGAGTCATCGGCTATTCGAACCTTTTCTTTACCTGAACAAGGATAGTATGAAGAAAAACTACTATAAGTACCGGTCATATGATCTGAAGCATCAGAATCTATAATTCAGGGAGGAATGTGAATTAAGAGCAATAGCAAAACTAGAGAAAGATCCCAACACTCGCTGGGTATAACTTTGCATTCCTTACAAGACATTATGAACTTTCGTAGTAAAAACAAAATCTATTTGGCTTTTATTAGGTTCGTGACTAAATGTGACTAAATTCAACCTTCCTAGTAAGAACAAATTCTATTTGGCATATGAGGTTTGCTACCAAAGGTAACTAATTGTGCTTCTCTTTTCTTAAAGAAGGTGTTAGCTAGAATAAAATCATATGCAATCACGAAATCGAAAATAGACTCTCCACCCTCATTCTTATCTCCATATCCATAATCTTTATGTACTCTCTCGAAACCCTCATTAGTTCTTCCTACACGGCCATTCAAATCTCTTCCAATATAAAATTTCTCACCAATCAATACTCCTTGAAATATTTCATCATTTTCACTACATTTATTCTATCGCCTGTTCTCTTGACTTCAACAACCTCTTCCTTCTTACCTCATCTTTCTTAGTTATGTGGAGCACCTATCCTTTTACCCATGTGTAGATCCGAATGCCCCCCCCCCCCCCCCCCCTTTTTTTTTCAACTATTTCCCATTTTCTTTTTTTCTATCAAGTGTAGCAACCTTACTGTTATATTATTTTGAATTTCCGTTTTAACAACTTTGTTCCTATTTGGTCAATGTGAGAAAAATCATACAGATTCTGCCTCCCATTCTATATTTTCTATACCTAAAAATGTTATCAAAATTCATTACTCTTTAGGAATCCAATTGTTAGATCAAAGTTCTGTAGAAATGTTCTGTAGTTCTCATTACGAAAAAGCATGAAGTTTTATCAATAAAAAAGAAGAAAGAAAGAAAAGAAATTGAAGTTTCTCATATGAAGCTTTTGGGTTGTATGGGGTGCATGTTAGTTTGATTAGACTTGCATGATAATTTGTGTTAATTACATTACATATCAAATATGTTAAATATGTGCTTTTCCCCCAGGATATAGAGATTACAGATGATAGTGCCAATTATGGTGCTGATGCTGGATGTGCTCAGATGGTTTAGGTTCAGGTTCAGAAGAAAGGAAATATTATTGAAAAATCATTTGGGAAACTACAAAAAACTAGCACGGTATGCATATCTATGATTTTCATTAGTGAAACTATCATATATGGTCTATATTTAACAGCCATTTGTATTATCACATTGATGTAGTAATTCTCACTGATCAAATTCTGTTTCAAAAGACTGAATGAATTTGGTTGGTTAGCATGGAAAACCAGTTTCCTTAAGATAATATAATATGTAATCACAAAACTTACTAAGCTGTTTATATTAAAATATTTTCCCTTATATCTTGTCTAAGACTCTTTTTAATCAAATATGCAGGATGTCTGGCAAGGAACTCAGGTTCTAGCTATTGACACTGCTGCTGCCATGGGGATTACTTAAGAGGGTCCTGCTAGGAGATGAATTGACTGTGAAAGAGAAGAAAGCTCTGAAAAAAAAACCCTGACTGACTTAGCATCAATTGTTCCGATCGGTGTTTTAATGCTTTTTCTTGTAAGTCAAAATTATATCACTCTTTAACATTATTGATTCCTCTTCTTTTTCTTCATTAGCATGCTTTGTATGCGCTTCATCACTCTATTGCATGACCATTGTTGCGAAAAGTGCAGCTAGGCGCTAGGTGCAGGCGAGACACACCTAAAGCGCCTCACTTGGTGTAGCTAAGGCACTGATAGGTGAGGCGCACATTAGACGCTTGCCTCACTTGAAGCGCTAGGTGTCTGAGGCGCATGCCTGTTGCCACTTATTTATTTAATTTTTTTTTTTCACAGCATTTTTTGGTTAGATCATAATAACATATATATATATAGTAAATATATAACAGGTGTACAATTTACAAAAACTATACAAAGTTTAACCTCCTACTTATAAAAACCACTAAACCTTATCTTTTCCACAAAAATAAAAAAAATAAAAAAATAAGTTATCTAAGGTTTAAAATGGCTCATGTGTTATTCTCTAAGCTTTAAATCTTTAAGACAATATTTTTTTTTATGATATATATATATTAAGTTTAATCTCACATTCGCATTATTATTATATATATCTTCTCCTAAAAATATTATAATTTTCTTTTACTTAAGTGTTCCTAGGCCTAGGCGTGCGCTAGCGCCTTGTGCCTAGCGTTTAGTCAATAGAAGCCCTTATTGCCTAGATGCGCTTAGCGCTTTTTAAAACAGTGTGCATGACAATGTTGATGGAATACCTTTTGCAATAGGCGAACTAAAAAGGTTTTTATCTTTCAGAATTTCCTTATCACTTACTCTTTGACTAATGTTATAAATTATCTTTCTTTAGTACTCATTATCTCATACCAATTGGGCAAATAGCATAATACAAGTCATAAAAGTTGTTACATTTACAGAAGCATATTAATATTGCACTCATAAGTTTTTTTTTTATTCAGCAAATCCAGAAATAGATGGCGGAAGATGTATATCCAAAAGTTTTGGTTTTGCTAGTTCAGTACTTCTTTGCAGACTGGTACTAGATTTATTAATTTCATCATGGTGCCTGCATCAATGTGAGGAGACATTTCTTCTCCATGAGTTTTTGCTGATTTGACATCGTCAAGTTACATATGAGCTTGGTGCTACATATAGCAACTGTGTTTGGCATCGGGTATTACTGGCTATGGATTCACAAGTGTACTGTAGAGTGTACAGTGTAGACACTAGGGGGGTTCGATTGATAACCTAATAGCCCATGGCTCCATTCTTACTTTACATCTAGTTCCCAACATTGTTTCTGCTGTAGAGAAAACCATCTTTGTTTTCTTCAATTTTAGTACTGCTTCTGAAATATCATGCTTATATAGTGACATCCCTTCCGGGTCTCAGCTAGATTGGTAAAGACCACTAAACCTTATCTTTTCCTCACAAAAAATAAAAATTATCTAGGGTTTGAAATGACCCATGTGTTATTCTAAATGCTTTAAATCGTTAATATAATATTTTTTATGATATATATATGTGTGTATATATATATATATATATATATCTCACATTTTCACTCTCATTTTATATATCTTCTCCTAAAAATATTTTATTTTTTTACTTAAGCGCGCATAAGCTTGCTCCTGCATCTTGTGCCTAGCACTTAGGAAATAGAAGCCCTTATCGCCTAGTACTTTTTAAAACATTGTGCATGACAATGGTAGATGGAATGCCTTTTCCAATAGACAAACTAAAAAGTTTTTATTTTTCAGAATTTCCTTATCACTTACTCTTTGACTAATGTTATATCTTTAGTACTCATTATCTCATACCAAGTAAGTGGGCAAATAGCATAATACAAGTCATAAAAGTTGTTACATTTACAGAAGCATATTAATATTGCCCTCGTAAGATTTTTTTTATTCGGCAAATCCAGAAATTGATGGCGGAAGATGTATATCTAAAGTTTTGGTTTTGCTAGTTCAGTACTTCTTTGCAGACTGGTACTAGATTTATTAATTTCATCATGGTGCCTGCATCAATGTGAGGAGACATTTCTTCTCCATGAGTTTTTGCTAATTTGACATCGTCAAGTTACATATGACCTTGGTGCTACATATAGCAACTGTGTTTGGCATCGGGAATCACTGGCTATGGATTTGCAAGTGTACTGTAGAGTGTACAGTGTAGACACTAGGGGGGTTGGATTGATAACCTAATAGCCCATGGCCCCATTCTTACTTTCCAGCTAGTTCCCAACATTGTTTCTGCTGTAGAGAAACCATATTTGTTTTCTTTAATTTTAGTAATGCTTCTAAAATGTGATGCGTATTTAGTGACATACCTTCCGGGTCTGAGCTAGATAGGTAAAGAGCAGTGAATCCTCGTAATATTTTTACACACTCCTGGAGAAAAAAGAGAAAGAAAAGAAAAGGACAAAAATAGACTTGAGATTGTACATTTGCTTTTTCTCACTTTGATGTGTGATAATATTTTGTACGTATAAGGGAAAAGTAGTCCTTTAACTTGGGTATTGACTCAATGGTTGTACTGAGCAAAACTTTTATGTCCCACAGAGATATGTACCAGCTCTCATACGTGGCTTATAATTACCTTGGTAGATTTTTTTTTAAAGGTTCTGTGTTAAAAAAAATTTCTGGTAGATTCTGTCCACATATGCACCAGAAAGGTTGGATCTTTTGAGGCTGCTTGAGAAGGTGAAGGAAATGACTAGCAATGAAGTGAACACTGAAGAGAGAAAGTGGAGAACGATGTCTGATTAGAGTAATGAAGATTATGTACAGCTGGCAAAAGTTAAATTCTTTTGTATTCTAATAGAACCTGGAATAAATTTTTCCCTTTGCACATTATCTACTTGGTCCTGAACTCCTTCGAGAGAAGATGAGCATAGAGAAGTTCATTCCATGTGTCTGGTACTCCAGGTAAGCACCAGTGGCTGCAATCTTGTGGAGCATCAGGTGGAGTGCCTGGCTCCCGATACTTGGAAGGGTGGCCTTCTTTTCTAATATCCGACAGATAGGTAATGTTCAAAAACTGGACTTTCCAGTTGCCATATTCCATCTGTTTGATTACATCAGATATGAAAAGATTATTGTATGTGTCAGTTTCCAACTTCAAGTGGTTTTTTTCAGGTTCTATGTCGGTATCACAGTTGCCGCCTCCATTCCATGAGCCATTCCTGCAGTTTCAACTTCTATGTAAAACCTTGAACTAGGATTAAAAAGCAGAAATTAAATGATCTTTAGTGAGGCCTATATTTGCCCCTATGTGCTGTCTCCTGTAGGGTTTGAATAATGGTTCCAATCAACTGAGTGTTCTCTAGGACTTTTGGATAGAAGGGTCTAAGTCTCAAAATTTTTGTACAAAATGATAAATTTTTTATTTTAATAGCCAAAATGGGGCAAATGCTCAAAACACGGTTTCTGGGTCCGACCTGGCGTGCCAGGTAGGACCATTGCCCAGATCACGCACTCAAGTGTAGCGCGTGAGCAGGCAGATAAAACCGGCTTTGCAAAAGCCGGTTTCATCCGACTATTTGCCCCCCCGCGTGGGGGACAAAATTTGCAGGCTACCTTGCAGCACTGCAGGGTAACCTGCATTGCAACGTCCCAGCCCCCCCTTCCCCTGTCAATAATTCCCGCACCCTCCAAATAATTCCTCTCCCTCTCCCTCTCCCATTAATATATTAATAAATATATTAATTAAATTAGAACATACAAATACAACAATTAACTTGTTCTACTTCACATAATAATTCAATTAAAACATACAAATCTTCAAAAAAAAAATTTCATTAGCTTCGTAAAAATTTATGAGTTTTTAAATTTTTTTTTAAAATATATGATAATTTAAAAGTGAGTTTTTGTGAAATATATCATAATTTTATAATATGAAATTTTTTAAATTTAAAATATATAATAATTTTTTAATTTATATTATAATATTTTTTAAATTTAAATATATGATAATTTTAAAATTTTTGAAAATTTTCAAGTTTTATCATAAATATTTGTAAAATTCATGATATCTTTTAAATATAAAGTACTTGTTAATTTATATATTTATAGTTAGGATATATTTAAATTTTAAAATGTAAAAATTTTTTAAAGTGTATAATAATTATATGGAATTAAAAATTTATGATAATTTGTAAATTTATAGTATATGACAGTTTTTAGATTTTTAAATTTGGTATTTTTAGAATTTAAGATTTTTGATAATTTTTTAATTCTATAGTGTATCATAAATTTTTTTATTCTAGTTTATGATATTTTAAAATTTTTGATACTGCAAATTATTAAATTTCTTAATTTAAAATATATAATTTTAAAATTTATTTGAAATGGTTTACTAAAAATAAAAATATTTAAAGTATATAAAAATTTGAATTGATTTAGTAAAAATTTTACGAACACCGACAAGGGGTGTCGGTAAAATTTGTCTGGATGTAGGGTAGGCTGCACCCGTGCAGCCTAGTGATGCAGTATGAAACCGACTTTTGAAAAGCCGGTTTCATCTGTCCTCTGCCACACGTCTCTCCTCCCCTGCAGGCCCTGCGTAGTGTGAAAAAATATCAGACCTCCCCCCTCTATAATACAGAAGGACTTCCTCCCTCATTTCCCATTTTCGTTTCTTAATGCAAACTGCATCAGCTTTCATTTCTTCATCCTCCCATTTTCTTATATATAATCGTGTTCATCTATCTCCTCCTTCAATATTTTCATATTCTTCATTATTTGATCTCTGTCACTCTATTCAGAACAAAATCACGGTAAGTTATATAATTTTAATTTATAAAATTATTATTTTTATTATTAATTAAATTAAATTATTTTCTTATTAAAAATTTTATTTACAATTTAATATTTTTACAAATTGTAATCATATATATTATATATATTACGGTTAATTTATATTATTTATTATAATGAGTAATATTTAATCAATAATTATTTAAATTACGTACACAATTTAATTTTTTAAAAAGTAAAAATTATATTAATCATTTAATGTTAAAATCGATTTATATATTTTATTATTCTGAGTTTATTTATGTTTTTTTTAGAATTATTGTTGAAATCACGTTGCCGGTGTTGATACTTTTTACTCATTTGCTTCTTACCTGGTAAGTCATAAAGAAGAATTTATTTTATAGAAAGTTATATTTATCATTGTTATATGGATGTACCTATATTTGCAGTAGTTTTATATTATAATTGTTGAAATATTTATTTTTATTATATGTTATAATTAAAAATTGTTGTAATTGAAATTCTTATGATAATTGCAATAATTAGTATATTTATAGTATGATAACTTATTAACTTTTTAGGTTTAAATTAATAAATAATATTTATAAGTTTAAAATAGTAATTATGTGACATTTAAATTAATTGGTAATTTTGTGACCTTTAAATTAGTTAGCAATTTTGTTTGGCTTAAAATAGTAATTAAATGAGTTTTGTAGTAATTAATAATTGTATGACGTTTAAATTAACTAGTAATTTGGATGGTTTTTAAATTAATTTGTAATTTTTAGTCAATTTATTATATTTATGATTATTAATTAATTAATGTATTTATTAAAAAAATATAATTATTTCATAATAATTATGTTATAATTATGGTAAGTAATACACCTATGATAAATAGTGATTTTATTAGGTGAATATAATTAATTAATATTTAATATTATAAATATATTTAATTTATGTGTATGTTTTAATGTAATTAATTTAGAGATAGTCTTTTCATGTTTTAATGTGTAATGATATTTATTATTATTTAAAGTAGAGTAATTGGTAAGTATAATATTAATTTTATTTATTTAAAATATACATTATTAGTATTTTAATGTTTTAATATGTCATACTTTTTTTATTATTTAATTAATTCATAATAGGCAAAAATAATTTTTATAATTAAGTTAAATATGAAACCAGAATATTTTAATTTTATTAAAAAAATATACATTATAATTAATAAATTTTTTTTGTTTGAATTAATTAGTAATTTGGATAGTTTTAATTGGAATTAATTGTGATGTTTGAATTGATTAGTAATTTTGATAGTTTTAAATTAATTAATATATTTATTACGAAATTAAAAATTATTTAATTCATAATAATTATGGTAAGTAATATACCTATGATAAAAAGTGATTTTATTATTTTGTAAGAAATAGTAATTTTTTTTTATAATTTGTGACTAATTTATAAATAAAAATTTTTTGGGGGGAAATTTATAGTAATATATTTATGATAAATAGATTTTTTTGTATTTGTATGTTTTAATGTAATTAACTTAAAGATGAAACCATAATATTTTAATATAATTATTTTAAAATATACATTATAAGTAATAAATTGGGGAGTGATATAAACTGAGAAATCAGGAGCTTGTATACACTCCACAATTCAACCCAGTGATGCACGATGACTATTGGCCAAAATTCCAATTCCCCCATGTGGTTCCCGACATGTCCAAATTACGAAAGAAGAGTAGGCCGAAAACACATCGAATTCATAATGAGATGGACATTACAGAGCCCTCGAGGCAACATAGGTGTGGTTTATGTAGGCAGGATGGACATAATCGTAAAAATTGTCCTAACATTACACGATCTTAAAAGACAAGTTCCATTATCGCATTCTTTACTTTAATGTAAGAGTTTTCCTATTTATGTATTTGTTTCTACTTTTTTATTATGTAGATATTAGGCATTATGTCCCCCACATGTCATGTAAAATTATTTTGAAATTAATAAACATTATTGTCGTGTATACAAATTTGAAAAATATTTGATTTGTCTTTTGTTATGCAGATTCATGGATCCCGTTGCCCCAGTAGATGTTTCAGTCCTTAGACTACACAATAGCCATCGATCCGTTAGAGTTTTGGCGGATCACGAGGTATGTAAATAACAAATCGATTTACCTTTAATTTTTCAATTTAATTTTATTAGTGAAAATGTTCTTACTAATATGTTTTTAAAATTTTAGAGCGAGGCCTATGTCCTGAGATGCCGTCGGAGGGAGGCGGTGTTCGGCCGAGATATTCTTAATAATATTAATAATATTAATCCTCGTGTATTGGAGTACATGACCATGGCAGGTTTTGGCGGTGTGATCAGGGTGGGGTTTATTTCACTTGATTGGCACCTTGTGATAGCTTTAGTCGAGCGATGGAGGCCAGAGACTCACACATTTCATCTGCCGTATGGTGAGGCCACAATCACACTACAGGATGTTAGTATTCTGTTCGGTTTACCTGTTGACGGTGAGCCTGTTTCTAGCCTAGTTGGTGCTGACGTCGCAATTGAGTGTGAGCGATTATTGGGAGTTGTGCCCCCTGCTACAGCTGTTAAGGGTAACACATTGAAAATGAGCTGGTTAGGATTGATATTTCAGAATTTCCCAGCCGATGGTGATGACATTACAACACAGAGATATGCACGAGCTTATATATTACAGCTGATGGGTGAATTGTTATTCACCAGTAAAACGAGTACACATGTGCACATATGTTTCTTATTTTTGTTGGAAAACCTATATGTCGCAGGACAGTATAGCTGAGGGAGTGCCTCCCTGGCATGGTTGTACAGGTAGATGTGTCATGCCACTCACCTTGATGCTTCTGAAATTGCTGGACCTTTGATATTACTCTAGGTATGGGCATGGGAGCGACTACTCTTTCTCGCACCGAGGAAGGAGATAGACATTCCGTGGGATAATCTTTGTCCTTTAGGCGTGAGGTTTGTAAAATTATTAGTTTTATGCATTTGTTTATAATGTGTGGTACGTAAATGACTTGTAATTGACATTTTTAATTACTTGCAGGTGGAGAGTAAAGTTCAAAGTAACTCAAATCGGCCATAATGTGGTGTCTTGGTATAGGGAGATGATGGACAGGATGTCAGCAGACTAGGTAATTACAAGTGTATCTTATATCTATGTATCATTTAACATATTCATGTTTCAATGTTTTATTTATGAAAACATTGACACAGTTTTTGGATTGCAGTTCATATCATTACCCTACATTGATGATGAGGTGAGACACCTGATACTAGTCTATTGTTATCGAGACCAGCATATTTGGGGTGCTAAAGTACCCTTAATATGTTTTCATATTGTTGAGTATCAGAAAATGGATAGGGTAATGCATCAGTTTAGATATCAGCAACTTATACCAGAAAACCCTGCTGACATTTAGGCCGATTAAACCTTGCACAAATTTGATCTTCGGAGATGGGGCGTCACTGAATACCGTTGGCTACATGCTAACCACATAGCCATTTGGGGCATGAGATACAATCTGGTCCAGATAGGTGATGTTCTGGGAGTTGCACATGGTAATGCTGCTCATACAACCGAGTACAATGAGTGGTATAGACGTATCAGTAGGAGATATCTTACACGAGTTGGTCTTATCCATGCTGATCCAGCTCCTTCCCATTCTACTCATTCGACATCATCATCATCATTGTCATCACAACGTTGTAGACGCAGTAGAACTGATGTCCGTGGACCGTCGGTTTCTTATGGACGTGTTGATGCTGATGTCTGACCATCAGATGTGTACATTCCATCTCTAGCACATATGTCTCCACCTCCTTATATGGCCAGTAGTTCATCTATGTATCATCAGCTTATGCCGAACTTTGCACAGCAATTAAGCGAGGTTTTTAACTCTCCCATACCTCAGGTACCATACTTTCAGTATGGTAATACACCTGCATCATATGACCCGGGTATGGGTTCAGGTGTGCAAGTTGAGGAAGGATTTAGCGGTGCTGATGACATACCTCCCTCAGACGATCTTGGTGACAGGGCTGATGTACCACCTAGGCGAAACCCGGCAAGGAGGAGAAGACCACGCCCATGTGGTACAGGGGATCATTTTTTGTAGACCAGTATTTCCCGAAATCCTTATATAAGTTTTTTAATTTTTAATTTTTGTGTTTGTTACTTGTAATAGGAAAAGTCTTCATGGTTTATGTTTTAATTTAGTTATACTTGTAAATTAGAATTTACTTCTGAATAAATAAGTAGAGGTCTGCCAAAATTTACACCACTTCAAGGTGTAAATTTTCAATTGTCTAATAATTATTATTATGTTTTTAAATACTAAAATTATTACATAAATATTCAAGTATTGTTTTAATAAACATACATGCTAGCATCAATTTATAATAAAGCATGTAATAATTAGAATGAGTTAATATGAGTGTGTTCCATTAATTTTTAAAATAATTTAATGTTTTTTATTCTTTCTAAATCATTTCAAATAAGTTTAAAATTTATATACTTTAAATTTAAAAAATTTAGTAAAACTTAATAATTTACAATATCATGAATTTTAACATTTTAAAATATCATAAACTATAGTAAAATAATTTATGATGCACTATAGAATTAAAAAATTAGCAAAAATCTTAAATTCTAAAAATACAAAATTTATAAATTTAAAAACTGTCATACACTATAAATTTAAAATTTATCATATATTTTTAATTTCATATAATTATTATACACTTTAAAATTTATCATACATTTTAAACTATAAATATATAAATTAACATATACTTTATATTTAAAAGATATCATGAATTTTAAAAATATTTATGATAAAATTAAAAAAATTTCCAAAATCTTAAATTCTAAAATTTTAAAATTATCATATATTTTAAAATTATAAAATATTATAATATAAATTAAAAAATTAATATATATTTTAAATTTCAAAAATATCATATAATAAAAAATTAAATTAAAAAATTATCATATATTTCACAAAAACTCACTTCTAAATTATCATATATGTAAAAACTCATTAAACTTTTACAAAGGTCATGAAAAAAAATATTTGAAGGTTTGTATGTTTTAATGTAATTATTATGTAGAATAAAATAAGCTAATTACTGTATTTGTATGTAATTTAATTAATATGTTTTAATTAATTATTATAGGCGAATTTTTGACCGGGGAGGGGAGGGGGGGTGGGGCTAGGTGATGCAGGCTACCCTGCAGCGCTGCAGGGTAGCCTGCAAATTTTGTCCCCCGCAGGGGGACAAATAGTCGGATGAAATCGGCTTTTCAAAAGCCGGTTTCATCTGCCACTCGCACGCCATGCGCGAGTGTGTGATCTGGACAATGGTCCTACTTGGCACGCCAAGTCGGACTCAGAAACCGTGTTTTCAAAACACGGTTTCATCATTTGCCTCATTTTGGCTATTAAAATACAAAATTTACCATTTTGTACAAAAAATTTGAGACTTGGACCCTTCTGTCCAAAAATCCATGTTCTTTAGCAAGTGCCAATAGATTCCAAGGATTTTATGTTGCTAAAGTTATGCTTTGTGTAATTTCATTAAATGTACAATTATACTTGCCTTTAATGCACTGGAGAGTAGCTACGAAAGAAAACATGACTTGTTTGAGGTTCGAGACTACTTAACACCAATGATTTCCATGCTTCTAATGATCGGCGGAATGCTTCCATCACATCCATTTTCATATTTAGTTTCCCTCCTTCGTGGAAATAGCAGCCCCTGGAAAACATCATTATTATCATATAGATTCTTAAAAACTTGTTGGTATCAAACTCTAACAAGTTATAAGTAAATGTATGGTGGATTACTCATACATATTAATAGTTTTGTCATGTTCCACCAATGCCCTGCATTGAAAATGAGGACATCTGCCCCTCTCCACAGTCTCGAATACCAGTTCAACTCATCAACCCGAATGGTCATTCGAACTTGACTCGGTGAATTCCGAGGCGGTCGGCCTATTGTGGACAGGAAGGGTGCCCTGTAATATTCGACTGAGAGGTTGTATTGCTCGAACCTTATTGCGAGGAAACCCTTGTGTTTGCTTATGGGGCGTCCATGTACTTCATATATTGTGGACAGGTTGGAGATTCCCTGTGCCAGCATGCATAGTAGAGACTCCCACTGGTTTCTGCCAATGGAGTCACCGGCAAAGACAATACGACCATTCCGGCTCCTTTCCAGGAGCTCTCTCGCATTGAATCTGACATTAGGTTACACCGGAAAAAGAAAAAAAAAATGTCGAAAGGAAACAACTTCAATCAGCTGACGGAAATTTTGGAGGAAGTGTGCAATGCCAAGGTGTTCTGAATCATGATTAACAATGTCTTCGACACTGAATATTGCTTTATGGAATAAAGAGAAAAGAAGAAAGTAAGTAGTTATGCCATTTTATGCATATAAAACGATGTGATCCGAACTAAACTATACGTACAATGCCGAAGTGTTCTGCGTCATAATTAACAATGTGTATCATCAATCTTATTCTAGTTGTTTGGTTAACAAATAAAAGATTCTTTTCAAATGCGTTGGTTCAGTATTTGAGTCTTAGTACTTGTAAATCCTCTTTATGTAATCAATATATGCCGCTATGTCTAATGAAAGAATGAAATATTTTTCATTTAATAATTATTTTTGTTTGTAAGTAATTATCTTGTTTGTTGTGAGATATTTTTTCAATATTAATAAAGCATGTAGCTTGGTCGATTGATATCCATCACCCCACTCCAAATGTAAACCTTCTAGGATATTATCTTATTACGGTAGTAACATTTTTATCTCTATCCAACCCCTCTAGCTTCCGCCGGCATCGTTTATAACTGGTAAAGTGTGAACAACAACAAATGGAATAGAAACCGAAGGGTTATTTCCTTAATTAATAAGTCGATAAAGTTAGTTTTGTCCATCAACATTTTATTGCATTTATGAGAATGTGTCCTTAGTCAAAATGGGTGTGTGGCAATACGTCCACATTCCATTTATAAAGCATGCATATATGTACAGGGTTGCTGGTGTTGTATTAATTTTGTCGTCTTTTTATGAGGCAGGAATTCAATTTCTGGGCATCAGATGTGGATAGGTTTTAGTTGAATTCTTTTTTTTTTTTACTGAGCAAAATTCCTATCCATGTGATTGGATCTTCAATAAGGAGTCAAGGAGATATTTCGGTCCATGGAAATGTAGGGTAAGTTTATTTTAGGTTTAACTATTTTTTTGTCTCTATAATTAAATTTATGTTCAATTACGTTATTATACTTTCAATTGTTAAAATTGGATCCCTAAAACATTAGAATTATTATAATTAAATTTTGTAGTTATATTTTATTTAAATTAACATGATAGAAGTTGATGTGACTAATAAGAAACTCAGCTAATTAATACTCAGCTTTAAATCAAGTCTACAATCGGGTCTTGAAAATTCAATTTTTAGACAAGTTTAAAACCGGGTCTTCAAGACCTAGCTTTTAAAAAAAAACTTAAAATTAAATCTTGAAAATTTGGTTATAAATTTATGGATCTTCAAAAACCTTGAATTAAAGTAAAATAGTACCCTCTGCACGTCATGTATTTATTATCTCTCGTTTCAAAATCTATTTTTCTGTGAGCTCTTATAATATACCAAACCAAGGGGTCCCGTAGTTAGTATGTACAACTCAAAATCTTTGGTGTGTCCTGACTTTGCACCTTGCCAGGAGCGTCTTCTCTTAATTTGTCTTAATTGACTTTTTCCCAATTTTTACGATTTTTACTATATGAACCTTCCTTCTATACTCCATAATATTACACTTATTCCTCTCACAAAAAAAAAAGAAAAAGAAAAAAAAAGAATAACCAAAACATCAAAATCATGTTCTCGAATTCTTGTTCGCATTAATGAGTTGTGTCAGTGCAAAACCCCTAAAACAAATTAAAAGTGCAAGACTATAAAACATAATTATATAAACATTACAATGCGTGCGTATATAAACAGTGATCAATACCTTGGTAGGTCACAGCCACGAGGCTGCCATCGCCATTTACGATAAGATTCATCTTTCCTTCCATCTTGATGACACCGGAAACCTGGATCAAGAAACGGGCAGTTTTCGTTGTATAATCCGAGTGGGTAACTTTCGTCCCATACCCAACTCCCCTTGGAATAATCACAAGCTCTAGGAGCGGAAGATGATTTTTTTGATAACAATCCAAAACGAAGAAGAGCACGTGAATCAAAGTTAGGAGCAACAAAATTGAAAAAGCAGATGGAGAATACTAAGAGGATGAGAAAATAGAGTGTAAATTTAATTTCTTTGTTTATGAGAGGAAAAACAAGAAGTTTCTTTTTTATGAGTTTGATCTGAGGCTGGTGGTTAGAGGGTTGAAGATGATCCATTAGAAGAGGAAGAACATGTGTTTTCACTTTGAACAGGTCGTTCTCTTCTCTCGGATGGTGAGAGAGATAAATGCATATTAAGTTTATTAATGGATTGCTCATATATGCATATTGAGCTAATTAACCACCGACTCCTTTTTTTTTTTTTCCTTTTTTTTAATATATAAATAATTTTTTATTTTTTATTTTTTATTTTTTCCATCTAAATTCTTAATTGGTCCATTTCTTTTTCTTTGTTTTGCATAACACATACAAAATGGCCTACATGTTAATTTGTATTGTAGCTTTCATATGATAATAGAACGAATTGTCTTTAGTTAAATTTAATAATGGGTCAATTAATTACAATTGATCTCCTTATTAGAATATTCTTTAGACTTTTAAAATCGATGTAACCTATTAATATATATAAGTTTATTTTGTTGAAAATTTAATAAATAAATAAATTTAGATTAAATTTGTAGTTAGTAAAATGGATTTGATTTGTTTGTAGGTTGGTAAGGTTTATGGGCTAAACCATAGAAGATATGTTTTCATTCTGAACTTATTTATTGTTTTAATTCTTGAGAACCACGTCATTTTTTTATTTAGTTTCTAAAGAATTATTTTTACTTAAATTATACTTTCTACTTTTGTAATTTACTTGAAAAATTATTTTCACTCTTTTAATTTTTAATTTTATTATTTTTGTGATGGGGAATGATATGATAATTATATGGGAGTTTATTATTATACATTTTTATTATGTAAAAATAGAATTTAGGGATTTATTTATTTGTATTTACTAATATGTTAGATTCTATATTATTTACATTTCTATCCTAGGGTTTTATTTAATGCCTATATAACTACTTAGTATGGATGTGAAACCTTTGACAAATTGAATATTAAGAGCAAGTTTGCAAGGTTTTCCAAAACCCTAGTTTCATCGAATTCCCCCTCCCTTTCTTGCTTTCCTATCAATTCCTCCTTCTATCTCCTTCTTTCTCATAATTTGCCCAAAAACATTTACTATCATTTTGGCTCTATAGTTTAAAAAATTAGTTAGTTAATTACATCCATGCTATCAAATTTTGCCTTTTTTTTTTGGGTAGAATGGGAACGAAAAAAATAGACAAAGAAACTAAACGACATCAATAGCAACTATACGCTTCCGAGCAATTCCTGTAGCATTAGCCTAAAAAATAATACGAAGAGAGGGAGGAACTTGTAACCATTCAGAGACTCTTTCCTGCTGGTCTAAGGCCATGTTAGCAAGATGATCCACGACTTTATTACCTTCATGATATACGTGACATAAATTGATATCCCAATCTAAAGCAAGAACTCTTTGAATCTCACGAATCAAAGGACCGTTAGCATTCAATAAACAATCATCCTTAGAAACCATATGAATAATTGATTTGGAGTCTACTTCCACAAACACCTTTGGAAAGCCCTTGTCCCAAGCAACTAGGAAACCTAGCCTCATAGCCCAGAGTTCGGCTTTCATGGAACCACACCAGCCTAATTTCCTTCCAAAACCAAAGAGCGATTCACCACAACTTCCTGTAATAACCCCAGCTGCAGCAGACATGCTAGGATTTGCCCAAGAATCATCATCAGTGTTGAGTTTAATCCAATCACAAGGGGGAGAAATCTAATTTAGCCAAATAAAGGTGTCCACTTTACTTGATGTTAGCATCTTAGTAGAAGCTTCAGCCAAATTAATCTCATACACAAACTGCATGATGACTCGATCCAGGTCCCTTAACCACTGAAAATCTTCTTGAAAAGTACTCATAATATGCCACCTCCGAAGTTGCTAGCAAGTGACGCCAAAGAGAATAGGCCACTTAGAATTCACATCCTTCTTGTTTAGATTTTTCATCATCCACACGTCTAGGGTGTCTAAGAAGAAAAAGGAACCTTCAGCTCTGTTCAATATCAAGCCCCATGTGTCTTTAGCACGGGTACAGTCCCGAAGCACATGAATAGTAGTTTCTAACTCCATATTACACTTACCACAATTAGGATCCACCACATGCAATCTATGGGACCAAGGTATTCATTAAGAGGTCGTTATTTAGAACTAACCACAAAAAATAGTTAATTCTAGCTGATTCCATCTCAACACAATATTCCAACCCCTTTGATCCTGGTTGTAATCTTTATTGGTTAACATTCCATAGGCCAATCTAACTGAGAATTTGCCATCCTTCAAGCCTCCATATGCAACGTAATTCTTAGGACCCTTAACATCGTGTGGGATGAGAGCCTGGAATACGAGAGCACGTTTCATGAGGAAGAACCACTTGGATTTTATCAAGATCCCACTCTCCATTCCTCATAGCGAAATTAATTACCTTATGCTGAAGGCCTAAAGAGTCACTTGAGACAATAGCTTGAGAGAATAATGGCCTTAAATTAGGGACCTAAGTGTCGATCTAAAAATTTATTGTCCTCCCATTACCCACTATCCATTGTAAACCATAGAGGATGTCAGGCCAAACTTGGAAAAGACCTTTCCACAAGGGTGAATATGTAGAATTGTTTCCCTGAGGTTGGAGAAGATCAACTCCTTTGATCTACTTCGCATGAATAATTTAAGCCCACAAAGTGGATGGTTCCTTAATAAGGCTCCACCCTATTTTCATCAAGAAGGCTTTGTTCATTTTCCCGACATTCTTAAGACTAAGACCACTTTGATTTTTATGCTAAGTAATTGACTCCCAAGCAATTGTATGAAACTTTTTCTTACCATTCTCTTCACCCCACAGAAGACGGCTGCTTAACTTGTTTATCTCATCACACACACTAACTGGAATTTTGTTAGTTTGCATTGAGTAGAGGGGAATAGATTAGAAGACTAATTGAACAAGAGTAGTCCTACCAGCCATTGATAAACAAGAAGTCTTCCAGCCAACTAAATGTGACTGTACCTTTTCCACATTTTGCTTATAATGCCTCTTGGAATGCCTTCCATGAATAAGTTGAACACCTAGGTAGCGACCTAGATCATTTGTGTGGCTCAGCCTTGAAACTCTCTTAATATCTTTGATGATACTTCTTTTTACCCTTTTAGTGCAGTAGACTTTAGATTTATCAAAATTGACATTTTGGCTTAAAAATCTTTCAAATTCAAGGAGTGCATCCTTGACAATAGTAGCTTGGCCCACTGAAGCTTCAACAAATAAGATTAAATCATCTACAAACATTAGGTGAGACACACATGGTCCTTCCTGACCAATTTTAATGGGTTTTCAAACTCCATTATTCACTTTACTAGCAATTAAGTGCCTCAATTGCTCCATGCAAATGAAAATATAGAGAGACAAAGGGTCTCCTTGTCTATTGCCTCTTTTAGGTTCAAAAGCATCTGTAGCTTCTTCATTCCATAAGACTCGGAAAGAAGAAGAACTAACATAATTCATAATGAAGTTAACCAAAGCGTCTTCAAACCCAACCAGCTGCAAAGTCTCTCTAATAAAGGTCTAACTCAACCTATCATAAGATATATCTAGATCTATTTTGATTGCCATGTACTACTTCTTTCCCTTCATGAGTCTGCAAGAGTTCTTGTGTGATAATAACATTATTCTAAATTCTTCTACCAGGAATGGAACTTACCTGATTATGAGCCATAATGGATGGCATTAAATGTTTTAATCTATTCACCATGATCTTCAGGATAATCTCATAAACAACATTGCAAAGACTGATCGGTCTAAACTGTTTCATATTTACAGCCTGTTCAAATTTTGGGATCATTGTGATGAACGTGGAATTGATTCTACCAGTAAGCTCAGTGTTCTACATACAGTCTCTGACTAAATGGCATATGGATTGCCCTACAAAACTCCATTAAGATTGGAAAAAACGATTGGAATCCATCCAAGCCTGGAGCCTTAAAAGGCCTCATAGAGAACAAGGCATGCTTAATTTCCTCTAAACTAGTAGGAGCCGAGAGCCTGCACTTTCCTTCAACATTGACAGCATGAAAGGTGATGTCCGTTGGCAAGGATCCTTTACTAGTAGCAGAATCCTCTTTAAAAAAACTTTTGAGGTAATTAATGGCCATACTTTTCAACTCCTCTAAATCCTCTATCCATTCTCTGTTACCATCTTAAAGCATAATTATCTTATTTTGACGTCTTCTATTAAGAGTAGTGGTGTGAAAAAAATTTGTGTTGTGGTTTCCATAGGTAATCCACTTGCTACTAGACTTTTGATACTTTAAGATTTCCTCTTAATTCAATAACTCCAACAATTCTTGTTGAACATCATTCTCTAGTTGGAGTAAGGAGTGTGAGCTTCCCTTTTCAAGATCGATTTGAATTCCCTTTAACCTAGCCAAGATTCGCCTTTTCCTTTTATCCAAATAGCCAAAAACATCTTTGTTCCAGTGTTGGAGGGTTCCACAATTCGGTTCAAGTTGGTTATTAATTAACTGTTGGATCTTAAAGCCTCTTTAACAAACCAGGAAAAGCTTTGGGCAAAGTCCACATAGCTTCAAATCTAAAAGGTTTTTGGGTTAGCTTTTGGAAATCTTTTGTATCCAGGAATAAAGGATTATACTCCAAACTAACTCGGGAAGAACTTTAACAAGAGTTATGGGATAGTAGAACACCCAGTTAGTGTTAACTAAGGCTCTGTCAAGCCATTTAAACACTCTTCCATAGACATTTTTCTTAGAATATTTCCACGTGTATTTTCGCCTCTTAGCACTAAGATTAATCAAATTACAACTTGTTATCCAATTCTCAAACTGAGTACATCTTTTAATACTGCACGGTGCCCCTCCTTTCTTCTCATCACTCTTTGCTATTTCATTAAAATCCTCAGTTAAACACTACGGTTTAGTAATACTTTTTGAAATGTTCCAAACCTCAAACCAACAATCTTGCCTAACATCCACCTGTGGGCTTGCATAATTAGCATTAAGGAACCACTTAAAAGTCCTACCTTCCATAATTTGGCATGAATAAACTGAGAATGTGAATCAATTACTTGAAGAGAAACTTGATTCTTGTTCTACAATAGCCAAATACCACCTGAGAATCCCACTGCCTCTTCTAGGTGGTAGCTATCAAAACCAATCTTGGACACCACTTTTGTAGCTTTATCTCTACTTATTCGAGGCTCCGAAATGACAGTAATTTCAAGTCTTTGAACCTGAACAAAAGTCTTCATTACTTTAAGGAAGCTTGCACTAATAGCTTCACGACAATTCCAAAAGAGAATTTGCATTAAAAACTATGTGAAAAGGAATCTCTAAACTAACAGCTTGAACCATTCAGATTAATAGCTCCCATAATTGTAGCACCTCTATCATCCTTGTCACTCGTTCCATGATTATCATGGTTGGAAAAATCAGGTGCATTCTCTTTCATAACTTTATCTGGTGGAATAGGTTGATGTACTCCTACATTAGATTTTGGCTTACTTTGTTGGGAGTGATCTCTATGAGAAGAGTGAGTTGAGCTTACTAACAGGGGAAAAGAAACGCTAACTTGAGTAGTTTGGCTCTCATACAAAAGCATCGTTTCCAATTGACTATTATCGATTTATGTCTTATTGACACTTTTGGATTTTCTTTGTTGGATATGGGCCTAAAGCCCACTTATTGAAGCTGGCTTAATTTAGGAACCCTAGTTGGTTCATGTGCATAAGAACTATGTTGCTGAATTATTGGCATATCCCCAGTAATCATCCGTTTCAATCAATTTCAATGAATCCATAGCTTTCTAAGGCAGTCTGTCCCCCATTAGGAACCAACATCTCTCATTCCTCTACCAAATCCTCTAATGGTTGCCCATTTAAATTTCCAAACCTAGAGCCCATTGAATTAGCCTTGTTACCTAGTAACGCCATATTTTCCATTTTTTGTGATTGACCTTCTTCCCTGATATCCTCCTTAAATTCATATTCTTATCGTCCTATCCTTTGTTCATCTTTTACTGCCTATGTGGCCGATATCCGTGCCTTCCTTTACGTACAAGCATCCAATCACCATAATGGGTTGACTCTTCCAAATTAGGGTTGCGCACCCATCTAGGGTCTAAGTCCACCATGAGAACTCTTACTTCAGAAACTTTCACTCCTCTTAGTTGCTCTCCTTGTTGGAATGTGGATGGATTTCCTTGGAATGACCATATATTCCACAATGGTAGAAAACTAAATGAAGACCTTCATACTCAATAAAGTGGGTTTGCTTTCGTAGACAATATCTTGAAACCATAAGCTTTGTTAAGTCAATTTCAATGCAAATCCTTGCTAAGTTGCCTCTATTGACCGTGCTTGTCTCATCACACTTAATTAGTCTTAATTCTATAAGCCAAATTTATTAAAAACTGGCTATCATGATATTCAATAGGGATTCCCAGGAAATGAACCCATATTTTTAACTTATTGTTTTTTGCCTTGGCCGAATCAAAGTATGGCTCCCACTTTCTTATGGTGAGGTAATCGTCTAGAATTAACCACGGACCTCCTTTAGCAATAGACTCCACGTTAGACTTTTGTGAGAACTTATTCAAAAAACTCATTACCTACATCAATCACTTTAAGCACGCCTCTTGGTTTCCAAGGTTGATATAACTTTTTGCGTAGGAAATTATATCATATGCATTTGCCAAGCAACTTAACAATTAGAGAATTTCTCCATGGCTTCCTAAGTCTTTTTTCTCCTCCTTTATAAGCATAATAACGTGACAGTCCTCTCTATCCACATGTGTTCATCTTCGGAATCATCCTTAGACAATCATCTTCCTTCTTACTTTCCTCCTCGCTCTCTATTTCTGTACCTGAACTATTCTCCTTGCCACTTAGAACATATTCTTTGTACATGAGTTTTCTCTGTCCATCTTCGCTTAAAGCTCTCTCCTCACCATAGATGTGAGCAGTCTCCCTTTCCCCTACCTTAAAAGATAATGATATGACGAATGTGTTACATCATGGCTTGCCCATGTCAAAAAAGTTGACTATTTACATGTAGCTTACAAAATAAAATCTAAATTTGTATTTTTAGAAAAATTGTACTTAGAATCATAATAAATAAATAAGTAACTAATAGTGTTTTATGGTGTGTCTATAAAATATTGCCTTCTAGTCCTTTTTTAAAGGACATCTTTCAACATGTAAATTTGAGATTATTATCTTCTATTTTATATAGCTTTGCTTGTGTGCCATGTCAATTGCTATTAAAGCCGAACCACAAACAGATTTGTGACAAGCTTACTAATATGAGTGTCAATGCCAATATAGTTGCTCAAGATAGTGGGAACAACCGACATAGCTCGACATCAAGGTAAGGGAAAATATATCTTTAAAAAAAAATAAAAGAACTTAAACAGTTGATCATTTTTTTTTCCTTATGATTGTTTCAAGTTATTATTACTGGGCGAAAAGGAAAATTAGTTCTTATTTTGACAAATTGGGTGATGATTATGTTTTGATATCTAATGTCTACCAAAAGATAATATTAAGCACGCTTGTCTTAAGATGATGTACAAGGAGCTGATGTTTAGCGTGTTATAAAATTGAAATCTTGTACCTACAATTTAATAGTGGAAGATCTTTCACCAAAGAGTCTCTTAGAAAAAATAGTTGAAAAGCTTGTGCTTTATAAAAAAGAATTTTAGAGGAAGAAAAGAAGTTTGGTGATGTTGATATTATTTTAGATAAACAATATAATTATGAAGATTTTCAAGATGAGCTCAACTAAGGAGTCCTAAGATTTACGATTAATAATAATTGAAAATGTTCATTTCATCAAAATTAAAAAGTTCATTTAGAGTGATAATACAAAATTGTAATAATGTAATAAGATTATTACACGTGGTCAGATTAAGGTATAACATATTGATCCGAACTATATCTGTCACAATTAAAATCCCATTAATATTGTAATGGACATCATTATATCCCATTATAACTTTAAGGGACTCTATAATTGTCTCATAAATATAATGACACGTGGGCACAATCTGACTGGCATAATATTCTACATAAAGGGGCTAAAACCTTAAAGGTAAATCAGGTTATTCTTCTTACTCATACTCTTTACGGCTTTTTAGCTTATACACCTTGGTTAGATAGACACATGGCTATAATTTCTATAGTCATACTCGGGATCGGGAGGGTGTGGCATAGGCTAAAAAGCTAGCAACCGGGCAAAGCACCCAGACAAGACTCAGAAGCTAATTGCCAGGATAAAAGGTATTTCCATAAAGCATGGGCTACAAAGCTAATTGCCTGGATAAAAGACATTTCCACAATCAAAATGCAAATGAGGTTGACTAAAAAGCAAAGTTCCTTGACAAAAATATCAACATGTATCGCAAGCACTATAAAAACAAAGTGGCAAAGCATGTCATAAAAAGGGTTGCAACATAGCATACGAGCCCCATATGGAAAACACCCCAAAATACTACATACAACTGCGATACATAAAACAACACCTCTACGCAGGAAGTGTTTAGTGCAGCTAAAAATAAATAAACATCTTACAGTGCATAACTCTTATTGACGAATATGAAGTACAAAACTACTCATCTTTCCCCGGGAACTTCATGTTGTTCACCGGATAGTTCAAGTACTCATCCTTAAATCTATTACGGAGCTTCAACCATGTTTTCTCATAGTAGTTTTAGGGCTCATCTATCATATTATCTTGATACTTCTGGGACCCCTTGTATGCTGTGATAGCATCCTTCGTAGCAATGGTCTTCACATCTTTCAGCTTGGCTTTAAACTTCTTCTTGGCCGATTTTAACTTCTCCTTAGCAACTATAACCCTCCCCTCAAGATTGCCCGAATCAAGGCAAGTGGTGACCAACTGTTCAGTAAGTTAATTCGTCACTTTTGACTTTAAACAAGGGAGTCTTGCATCTGTACGCATGAACTAGCTAACCAATGACCACCCTAATTAAAACAAATAGCATGAAATACACATTCAGTGGACTACATCAAAATTTTTGCAAGTAATCACAAAAGTGAAATGTAGATTAAGGTACCTGAATGACCGAGCCTATTCCATTCAAGAAAGCAACATTAGGTGGAATATTGTTCATCCGATCCCAATCCTTAGGAAGCATGGAATTCCAATAAGTCATAACACTAATTTCTAAGCATCCTAAGATATCCCATGTCTTGGCGGGGATAAGTAATGTGTGCTTTGCTACGCTATTCAATTTGCCTCATCCGGATTAATCAAGAGAACTTTCCTTGCTTGTCCTGATCGAGAGATATCCTAAGAGGGCTAATTCCACCTACATGTTAGGGAAAGATCTCTCAAAAACTGGGAAGGGGTATTTCAAAGCACGACAAGAAGCACAAAACAAGAGTGGTGGATTCCTGTACCTTAGTCTGAGAAGTCCTAGCTCCATTTTTTCACTCTCGTTTCCTCCTTTTAGCGGCCAATAATTCTGCTTCTTCACTTTGGGTCACATCATCCATAACTACAAAAAAAAATAGAAATAAAAATAAATAAACAAACAAACAAAAAAACATATAACATGTAAGACAACATATATCCACAACAATAGCAATGCGCAAAAGAATACAATATACCATATGATTCGGTAGATAGCTCGGCGGCCACAAGGTAAGGATTGTCAATATAATGCTGTAAGCTGGGGAATAGACTAAAACACATGGACACTTGTTTTTATTTCAACATTTTTGTTATCAAAGAATAAGTAAGAGGTATCTAAAAATACCAATTATTCATATGGACTTCTTTAAGTCCCATCTTTATGTTAGGGCTGATCATGATTATCTAAAGGTTAAGCTTCTCAAGCCTAGTTAGCAGACTCGGCTCATTTGGCTCAAACTCATCACAAGTTTATATAATTTCAATATGATTCTTAAATTTTTATATTTCATATATATGAACTTAATCTTTCTCATATTTACATAACTAGACTCATACTTTTAGAAATTTCTAAATTTGGACCAAATTATTACATATTTAGTATTCGTCCCATATTTTTTTATAATTACAAAAGTGGCCCTATACTTTAGTAATTTACAAAATTACCATAAATATTTCATATTTTACAAATATACCCCCAAGAACATAATAATTGCACATAGACCTCTAAGCTTTTATATTCTATATAAATAGGTCCTTAAATTCTATACTTTCTTATAGATGGCCTAATTAATTTTAAAATTTTAAGAATATGTTCTTAGACTTTATAATTGTATGTTTAAAAAATATATACAAATATCCTATTAAAAAAGTAGGGAGAGATCATAAATGATTATGCATAAAATATGCTTGGTGGCATGCCTTTTTAATACAAATTTGTAGCCTTACAATCATCCTTTACAAATTATTGTTATCTACATAAAATTTATTTCGACAAATTTATGGCTTTAACTATGGCCACTGCAAAATACTTTTTTGCTATATATTCTCAAAACTCAAGTCAACTGACGATCGAAACATATTTATTATTTGATGCTTGATAAATGTTTCAAGTGATTTAGCATACAACTTAGTACAGATAAGCAACATTTATGAAGGTAAAGTAATGAACACGAAAGAAAATGTTTCTTCCTCTGCATACAACTCAGGGTCAAATCACAAAATTAAAAGGTCAGAATCTGTGAATGGTAAACCAAGAGTTTATTTAAGTTGTTTACAATATTATTAAATATTCTCTTTGGTAATATATTCTTACAATTTCGGATTTAACGAATTTCTTATTGAGCTCGGGTTTTCAGTTGTAATTATAAATATATTTCAGGAATATCTTTGTGCACAAAGCTGCTAAATCAAAATGAGCTCATTGCCTTCAAAACAGAAAAGGATATCGCCCACCATCATAACAGCTCAAAAGAACTCACATACATAGCTTTTCAGCTACTAACAATCCTTGGGAGGAGTGGCATCCAAAATGTCCCCCATCGCAACTATAAATATCCAGGCATAATAACCCGACCCCAAGGAAAGGCATATGCAGGTTTTCAACTCTCCCAACTTTTTAGAGGGGCCCTCAGATACTTAATCGCCAAAGGTACTGGGTTTTCACCCGACTTAGAGAGAGAGCTTGAGGAGATGACACATAGCTAAAACATCTATAGTCACACTAGGGGTGGGTAGCACAGGCTAAAAAACCAATACTTAGGCAAAGTACCCAGACAAATCAATGTGGCTATAAAGCTAAAACTTTATCAAAACATGCTCAGGTTTTCACCTAGAATGCTACAACATCATCAAACAGCTCAGGTTTTTGCCCAGAATGCTACAGTATCAGTAAACAGTCTCGGGTTTTCACCCATATTGCTCAAAGCAAGGTATACTATTTACTTTAGTAAAGTTTAGTACAACTGCATATTAGTCCCCATCGATAGGTGAAATTAACATAAACTACTATTGTAACAAGTCCGAATTTCTCAGTTTGAGCAGAAAAATGTAACAGTAATAAGGTGGAGTAGTTATGATGGAGTGAAGGAGGTAGGTTATAAGGAGGAATATAGCATAACGTTAAGACCATTGATAAAAATATTACATCAGTGATAAAACATCACACTTGCAGTGCATCACATCAGTGATAACACCAAAAATTTTAGCGCAAAAAGCGACCCCGCAAATAGGGAACACGACCAAGTATATGCTCCATTTATTTTTAAGCACCCATTCTAATAATGATTTATTCAACCACTAGTTCAAGTCCTTAAGCCCCTTAAACTCATTTTTGAGGGACTAGTGATAATACATAATTATAACAATCTAATAAGATTATTACACATGGCTGGATCAAGGTATAACAGACTGATCCGAATTACAATTATCACAATTAATATCCCATTAATATTGTAATGGATGTCATTATGTCTTATTATAACTATAACAGACCCCATAACAACCTTCTAAATACAGTGACAGGTGACATAATATGACTGGCCACGATATTCTATATAAAGGGGCTAAAACCCCAAAGTAAATCATGTCATTCCTTTTACTTATACTTTTTTTTATAGCTTTTTAGCTTATATACTCTGATTAGATACTGACTTAATCATTGAAGTTTTCACAAGTCACAAGGGCAGCTCCCTTTGCAGGTTAGCCATGTAGAGTACACTTCAACTGGTTAAATCCAGTTTTAACAAAATGCATAACTTGGGTATTAAATCTTTGGAAATCATCAAAACTAATTTTGGAATGAGAATATTATTAAACATTTGACATGGAAAAATAGCGAAAACCAGGATTTATTTTAAGTATTTGTTTCTTGGATGAGAATGTTAAAATTACTCCTTTAAACTCAAGAATGAGTAATTTCTATAAGTGAAAGAGTTTGATGTATGATAATAATGTGATGTCAAGTATTTTAAAATTTTGTAATTTAATCATTTTGATGTTTGTTTGTTTGTTTGCTTGCTTTTAAAAAAAAAAAAAAAATTTAATTTTAAATTTTTTTGGTCTCACATAGGACATAAAAGGAATAGTTAGTTATATTGAGTAGTAAAAATAGTTTGTTTTAAATTGCACATAGCTTAGGTGTGAATTGGTTAGTTGTTGGAACCTATATAAATAGAGGGTTTCTCTTGAGTTGTAAAGACACTAATTATCATATCAAGTTTTAAAAAACATCAATTTATTTTATATTTAAGGTACATCATATCTTATTATTAAATCCAGAACTGACTAGACTCAAATCCGAATCTAACTGAACTTCTGATTAGGATAAAAATGTTAATAGAGTTCACACCTAGATGAGTTAGATCAAACTTATGGCGAGTTAGGAAAATTTCTAGCTGAGCTGAGCTGATGTTAAGGTGAGAAGAAGATCTTGGAGAAGTGAGATAAAGTCAGAGATTGAGGTTGTCTTCGAAAATCCTTCAATGCTAAAGTCAGAGCTCACCTATTGGTATATGATATGTAAGTAAAAGAAGTTCTTTTCCTTACCTGTTCCTTTTGGACTTCTATATATATAGCTATGCTCTGTCGAGAATAAGGTGCTAGATAATACTTGTTATTTTTACCAGTTACATTTACCCATTTATGGACAGTTACATTTTATATATTTATTCATAGTTTACACATTTAATCAAGGTAATTTTGTGCGTTGTAAGTTATGGATACATGGCCATTTGTGTCATTTGGCATACCATTATTATATGGGTATTTTCTTATATCTACATGGACTGATTTATTTTGAAATTTATTTGTAGACTTAAGTTTTCTGGTTATTTTATGTGTGCTCTTTAAGTGCTACGTGAGCTCAATTTGTTGGGGGTAGCTCTTAGCTCATCCCTTTAATTTTTATACGAGCTCTTAGCTCTTTCTTTTGAGGATAACTCTTAGCTCAGTACGAGCTCTTAGCTAAATTTGTTAAGGGTAACTCTAATTAGCTTAACCCTTTAATTTTTGCATGACCTTTTACCTCATTACGTGAGCTCTTAGCTCAATTTGTTAAGGGTCACCTTTTTTGAGCGAACTCTTAGCTTGCTACTTGAGCTCTTAACTCAATTTGTTAAGGGTAACTCTTAGCTCACCCCTTTTTTGGGCATCTTATTAGCTTACTACGTAAGCTCTTAACTTAATTTATTGAGGGTAGCTCTTAGCTTAACCTTTTAATTTTTGAACAAGCTATGTGAGCTCTTAGCTTAATTTGTTGAGTATAGCTCTTAGCTTAACCCTTTAATTTTTGGATGAGCTATTAGCTCAATTTGTTGAGGGTAGCTCTTAGCTCACCACTTTTTTGGGTGAACTCTTAACTCGCTACGTGAGCTCTTAGCTCAATTTGTTGAGAGTAGCTCTTAGCTTAATCTTTTAATATTTGGACGAGCTCTTAGCTCAATTTGTTGAAAGTAGCTTTTAACTCAACACTTTAATTTTTAGACAAGCTCTTAGCTTGCTACATGAGCTTTTAGCTTACCCCTTTTTTGGGTGAACTCTTAGCTCGCTACATGAGCTTTTAGCTTAATTTATTGAGCTTAGCTCTTAGCTTACCCTTTTTTTAGGTGTGTTGCCACACACGGCTGTGTATTGTAGCCTTTTTGAAAAGATGCAATAATGATTATGACTGAATAGCTTATTTCTACAGAAAACTTGTTAGGTCTCTACATGTAATAAATATGTAACTTTACTGAAGTAAATAATAAATTAGATATAACTTGTATAAAATACGTTGACTCATGTTTTAGTTTAGCGTTTACAGTGTATTGAATAGTCAAGTTGATGATTCCCAAGCTATATGATTTAGGGAAAGTATTTTTCTTTTTTTAGTCTTTATTTGATATTTGTATGCTTTATATTCTTGTGTTGAGTTGTAAGATAGGTCATTTGAAAATGTTTATCATAATAAAAATCGTGGCATGTAGTGAAAAATATTGACATAATTTTCCCGAGAGGACAATCATGTAGTTGTGCTTTGATGCACATGAATTTGAGTACATTAAAGCAATTTGAATGTGCAAAAAAAATAAATCAAGGTATTTTCATAATAATAAAATATTTGGGTCATTTATGTGAAAACATAAAAGATTTGGCGAATTTGCCTATTCTTTTCCCCTTTTATGAGCATTTAATAAAATTGACAAGACAATTTAAGCAATTATGTAATATATGTATGCTATTATAACAATAAATTAATATTTAAATAAAATATGCAATAACTTTTAAATGTTCAATAATTGACTACAACTAAGTAATTTTATGTGAACAATCATGATTGTATGATATTTAAATCACATTAACAACCAATAAGTAGAGTTTTTAATTTGTATTTTCAGTTATAAGAAACATAATACAAATTTAAGAATTTGAAAACATATTACAAATTCAAGAGATATTTTTTTCTTTAATGATAAATTAATTAGTCAATTAATGGAATTCAAGATGTAGTTAATACACAATTGAACAACTTAATTGTACACAATCAAAAGGAAAAATGCAAATGTTCTATTAATCCTATTTGCAATTATAAGAATATAAAACGAATTTAATAGGCTTTATTTCTTTCCCTAGTATTAAGTCAAATAGGCAAGTTGAAAGCATATTACAAGGCATGTTGATCATTATGTTTTATTTATTTATTTATTTATTTTAAATTTTAAACTTAAGAAACACAATTGACAGGCTGTTAGGTACCAAAATTGAGGAAGATTGATGTACCACTAAATAGCCACCCACTAAATCTAGTGATCAAAGAATAGAATAATCACATAAAAAAAAAATTCCTATTGTAAATAAGGTCAAAGGATAAACGTTCAACTTTCTTTTTTGAGTTTTTTTCTTTTTTTTGTAAGAGTAAAAAATAATTATTGAATGCAATAATAATTCCTTCCTAAAATTAAGATTTGTAATCAAAAATGGAATCTAAAAGGTCTATACAATTAAATGCATAGAGAAATTAAAGTAATAAAGGAGTGATTAAAAAAATTGAATCGAGCAATTAAAACAATACATGTATGTGAGTATTTCATTGACATGATATTATCTAGTTAAATGATCAAGCCAAATTATCATGTGTGCTAGATGATAATAAAATGTTATAACTTGGAAAAATGTTATGTAATAAATCATGTGAATGAAATGTTAGAGGAATGCGGAATAGACAACCATTCAGCTCAAAAAATATTATTCACCAATAATCACCTCTAATTAGGCAACTTAATTATGTCAATAATCATTTTAATTCTCATGATATTTGGATCTTAGTAACCACCAATAATGTGATTTAATTGTGTCTGCAGTTATACAATATCGATTTAAGAGATTTTATTTCTCTTTGATAAATATTAAATCACATAGGCAACTAGGAAAATTAAATAAGATAATGTAACGCATTTAAGAAAGTATAAATATGAAAAAAGTTAAATGCTTTTGTTTTTTATTTATTTATTTTAAAGTTTAACTTTTTTATTAAGGAAATAGATAGGCAATATAAGCATTTATTATAATATAATAAAAAACAAAGTTAAGAAAAACTAGATGTCATGCTATAAATGTTTCAGGAAATGTATTTGTTGGCAACTTGTCATGAAAAAGTATATTTTTAACATAATAAGTAATAGGTCATCCATGACCCAATATACTAAAATGAGATTGAACTTGGACTTGGAGAGTTCATGTGTCAGCAAACAGTGCAACTCTAAATTATTAAGATAATAAAATTTATATATCTTTGAAATGCAGTTGTGATTCAAACAGATTCTTATCTAGCAAATTTGGACAAATATATTAGTGTCTTATGGGAATGTGTGAGTGTGTCATCTTCGATGACGGCAATTTTGATAGCGCAATTACGGGTATTTTCAAGCTGGTGTTATGGTAGGATTAAACACGTGATATAAGGCCAAAACCATTTTGAAATTCGAAGAGGAATCTATCCTTGTTTTGAGGGGAGGATAGAGCCGATTTGTTTGATGTGCAGAGATTTGTGAATATTGGAAAACACAAATCATAAAGGTTTCGACAGACAGCGCCAATGTTAAATCCAGATCAAATTAGACTCAATTTCGAATCTAACCAGACTTCTGATTAGGACAACAATGTTGAAGATGTTCACACCTAGATGAGTTCGAATCAAACCTGTGAATGAGCTAGGCAAATTCCGAGCTCAGCTAAGCTGATGTTAAGGTAAGCAGAATATCCTGGAAAAGTAAGATAAAAGTTAGAGGTCGGCATTGTCCCCAAAAATCCTCTAATGTCAAAGTCAGAGCTCACCCAGTTGGTATATGATATGTAAGTAAAAGAAGTTCTTGTCCTTACCTATTCTTTTGGACTTCTATATATAGTTGTGCTTTGTCGAGAATAAGGTGCCAGGCAATACTCATTTATATCTGGCGATTACATTTTTCCCATTTATGGACAGTTACATTTTGTCTATTTATTCTGCATGGTTTGCATATTCATTCAAGGTAACTATGTGCTTTGTCAGTTATGCATACATGGCCATTTGTGTCATGTGGCATATCATTATTGGATGGGTATTTTCTTATGTTAATGCTTATTTTTCTTGTGTGCAAAATGAAAATTCGAATGGATGTGACATGATCGATCATTCTTTTTAATTTCATGCTCTCATCATGTGTCACATAGCAATATAAGTTGCTTTCTAAACAATATAATCATCAAAATGTAAAAACAATTAATTTAAAACTGATAAATCCACTATATATTAAAATTTGTATCCCCCAATCTGTTAAAATCAATACAAAAAAAGACAGCAAAAAAATTATTCCTAAGGTCCACTCGCATATGTTAAAATTGGTACCTTATGTTATAAAATTGGTTCTACATGTGATAAAATTGATACATTGCTGGCTTAAAAGGAAAACCTAGAAGGAGATGAATAGGTTTGTCAATAAAAAATTTAACCTTTTCAATTAAAAGCAACACAGCAAAATAAGCAATATATTAACTTGCGGTTGAAGCAAAAGAGTATAGTTATGAGATTGCAAAAAGAGATTTATAGTAGTTCTCCAAGTCTTTTGCCTACGTCCACCCCTCAAGCTTCACTTGAGAGTTAAAATTCACTATCAACTCAATTTCAGAGTTCATCAATGTTTACATGTGATAACTCTTGGAAATATACTTAATAAATGTCATTTTGATTATATAATTTGGCTATGTTCTTGAGTTTTAGTTGAATTTTGTTTAGTTTTTAGTTGAATCATTATTGTACTGAGATGTTGAATCATATTTGATTTTGGCTAGGATTTAGGTGTTTTATAGAGTTTTAATCTATTTAACTTAGTTGATGTGTTCTGGAGGTTTAATACTTAAATGAGTTCTATTGGAAGTTAAATTGGAGGAGAATTTTAGCTCAAAATCTCAAAACGCATAAAACAATATATTACTATCACAAGCCTCAACATTAAGACACCCAAAGGCTGAGCACTAAAGCACTAGTGCTACTGACTTTTGCCCAATTTTGCCAAGTTTCAACACCATAAAGCCAAAGAATTGAGAGCCGTAACGCTGGCTTGATTCCTAGTCCTAATTGAAGTGAAATTCTTGGTTAAAGCCTATAAAAGGGGAATGATTTGGGGATTCAAAAGACACAATTAAGTTGAGTCTTTCTGGAGAAAATAAAGCCATCAAGGGTGCAAGAAGTCAAGAAGTCAAGAGGAGCTTGGATGAGAATTGATTGAAAATTGACAATCTTCTAGTTTTCTTTTATTAATCACTTTCTTTTAGTTTTTCTTGCATTTACTTTGATGGTAATTTTATTTGAGTTTATGTCTACAATAGGTAGCATGAACTAATTTATTCTCTAGGATTATAATTAAACTCTACATGTAGCTTGAAGGTTTTTATTATTTATTGATTACTTCAGGTTTGGTATTTGAATTGTTTTTCATTCTATGCTTAATGGTTATAGTTCATTAGCTACCAATTAGATTGAATTAGGAAACCTAAAAGAACTTGGAAAAGGAATTCAAGTTTAGTCTTGAATGAATGAGCACTTGATTAAATTCATACTCATGATTGTTGAATTTAATTTGTATATAGGTTAGGAATATACATATATATCTTGTGTAGCCAATTTAGGTGTAATCTTAATGAGTTTGTCGTAGTCTAATTTACATAGGAATATAGTGAATTTATTGAAGAAAATATTATAAGACATAAGAATATGCTTATAATTGAATTAGAACCCTAGGTAATAATTCAATATTGTAACCAAGCAAGATAAGATAATAATAAGTGAAGTGAAATGTTGAGGGAAATTGTAATTCAAGGTCTTTATTCATTGAATCTTCTAATTTAATTTGTAGTTAGGTTTAGTTTATTATTTAGTTGCAATTCCTCGGGAATGATCTCTACTTTATCACTTTATTATTTGTTAATGATACATGCAATTGCATGATTGAAAATCAACAACAAGTTTTAGGCGCCGTTGTAAGGGAATTGTTTTACTAATTTTAGCTAATATTAATACCATGCAAAATGAGGAAGCAACTCAAGACTTTGATTATAGAAGAAAATCACAATCTTTTGAGTCTAACTTAGCCACAGAAGAATACATTTATGAAAGGCCAACTCTTGCTCCACCCAACTTGGATACTAAATTTTATTTTTATGAAGATTCTATGTGGCCAACTCTTCTACCACCATTCTTAGCATCATACCTCTTCAAATACCAATCATGTTCTTTAAAGCCAAGTGATGTTGAGCACACGTGCCAAATACTTCTATATATTGCCAAGCTTGATATGTAATGAATCAGGACTTATATATAGTGTTATATCACACTTGTTGTGGGCAAAAGCTACTAGTTTAGGAGCATTTTTTCAATAGTCTAGCCGACAACTATAAATCAAGCGCTTCTTAGGAGGCAACCCAAGTTTCTAAATTTTTTTTTCTTCTTTTGTATGTATGTTTTAGTTCTTATTAAGAGTTTTCTAATTAAGTTTTGTTTATTTTTTTCATATAGGCACTTCATTTTTTACCTCTTGCAAACTTTGGCGTTACTCAAGATGACAAGAACAAGGATTCATGTTCTTTCCTCCTTGTTACATTGACAAGGGAGTTTTTCTTATCCTTATTCCTTTTATATTTTTATTTTTTATTGAGTTTAATGTTTACCTTAATTTTGGGAGAGGGTTTTATTGGTGTACTTTTTTTTCTTAGGTGTCTTTTGTTTGAGTTGTTTTATGCTTTTTCTGATGATTGTCCTATCCAGTGATAATATTGTTGTTAATTATGATTTTTATTTTTTAGGAAATTATGGGTTTGATTTGAGTTTATGTTTGTTATAACCCGATATTTTTGCATACACTTTAGAATTTTTATACATAATTAGTTGTGATTAAGTGGATAAAATTTTTACATGAAATAACATTAAAATAAACTAGCATAAGTAGATATATATATACACTTGGACACAAACTCCACCACACAAAAAAATCTTACACTTAGACTTACTTTTTGACATTTTGAATTTTTCCTTAGCTCAGATTTTCCTTTTTCCTTGTTTTAAATCTTGCTCCACCACCTCCTTCTTTCTTAAACTCTGTCGAAGCTTCTTTGTTTTTCCTTCTATACGACAGCTTGGGTTTGGTTTAGAAAATTGAAGGATTTTCCTCCTTGATTGAAGCCAAGTTTAAACATCATTTCATTTCCCTTTTTCTTTTTTCTTAGTGCCATGAATGACCTTTTCTTGTTGGATGGTGTGTTTAGCTCTCTTGTTAGCTTGTGACTACCTTATTATTTGGAAGAAAATGGAAGTTCCAACCGTGTAAAGGTACTCCCGAACCATGACCTTAAGGCATTGAATGTGTGTTTACATGTGGAAATTACATAGCCTAGCAACAGCTTTGTGGCCAAGCTACCATCCCTTGTTTTGGGCAATAGCTTGGTTACTCATTTCCTTTTTCATGGCCGGTTTGTAGAGGTCAAAAGGAGGAAGGTATCTTGTGTTTTAAGGTGTTATGGCAATAAGGGTTTAAAGTACACAAATTTTCTTGTTATAAAACCTTTGTATAGTTAGATTAGTTTTACTAGTTTAGATATTGTAATCTCTTAATTTAGGTGAATAATTGGAAATTCCTTTAAGTTAAATTTAAGTTGTATTATATGTTAGTAAAAGTTGTACATAAAAAGTTTAGGAGAAGTATAAATTGTGATTCAAAGTTTAATAACAATGAAAGTTAAAGTGATTGTATATAATTGGAAGTTTGAAATTTATCTTGTTCATGGTGGAAATGCATAAGTTGAGTTCTTGATTAACTTTAGATGATTGATTTAAATTGAATTTCATAATTGGAACATGAGTACTATATGGGTTAATTGAATTTGAACAAAAGTTCATAAACTAGAGCAAAGAATGTTTGGTTAATGTTGTGATTTAAGGATTTGATGGAAGTGGGTAGTGAGTATGAATGAAGAAGGGTTAGTTGTGGGTAAAGTGTTGGAAGATGAGAGTTTAAGAGGTTTTTGAAGGGATGCAAGGCCGTATTTCGTGGGTTATAGAAATCTTGTATTTCGGGTATTTACGAGACTAAATTAAATTAAGAGTTCTAAAGAGAAAATCTATCTCAAGGTCTTGAGATGATGTTTGAAAAATTTTATAACCTGGTTATAAGTATATATGTCAGTAGAGTGGTTGGACTGAAGCTATGTCAATGCAAGATTTTAGGTGAGCTTCAGTCAGTCTGGAGGACTTTGTTAGAGGTTGTGATTTGAATTAGCCTAGGACCTCTAAATAAAATTTATTCCTAACATACTAAAAAGTAAATCTAGAGTGGTTCAAGTATTAATTCCATGTTGTGTGTATTTTGTAGGTGTTGCAAGTCATAGTGGTGATTTTCAGGCCCTGACTGTACCTGTTTTGGTAAAACTAATGTTAGGGGGTCTTAATGGATGAATTAGGAGTAGAGTGATAAAGATGAAATGTTTCTAACATCTTGATAATCCAGACTGGAATAAGCATTGCCATGTTTTTACTGTGAGGAATCGAATAAGTTCATGACTAACTTTAAGAAAAGTTTCTAAATAAGAAAGATAGATAACTTCTTAAGGATAATGTTTAAACTTAGTTTTCTTAAATTTGGTTAAGTATATAAGCGGAAATCAAATATATCTCCAAGATTGTTTTGAAAATGCTTAAAAGGGAAAATTTGGTAAGTTAAGATCTTGAAAGTTAAGTATTATGTGAACTTAAATAAATAGTCTAAAAGCAAGAATAAAGAAATGTGGTTAAGTGATTAAGGAAAGATTAATTTTAGAATTTAATTGTATTAATATTGAAATGGCATGATCTAAGCTGTTGGATAAATTTAAAAAGAGTAACTCAACTTGCATTTAATGTTAGAAAATGAGAAATGTTAAAAGTATGAGTTAGTATTAATTTATTGATAGGTATATAAATAAAATATACATATAAGACATGGAATCAAGTGTCCTACAAGAAATTGTTTAAACTACCTAATCGGACTTAGTTTCAAGAAATCTATGTAAGTTGATATATAAGCTTAGTAATTAAAAGATTATAACTATAAAAGTTATGAACTAAGTATTATTTGAAAATATGAATTTCAGTTCCAGACCCTATTGTGGGCTTAGTGACATGTGTAAGCACAAGAGGAAGTGACGAACAAGATTTGTGAACCAATGAGTGGTTAATTGTTACCCTTTGGTTGCTAGATTATTATGTGTATTTGAATAGATGTGTTATATGGGAAAATAAACATGTGCAATATTTTATTGAGTTATTGGAATTATGTTTGATGGTTGAAATTATTTGTAGTTGATAAGGGACAACTAAATGAATTTTTCTCCAAAATAATTTCTATTTCTGAAATTGAAATCCAAGTGCACCAAGGATGTTTTAATTTAATATTCTAATTCTAATAAGTGTTTTAAAAAATATATCTATAGATATTTGAGTGCTCAATCCCGGTGGATGGATTTGGAGAATGAGATTTAGTAATTTTGATTTCAGTAATTCTGTTTATAATTATGTTTGGTGTGCAGGTGCAAAACTGCCTGATAGGAGTGGTGTGTGGGGCTAAGTTACTCAGTTGGCCCTTTGTATACTTTGTATGACTTGTGTGCTTTTATTACTTTGATTGTTTTAATTGAATTATACAGAGTATTACTTGGATTGTGTTTATCAAGTTTTATATTTCCATAATCATGTACATGTAATTCTTAATGGTTTGAAATTTATGATATGTTTATATTAATTGACTATATATGTGTATTGAGTGATGCTAGTACCTTTTAGGTACAATTTTCCTTTCACTGAGTCCATGGGAGTGACCCCCTGTTGTTGTTATTTTTTTTAGTAACAGGATCTCAAGGGACATCAATTACCAATACTGGGTTTGCCAAGTGTTTGGCGGCAATGTTAAATCTTATGTTAGTAACGTTGTTAGGAAGTTATTTCCAAAATTAATGCACATGATATTTTGCTTAAAATGACATACTTATTTTTAGAGCCAGTTTATGTTTAGGAAGTTTAGTTTTAGTCTAGAACCCTAAAATTTGCTTGATTCTCTTTTGAGGAGAAATCTTAGATAATACTAAGTTAAGAACATGATTTAGGTTATCTTTTGTTTGTTCGAACTTTTCAATCCAACCTTGACATATGTTATCCCTAGTATCCCTCTTTAAGCCTATTTGACCTAATTTGTTAAACCACATTAATTTTTCGTGTAGCCCTTATTTTCTTTCCTTTTTCATCCTTTACTCTTAAGCATGTTGATCTTTCTAGCTAGGAAGATTATGGAGTTATATGATGAATAAAAAGGTGGAAGGGCGGAGTTATGAATAATGAAAGTATATATATATTTGGGCCCCATATTCATCCCATTAATAATAATAGATTGAAATAAGTTTGAGGGTGTGCCATATAGTGCTAAGAAAGGTATTGAGCTTAAAGTATCAAGGAAGTTTTATGTACCTTATGCTCTTTTTTTATATATAACATTGAGGACAATGTTAATTTTAAGTTGAGGGTATGGGAATTCTTTCGAATTATGATCAAAATTCATTTAAATTTTAATGGGGGAAAAAGAATAAAGAAGAGATGAGAAAAAAAAAAGAATTTGTGAGAGATAAAAGTAAAATGGAAGCCAAGTATGGTGTATTACTTGGAATGTAAAGGGAGTTCTACCAAAGGTCTGAAAATAAATAATATGATGTTATCAATTTTAATCATACAATTGCACGTATATGCATATTCCTATGTCTTATAAATATATATCTTACTTAACCCATTCACAATATTCCTATAAGAATTAAGTTAAGTAAGACTTATTAAAATTATACTTAAATTAGCTACACGACCATGTGTAAAATTTAATCAAGTGCTATTTTATTCAAAACTAACCCTTAATTCACTTTTCCAAGTTAAATTAAGGATTCCTAATAAATCTAATTGGTAGCTAATCAACTAAGCATTAAGCATGGAGTAAAATAAATAAATCATATACCAAACTCTAAGAAATCAATAAATAATAAAAACTAACAAGCTATATGTTGAGTTCAATTATAATCTTAGAGAAGTAATTTGTTCATGCCAACTAGTGTAAACATAAACTGAAATAAAATCACCAGCAAGGAAAATACATGAAAAACTAAAAGAAAGGTGTAGGAAAAGAGAAAATTATAAAGATTATCGATTTTCAATCATCTCAAGCTCTTCTTGCTTCCTTGCACTCTTGATGGCTTTCTTTCCTCCGTAAAATCTTAGCTTAATTGTGTGCTCTAATCTCTAACCTTCACCTCTTTATATAAGCCTTTTTCTCGTAGGTCAAACCCAATTAGGATTCTAATTCTAACGAAAGTACGAAGTGATGCCTTATTTCGCAGTGATGCGGCACCAAGACTTTTGTTCCAATACGAAGTTGTCTTCATTAATAGCGTTATGTCTTCGTCTTTCTAGCACTATGGCACCTTCCTCTCTGATTTCACTTTAGAATTCTCGAGTCTTCACCCTGGCAACGCCACACTTTCTGTGTAAAAATTTATTTGCAGCTTCTTCAATACTATTAAGTTCAAGTGTTCATAGTCGTGATGCAAGCTTCAAATACATCCATTTTGAATTAGACAAGACATTGCTTTAATAAAGGTTGGTTTGTTCTGCATGAATTATCCTCCTTTAATTTGACTTATAAAATGACTCTCTCATGCATTAGACCTTCAAAACACACAATTAATTGTATATAAATTAAAATTCTTATTAAACACATAATTTCTAGCCAAAATCAACTAGGATTCAACATCTTAGTACTATAAGGACTTAACTAGGAATTTAGCTAAAAAATAAACAAAATTCAACTAAAACTATAAAACACAGCTAAAATAATTAAAAGGATATGAAATAACTCTTTTTTATTTAGTTATCATGTGCTTAAGGTGATTTTAAACCTTATAATTTTTTTTATCATACCATTATCCTAACATTACATTACAAGCTTGTAAAGTCCTGATGATCCTTAACTAAGTGTTAGTCTATATTAGTGGAGAGAGAGATGAAAAGCAAACCTCTAAGGTTTCAGTGCTAAGCTATACTTTTTATAGACATAAACTAATCTAAATTGCATTGAATTTCTTTGTAAAAAGATAATGCATACACATACAGGAAATCCATTTGCGAATGAAACTAGTGCTTGAATTGAATCATAAATTTGCATGATTTCCTTTGATTTTCCTTAAGTCAATAGTTTTCAAAATTATATTTAAGGATACTTTGGAAATAATTGAATTAGTTTGACTTAACTCTTCCTTGTAGTTTTTGTTTTTGTTTTTGTTTTTGTTTTTCTTTTGTTCGAGGACTAGCAAAACTTTAAGTTTGGGGATGTGATAACTCTTGGAAATAGAATTATTATATGTTCTTTTGATCATATAATTTGGCTATGTTCTTGAGTTTTAGTTGATGATTGTTTAGTTTTTAATTAAATTCCTAGTTGAGTCATTATTGTACTAGTATGTGGAATCCTAGTTGATTTTGGCTAGGATTTAGGAGTTTTATAGATTTTTAATCTACATTAACTTAGTTTATGTATTTTGGAGGTTTAATGCTTAAAGGAGTCAATTAGAAGTCAAATTGGAGGAGAATATGGATTTAAAATCAAAAAATGTGCAAAACAATATGTTGCTGCCAGAAACCTCAGTGTTGAGGAGCCCAGAGGGTGAGCACTCAGGCACTAGGGGCAATGCTGAGGTGCTAGAGAGTGAGTGCTGAGGCGCTACAAAGTGAGCGCTAAGGCACCATTTCTATTGAGTTTTGCTCAATTTTGTCAATTTTTAGCCCTATTGAGCCAAGAAAGCTAGGGCCACAATGCTGGCCTAATTCCAAGTCCTAATTCAAGAGAGAATATGGTTTTAAAGCCTATAAAAGGGCAATGGCTTAGGGATTCAAAAGACACAATTAAGTTGAGTCTTTATGGAGAAAAAAAAGACATTAAGGGTGCAAGAAGGCAAGAAGAGCTTGGATAAGAAATGATTGAAGATTGATAACCTTCTAGTTTTCTTTTATTACTCACTCTGTTTCAGTTTTTCTTGCATTTACTTTGATGGTGATTTTACTTGAGTTTATGTCTACACTACGGAGCATGAACTAATTTATTCTCTATGGTTACAATTGAACTTAACATATAGCTTGATGGTTTTTATTATTTATTGATTGCTTAGGATTTGGTATTTGAATTATTTATTTCATTTTATGCTTAATGCTTCTAGTTGATTAGCTACCAATTAGATTGAATTAGGAAACCTAAAAGAACTATAAAAAGGAATTTAGGTTTAGTCTTCAATTGAATTCATATACATAATTGTTGAATCTAATTTATATATATGATAGGAATATACATATATGCCTTGTGTAGCCAATTTAGGTCTAATCTTAATGAGTTTGTCTTAGTCTAATTCACATAGGAATATAGTGAATTAACTAAAGGAAATATTATTATAAGACATAAGAATATGCTTATAATTGAGAACCCTAGGTTAATAATTCAATATCATAACAAAGCAAGATAAGATAATAATAAGTGAAATGTTGTGAGAAATTGTAATTCTAGGTCTTTATCCTTTGAATTCTCTAGTTTAATTTGTCATTAGTTAGGTTTAGTTTATTATTAGAGTTCACATCTTTAATTTGGCTATTTAAATAAAATTAGGATTATGTTAATTTTAGTACTTGGCTAAATATTAGTTGCAATTCCTCATGGGAATGATCTCTATTCACTTTATTACTTGTTAATGATATGCGCACTTGTGTGATTGAAAATTGACAACAACACGCACTGAACTACAGGGCTCATCAATCTTTAAACTTACTAAATTAAAGAGTTCAGCAAGTTTTACAAATTTCGTAAAGTCAAGCAGAGGAGAAAGGTCCCAAGCTTATGTTAGCATATTCAAGTAATTCACATCAAGAAGCTATGAATATAAATACATAACTCCATCCATTTTGGTCAAACAACGAAATTACTAAATGCATTGAGTCTGATGGTAACATGGACAATTTATAGACTAGCCCATGAACCTTGTAAAGTCCTACTTAAATTGTTCCTCCTATCAATGAATTAGTTACCTGAGTAGGATAAATTCTTATCCTTATCTAAAAAGAGAATTGAAAGTGGTTATTATCCATTATTATCTTTAATAGATTTATCACATTACAGTTATCTTTATTTAAAGATAACTATTCCTTAGATAAAACTGATTAGTTGTGGCAAGTGGGCCATAGTTAGTCTCCTATTAGGAGACATGTGTGACATTCTCTCACTTGATCCACATGACACAAACCAAGAAATTGTATAGGTGATAAGATAACTTTATTTGGCCATGCAAAATTCTCTAGATTTGGATAATTCCCACTCAAATTAACAAGTTTCAATACATGAATCATAGCAGTAATATCCTATAAACTAGAATATTCCCTTCCATACATTGCAATGCTTGATTTTCTTTAATAGAGCACTTTATGAGTAAATACTTTACGAAATATTTGAGTATGATATTATAATTTTGCTTTAAACATGATGCGTGAAATAATGACATCAAACTTTATTCTAAGAATACCATAAAAGATCCTTACAAAAGAAGTAAAATTGATCTTCAGTTGAACTAATAATTCTCATATGATCTACATGATTTTTATACTTATATGCCGACAAACCTATAGTCACGGGATCTGATATCATTAGTTCAATACCAATATGTTGGATGTATACTTTATGCTTCTTTATATGATCTTGGATAGTAAGATACTTTACATTGATGTGCTTGCTACCACATGAAAACAATATAGCAGCTAAGTTGTTGCAGTAAATCTTTGTTGGTCTTGCTATAGACTTTCTTGAATCTACATATTTAGCAAAATTTGAATCTAAATATCTTATCACTTCAAAGTGATCAGAAAGTTTGTATGTGAGCCTATATTCCTTGATTTCTTGCTTTCCAATGATCAATTCCAAGATTAGTTTGATATATACCCAGTAGTCTTATTGCATACCCTATATCAAGCCTTATACAAAACTGTGCATACATGAGACTGCCAACTGTAGATGCATATGAAATTTCTTTCATCTCCTCTCTTTGAAAAGAACTTTTGGGACATTGCTATAAATTGAATTTGTCACTTTTACAATAGGTGCTACTATAGATGCACAGTACTGGATTGTAATCTTTTCAATGTAGGCTTTTTGAGATAAACTGAATATTATTATAGATCTAACAATATGAATATGTATGCCTATGACATAAGAGGCTGTACTAGATCTTTCATTTCAAAATTTTGAGCAAGAAAATCTTTACCTCATTTAGTAAAACCCAAGTCATTACTTGTAAGTAGATATCATCTACATATACTCAACTCAACTTAACTCAATTAAGCCTTAAATCACAAACTAGTTAGGGTCAGCTATCTAAATCCTTTTTCTCCATTCGCATTGATCCAATATATCATTTTTTGTAATGTCTAAAACAGTCATATCCTTCTCGACGACCCTCCTTCCATGTAAGTTTTGGTCTTTCTCTACCACGTCTAACACGTGCCTCCTGCACCAAGTCACATTTCCTAACTATGTGTCCATTGTCCATAGTTGGATATGTCCAAACCAACGTAGGCAATTCTTCTACATTTTCTCTTCAATTAGTGCTATCTCTACCTTCCTACAAATATCCTCATCTTGTATTCTCTCCTTTCTTGTATGTCTAGTCATCCATCTAAACATTCGTATTTCGGCTACTTCTATCTTATGTGTGTGTTGTTTCTTAACTGCCCAATATTCAAAATCATATAGCATAGCCATTCTCACTATCATCCTATAAAATTATCCTTTCAACCTATTATGTATTTTAGGATCACATTAAACTCCCAAAACATTTCGCCACTTCACCCACCCTGCCTTGAACCTAAATAATTAAACACAACTTTTGTGGAGATTTCCTAACCATCCAAAGTTTTTTCAGTTAAGTCTCTTCTGGTGCGACTAAAATCGCACTCCACATACTCGGCTTTCTTCCTAACACCTTTAGATTCTAACGTATTCCTCCATAATTCTAATTTTGAATTTAAACCTTTTCTAGTTTTGTCTACCAACACAATATTGTTGGCAAACAATATGCACCATAGAGATCTATTTTGAATAGCATAAGTAAGTTCATCCATGACTAAAACAAATAGGTAAGGGCTTAAGGATAAATGTTGGTGGACACCAATGGTGATCAGAAACTCTCCGGTCTTGCCATATATGGTCCGCACCCTAGTCATTACTTCTTCATACATATCCTTAATAACTTCTATATATTTAGTTGGGACCTTCTTCTCAAGAACACACCACAAAACTTGTCTTGACACCCTATCATACGCTTTTTCTAGATCAATAAAGGCCATATGAAGATCATTTTTCTTTTCTTAATATTTCTCTATTAATCTCCTAAATAAGAAAATAGCCTCAATTATAGATCTTTCCAGCATAAATCTAAATTGATTCTCAGAAACTAGAATCTCATTCTTAAGCTTACGATTAATCACACTTTTCCACAGCTTTATAGTATGACTTATAAGTTTTATTCCTCGATAATTTGTACAACTTTGAATATCTCCTTTATTCTTATAAATAGGGATTAATATACTCTTTCTCTATTCATCAGGCATTTTCTTGGTCACTAAAATCTTGTTAAAAAGATTTATGAGCCAAGTTATACCAATATCTCCTAGGCATCTCCAAACTTCTGTAAGGATATTGTCTGGTCCTATTGCCTTACCTTATTTCATCTTAGAAATAGTTTCTTTAACTTTCTGTGCTCTAATCCAACGAACAAATCTATGGTTCATATCATTGAATGCGTCATCTAGTTCCCCGATAGCAACACTTGAATCTCCATTAAATAAGGAATCAAAGAAGTTTGCCATCTCTCATTAATCTTATATTCCTTAACTAAAACCCTGTCCCCCTTACCCTTAATGCACTTAATATGAGTTAAATCTCTAGTTCGTCTCCCTTATTGTTTGTCAAGCCTATAAATATCATTCTCTCCATCTTTTATCCCTAACTTTTGATAAAGTCCTTTACAAGTCTTGCCTCTAGCCTCCCTAACCGCTTTCTTGGTATATTTTCTAGTTTGTCTAAAACACTGATAATTATCCTCATTTCTACACTCGTGTAAGCTTTTGTAACACATTTTTTTAATAGCTTGTTAAACTTTTTCATTCCACCACCATGTCTCCTTAGTTGGTGGTCATGTCCTCTATTTTCTTTTAACACATCTCTATCCGTATTCCTAATATAACTCGCCATCTCATCTCAAATCATATTAGGCTCACCTCGACAATCCACCATCTAGTCCTACTACTCCTATTACTTCTATACTTTTTCTTCCAACGCTTAACACTAACATCCACAATCAAAAGTTTGTGTTGAAACACTAAACACTAGCCGAGTATAACTTTACAATCCTTACATAACACTCTATCCACCTTCCTAGTCAGAACAAAATCTATTTGGCTCTTATTAGGCTCGTTACTGAAGAAGATTAAGTGTGACTCTCGTTTGTTAAATAACGTGTTGGCTAAAATCAAGTTGTTCACAACTGTAAAATCTAAAATAAACTCTCCACCCACTACAAGAATATTGAGATTTTCCTACAAACCTTTACCAACAAGCCAAAGTTTGTAGGTAAAGGGATATAATACCTATAAACTCACCAACAAACTGAAAAAATAATAATTGCTAACAAATAATTTGTTTGTATTTCAGTTAATATAATTGGTGGAAAATGGCACAAAATTTACATACAAATCAAGTTTTTAGGTAAATTTATTCTTTACAATTACCAATAAACTTAGTTTGTTGGAAATGTGTTTTAGTATTACTGACAAACTTGCTCTTGTCAGTATTAAAAAATGCACCGTTTTTGTTTTATATATATTGGCAAACTCAAGGGTTCATTGGTGGATTTTAAATGCCTAAAATATGCTATTCCCTCTACTTCCTTTTTATTTTGAAATCCCTAATATTTGCCCTCTACTTAGAAGCTTTTCTGATTTTCTGATCGTGGTGGTTTTGTTGGTTGTAAATGATGGATTTTCTTATTTGGGCTTCCTCTATGATTCCTCTTCTTTCCACCCCATCTCTATTGTACTATGTATTACTATCTTTTCTTATTTTACTAATTCTCCAATTGAGATATTTTATATATTTGGTACAATGGGTTCTCGAGATCTCTGGCGTATTAATCGTTTGGAAGGGGCATGTGCTAGCTAAGGGCATAAGAGGTGCCTATTCCTTATTTTCCTACTCCAACTAATGGGTCAAATCCAACCAATGCATCTTCCTATTAGAGAAATACAAGTTGGTGAAGTTAAGATGGGAAACTTGATGAATTGCTTGGATGCATAATGGATTGGGCAAAAGGGGATTCAAATTTAGTTTTTTATTATTCTTTAAGGTTTCTGATGTACGAAAACTGAAAATTCATCTCTAGCAATTCATTTGTGGGGTTAAGCTCAGTTTTTCTCTATGGCCACCAAATGGTAATTAGTTGTTCCCTTTTGAATCTAATAGCTTTTAATTTGGTTCTTTGTATGCTTATACAATTGCTAGAATCTATTTGTTACATACTTGGAGGAAGAGAGTGCATGTTTGTTAAGAGAAGAGGTATACCTTTAAGAACTTGGGAAATAGTGTGTATCTGTATTATTCAATTACTTTCACCTTTTTCTAGTGTTCATGGTTCACTGCAATTTTTGTTAATTTAGTCTTAACATTCGTGGCTAGAGTTCTAATTTGTAAAGTTGTGGCATGTACATTTCATTTTAAAGCACCATAATGTACTTATGTTCATTATAGTACTAGAGGCTTCCATATCTTGCATATTAGTCAGGAGGCTTCCATTGCACATTTGATGAAAATTTCATATTCAATAAATAATTTAATCATGCGTAAATCAATTTCAGTGATTACTTGCAAATTTTATTATAACTAAGTATGTCTAAAACTCTGATTTTTGTAATCGTTCAAATAAACACCAAAAAGATCATTTGCTATCTGGCTAATTACTGTACATAGACTAAGAAAAAATTATGATTTTTTTTTTTAAACTGATCAATTTCTGCTTTTTATTTATCTGAATCCTCTACTTTCTTTTTTGTATAATTCACTTGTTATATTAAATGTTATGTTATGTTAGGTAAACAAAGAAAATTTCTTATATACACAAGCATCGCATAAAAAAATATAGACCTACTATTTGGAATTCACTTTTTTTAATTACATAGTGTCATGTATAGAATAAATTTTTTCATTAGACATTCTCAAATTATGTTGTTTGATCTCTTAAATCTTCAAGAAGAATATGAATAATACTAATTAGAAATTGGAAATTTTCACAGCTTCAATGTAGCCACTCAGGTTGGCTTACTATAGGAAAGACACATTGTACTTGAACTTGCAAGATAAATACATTATGGAGAAGAAAATATGCCACTTTGAAATATGCAAACAATATTACAGCTTAAAAAATGAGAGCAAAATCATACACTTTCTTGGGTTGACAGTTGACACACATAAGAATTAAATCGTAAATCTCATATTAAAAACCTAATAACATTTTATTCTCATTCTAATTTTCTGCACATTTTTTGTTCTGGTACTAAGCTTTTACTATGATTTTATTGTAGTTCACATTATCATAAACAAACATTAAAAACAAATCAAAATCATAGCACACACATCAAATACTCGTAGCTGAAATTTATCATAATAGAATTTTATTGGCATTTGTCTTACAAAACTTTTGAACCTTCATGGTAAACTTTTACATGTGTATGATTGTATTTATGATAATAAGGCCCTTTATATTACTAGAATCATATGAATTTTAAAGATTTCTGTTGATATCTTCAGAAGTTTCTAAGATAAAAATTCTAGATGCGGGTTGATTATAATAAAGAAAGATTGATGCAGGTACATATTTTGGAGTCCTATGTTGGTTTTTTTACAATACATAATGTTTTTGTTGTACATGAATCAAAGGATTGGAAGTATTTAGTTGAGTTTACTTTTGTTTCCTAAGGAGTGTTATTTATGTGGCAAAATATATATATCTAGCACCAATACAAAGTCCAACGCCAATTTTCATGTTAGATTGTACAAAACCATTACATTAATTCTCAACTTTCTGATTTTTATCAGGAAAAAATAATAATACTTTAAAGAATTAGAGGTTTCAATTCAAACTTGCACCAATATTTTAGGAGTAGCTAGGTGGCCAATTGTTTCGCCTACTACATGTTTGAAAGATTATACAAGGCAATTCATTGTTCATTGGTGATTTCCAATGTAATATTGCAGTATGAGTGCCTTGCAGAATTGCATTCACTTTAAGTTTCTTTTGTAGCTTAAAGATTAAAAAATTAAAATTCATTGTTGATCATCGGATGTAGGTCTCCTGTTCCAAGTCCCTATCTCTATTCCTATCCCAACCAATAAGAAATTGCCATATCATATCATAACTAACAGCTATCAAACACCATTTTCAAGTGAAAAAAAAAGTCAATTTTTTTGTTCCTTTCAAGAATTAATTTAATTTATCTATCTAATCTAACCAAATAATTAAAACACAGTTCAATATACAGTCCCTGGTTGCAATTCTGTTCGTTTTCATCATTTGGGTGACTCGCGGGCAATGCAGCCGCCACCCACTATTATTATGCTCTTTATCTTTGAAAATGAGAAGAATGAAATTAATCTCTATTGTCCTTTTCATAACTTTGAAGTCTTCCTCAGAATGTGAGGCCTATGACCTAGTAGAGGACCTCTAAACTCTTAAGGACATTCTTTCTGACGTTGAGCGACACTTTCCCTCACGATCTCATGCGTGAACTTGGATATAATGAGCCATGGCTTCTTTATCTCTTTCAGAACCTCTGTATTTTGGGTCGAAGAGATCTTTTCTTTTAAGTGGCTTCCAAGGGCAACTAGGGTAACTGTTGGAGGTTCCTCTAATGGCCCTTGCTCTATTTTTAAAAAATTTATTATGGTATTTGTTTATTATGGAAGAGGAAGCATATTTTCTAATCTAAGCCATGAAACAAATAGTGAGAAAGCTTTATAGGTTATTGATTTCTGAATTTTTTTTTCCTTTCGATATAGATAGTGAAAGGGGAGAGAAACGATTTAGGCAACTGGCATTCTTTTTTTTTTTTTTTTTTCTTTTTCTTTGTTAAAAAAGTATATTTCAACTTAGAAAATGATGTTAGATTGCTATTCATTATGATATAACGTGGCAGTTTCTTATTGGCTAGGATAAGAATAGTGACAGGGACTTAGGATAGAAGGCCTATTTTGTTAGGACCAACCATGTTGTGTTGGTCCAAAATAGTAACATAGCCTTTTACTGATCGAAATTGGTAAAAATGAAAAGAAAGAAAATCATGGATTGTGCTATCATGCAGTTTGTTTAATTGTTTCTATATGTAAGTATTGCTAGCTATATCTAACACGTGGGCAAAAGAGATAATGACACGTTTTGTACAATGTATGCCCCATAAGAGGTTTTGCTATCAAATTTTCTTATTTCTAGCTAAGCTTAACCAGTGCACAATGAATTAATGTCGTGGTCTTGTGAGAGTTACTTGGAAGACAGGACCTGACAATCTATTGAACTCTACAATAGCGATTTAGAAGTGGTTTTCTTCTTAGGCGTCTTGAAGTTTTAAGTCCAATACTCTCAATCTTTCTCGTTTGTGTATGTTTTTTTCTACTTTTATTCCTGTGCAGGGGGTTTAGGTTGGGGATGTTTGGATAATTAGCAATTTGTTTATGTTTAGTAACTTTAAAAGATTTAAGATGAGTACCATAAATTAGGAAATGGAAAATCCAAAACTTTCAATAGAAAGTTATCATATCACATCTTAGTTTAGCTGCATCATGCCCTTTTGAAGGGAATAAACAGAAGAGATGTTCCCGTGCTAGTCTAGTACAACATTGCTTGTATGTAAACTATTGCTTCATCCATTCTGTTTATAGATTCACAATTTTCATTTTATATATTTGCATGTCTTTGAATCTTAGGTGTGCATAGTGTTATTTACCTGCTCTATTTAGGAACAAAAGAAAAAGTTCATTATTTTTCTTTAGGAGATTGTAACCAGTAATAGTGATACTATATAAGCTTTCTTCTAACTTTTCTTAAAGATACTTATTAAGCAATTGCAGCTGTGTAGCAAAGGAGAAAAAGAATTCCTATATAACAAAGAATAATGCAATTACAGTTATTTAAGTTAGTTGAGGTTACAAAGTGTCCCATAAAATATTTTGTTTGCTTATGTGAATTATGAGTAATCACTTATCATATGGAAAAGGCTTGCATCTCTCCCTCTGATGAGCATGTGAGTACTGGCAATCAAGTATCTCTGTATTATCCAACATTAAGCATCAAGAACAAAGTAATAGGTGAAAGTCTCCATTTGTCTCTGCTAGTTTTGTCCTATGTGGCACTTTTCTATTTATTTCTATAGAGTGTCTTATTTTCACAAGAGATCCTTTTATGTAGTTTATCTTTTGCATGTGAAACACATGTCTACATTCCCAGTTAAATAAATGACATTTTGTTTTGCTTAATCTACATTTTTTTCTCATTTGTATCTCAAAATTGCATATATATTACAAGTAGAATGCCAAATTCATGTTTTAGGGTTGTTTATAGATTACATTACATGTGAATCTGTTATCAATGAAGACTTTTTTTGGGATCAGGAATGCTATTAATTAGGCCAAGAAGGCATAACACAAGAAAAACACGTGTTCCAAACTTTCAAGCTCTACTTGTAAATGAATGAATTATTTCATTATGGATCTATTGAGTTACTTGATTAATTGAGATGTCAACTATTTCTTTGAAATCTTTACTAAAGTCTAAAACTAGGGAAAGGGTAGTAATGTGTAGAATTTTTTTCCTCCTTTACTACACAACTGCAATTGGTAACAAAGTATCTTCAAGAAAATTTACAAGAAAGCTTATATAGTATCACTACTACTTGTTACAATCTCAACAAATAGGGGAAAATGGATTCAATTTTTCCATTTACTTGTGCATTTGAGGAGGAAATGAAACAAAAGCAATGAAAATGAGCAAATGGATAACAGAGGTAGCCATTATATGCAAATTAATTGTAGGAGTCAATTGCCATGTTTTTTCTTTAAGTTTGTATTTTGAACATTGCTAAACGTGAAAAGTTAATTTAGATTACCGTATGAAAGGTTGTTTTGCTTCTATATTCTTTTTTCCTAAGAGATGGCAATGACTTCCATTTTATTCAGTCGTATAGTTGTTGGCATAGTTATCATAATGTTAACTAGGTGCATTTTTATATTCTCTTCTTCCACTATATGTTAGTATTAGACTCTTTTTTAATTTAAACATGGAAATGTAGGCAGCTCTTCTACCGGCATGGATGGCGATGGAGATGGTGATGAAGATCTTGATGTTGAAGACGATGATGATCTTCATGATTGTGATTATGATTTTCATGATGACATGTAGCTAGCTAGTTTTTTTTTTATTCTTAATTTCTTTATACTTATGTTTGAATGTTTATGTTTATGAATTATGTGATTTCATACGTTTAATTTTATTACTCAATGTTGAAAAATCTTTATTTTATGGATAAATTTTGAATTTGTTTGGTTGATTTATATTTAATTACAAGTTTGTTTAATTTAAAAAATAATAATAATAATTCATGAAATTACCTACAAACCAAGTTATAGGTAATTTCACAAAAGCAAACTGTGGGTTTTACCTACAAACATGGTTTGTAGGTAATACCGACGGACTTGGTTTGTAGGTAATATAGACGGACTTGGTTTGTCAGTATTACCTACAAACTAGATTTATCGGGAGTACCTGCAAACTAGTTCGTAGGTAACATTAACAAACAAGGTCTGTTGGCATTACCTACAAACCTGGTTTGTAGGTAATGCTTCATTTACCGAGAAACCTAATAGGCCTAAAACATGCCTTACCCACAGACCTTTACCTACAAATGGTTCGTCGGTATTACCAACAAACTTTATTGGTTTGTAGGTAATACCCATGGACAATTTTCCCACTTACATTTTCTTACAAACTGAAGATCCTTTTCCCACAAACCTAGTCCGTAGGAAAAGCCCAGCTTTCTTGTAGTGACCCTCATTCTTATCTCCATAACCATAACCCCTATGTACTCTCTCGGAACCTCGTTAGTACTTCCTATACGGCCATTCAAATCTCATCTAATAAAACGTTTCTCTCCTAATGGTACTCCTTGAACTATCTTAACTAAGTCTTTCCAAAATGTCTTCTTCATAGCTTGTTACTCTTATTTGTGGGGCATAGGCACTAATGACTTTAAAGACCTCCTCGTCTATCATCAATTTCACTAAAATTATTATATCACTTTTACTCTTGATTTCTACAACCTCATACTTGAAATTTCCACCTACAATAATCCTAACTGAATTTATATTTCTATTCTTACCAGTATACCACATCTTGAATCTAGCTCTCTCTATCACTCTAGCCTTTTGTCCTACCCACTTAGCTTCTTCCAAGCAAGCAATATTGATCATTCTTCACTCATGGTATCTACTAGCTCTCTCAATTTACCCCTAAGAGTCCTTATGCTCTAAGTATATATCATCTACATATAGAACTAAAATACAAGTTTACTCATAATGGCCTTAAGGTACACACAATTATCAACAATGTTTTCATTGAAACCAAAAGAGGTAATAACATTGTTAAATTTTTTCATGCCACTATAGTAAGTTCAATGGTAACTTGGACCTCTGGAGGAGGTTGCTCATGTGGAGGTTGTAGTTGATTTTGTTTTCTTCAAAATTCTTTAGAATAATAACCAAGCCTTCATCATGAGTTTTGAGTGATTCTTTTTCTTTTTCTTTTTTCCTTCAAAATTAATATTTTGAGATAGTTTACTCCCACTGAATTCATGAAATTTTGCATTTCTAAATTTGACAATCGTAGGTGTGATTTAGCGATAATAGAATCTAAATCCCTTGGAGTTTATTGTATATCAAATGAAATATCCACTAACTATTCTTGAATCTATTTTCTTTAAGTTTTGGTTATAAAAAAAAATACATCTACTAGACATCCCAGATGTGTAAATACCTTAACTTAGGTTTCCATTGATTCCATAACTCAAAATGAGTTTTAAGAATGGCTTTGCATGAAACTTTATTTAAAACATACATTATAGTTTTCAATGCTTCACCCCATATACTTGTAGGGAGATTAGAACTAATTATCATGCTTCTCACCATACTCATAAGTGTGCAATTCCTTCTTTATGACATACCATTTTGTTGGGGTGTTCCTGACATAGTGTATTGGGTAATAATGTCCTCTTCTTGTAAGAACTTAACAAATGGACTATGTATTTGACCATTTTCTGTAGACCTGCCATAATATTCCCCATCTCTATTTGACCCTACAATCTATATTATCTTTTTTCTCTACTTCTGTTTTAGATACTTTGAAGGCATCTATTGCCTCAAATTTATCTAACCTAAATATAGGGATACATATATCTTGGATGGTCATTAATCAATGAAACACAATATGTTTGTCCATTCAAGTAAGGAATAAGAAAGGTTCCCCATAAATATGTATGTATTATCTCAATTATTTCAGAACTCCTCTTAGCACCCTCATTAGATTTGTTGGTTTGCTTTCCCTTTATGCAACCAACACATGTGTTAAAATTAGCCAAGTCAAGAGTCGATAAAACACCATTTTTTACTAATCACCATCTCTATGATGATGTGACCTAATCTCCTATGCACAATATAGAGGAATTCTTATTGATAATACATTTTTTAGTTACAAAATGAATAGTTGCAAGACTATACTTGTATTTGGATTCTAAATTAAATTTCTACAAACGATGTACTAAACTTCCAGAACCAATCATGATTAACCAAAGAACTTTCAATTCTTATAAGCATAGTCTTCAAAAGCTCTAAGGCACTCAAAAGATATAAAGGCAAAAAACTAAGCACTTGTTTAATAAGGATTAATCTGCCCCCTTAAGACAAGAGCTTGGGAGACCATGAGGCTATTCGCCTTTGAATTTTAGCCACCATGTTAGCAAAAAGAGAGCATTTCTTCCTTCTAATATAAAGCGGACAACCTAAATAAATTATCAGAAGGGGCTGATGTTAGAACTTAGTTGCCTTCGTGATAACCCAAATACGTTGGGGAGAAGCCTTTGTGCTTGATATAAAGCAAGTCTTCTGCCTGTTGATTAACTTACCTGAATTAACTTCATAAGCATCCAAAAAAGTTCATAAGCTTATCACAAGATTTTTTACCACCCAGGAAAATATTATGATATCATCTGTGAAAGACAAATGAGATATTTTCGAAGCATCCATAGGATGATAATAATAATCAACCTTGCCTTCACTCATAGAATGCTTCAATTCCAGATGTAAAACCTTAGAAGCCAAGATAAATAGAAGAGGGGACAATGGATCACCTTGTCTAAGGCCTCTTGAAGACTTGAAGAAACCAATGCTTTTTCCATTGACTAGGACAGAGTACCAAGTGCTAGAAATCATTCGCCAAATAAGATCAATCCAAAACTTACAAAAGCTAAACTCTATCGTAAGCCTTAGCCATATCAAGTTTAAAAATAGTATTCCCCCTGGACTTTCTTGTTGATGTCATGAACAAGCTCTTCAGCCAAAGTCACATTATCAATGATACTATGACCCCTCATAAGTTCATAAACAAAAATATCAAATTCAAATATTCTTAATGCAACAAATTAAAAATCAATTTGCACAATCTAGTTTAAACCAAATTAGTCCCTTCACCGTAACATTACAATTATCTTCATAATTTCTCAAAATAGAAAGCTGCCAACATTCCATCATAAAATTGAACAAACAGAAACATTGATGTGAAAGTCATTCTAATTATTAGAAATTAAAATTAAAAAAAAAAAAACCCTCCAATTACATCCAAATTCCGCATATATATATATATATATATATATATATACAAATCCAAAGCCACAAATAACCTCAATTATATAATAAGTAACTAAGAAATAAAAATAAAATTTAAAAAAAGTTATAGTTTATTGCAACTGAACTTGGACTCTGCTTCGAAGTTTGTCCTCCTTTGCAGATGACAACTTGTTTTGTAGATGCAAGTTCCAAAGTCGAATGGATGCAGATTTGCTCTTCAACTCTTTGGCAGATGTTGATCAGACTTCGACGACTTAACCTAGATCCGAAGTTTTCGACAGCTTACAGATGCCAACTTGACCAACAGAAAGAGAATGGTGCTAGAGGCGAAGAAGGCTGAGCTGCAAATTTTTGAGGTGGAAGAGAAGGATTTGTATTTCTGAATTGCATCAAAAAAAAGAGATGGCTGGTTCGAATTTCATAAGCCCATAGCTAAATTTGACTAGCTCATTCCAAATTCTAACCCATTTTACAATTTTCTTCAATCGGTGGAATTAGAACCAACTCGTGATCTCACAATTTATGCAACGATCCAGATATCTTGCTTCTGAGTTGCTGTTGCAGCGATCTTCAACCCATTCCGGCTCGTCGGGGTTACTAGGACCACAGGATCGTACGATCCTACAATCCAACTCGCGAACTTGATAACCATGGTGGCTAGTGGGGTCTAACTTAGTCTCCTATTATGAGACGTGTTACAACTTAATCTTAAACTCTATTTTCTCACTAATTCACACTTTACAGTAAGAATTTTGTGATTTACAAATCACGAACACTCAAATTACAAAGCTAAATTAGAAAATGAAAGTTGTTGACTTTGTTCTTGAGCGTTTAGAGTTTTTGAAGAAGGAATATGAAAATTTTCTTCATGCTTTGTTTTCTTGAAATTTCAAATTTGAATGCAAAAACTTGAGAATTTGAATTTCGCAGTTGTAGCTTAGTGGTGCGTTCTTGTCTATTATATCGATCTTTGTCCTGGCTTCTTCAATCTATAGACATCAATGGTTTGTAGTCGTTGTAAGATAATTTTGTACTGTTATCATAAACAGAGCAAAGCGTGAATAATGGAACAACCATGTAATGTTCTTTCTTTGTAAATTTTTTTTATCGTGCGGCGTAATTCTCCTGAGATTGTGCTTTGTAGATCTGGGTAGGTGGAGACTTTGATCTTATCCTTTTAGCTGCATTAATTTGTCTACACCTGAAGATAACCACTGTTGACCACTGTTGAGCAGGCTATTTGAGGAAGAAAATGAAAATATTTAACTGACTGAGTAAAACAACTCAGGTGATGGATTAAGTCCACCAAGATATGATTAATGTATTATTTAACTCTTAAAGCTTTCGTTCAATTGGTGATTTTTTATTTTTTTTTAATAAGAATTTGTCATGAGTTTCTCTCTTTACGTGTTCATGGTTCTCAATTTATGAAAATAAAATAAAATTGAAGAGTGATATATTGTATAGCTTCAAGTTCAACAAAATTTTTTATTTAAAAATTAATTTTATAATGGATAGTATATTTTGTGATTGTCAAATATATTTTTCTATTCAAATTTCTCCTCCACCCCTTAACAAAAATTTTCATCACCGTTGATTTATGTTGGAGTGAGAGAAAATGAAAGAAAAGAGTACGATACAGTTTCTTTAGTTTAGGGAATTTTTTTTCTTTATAAAAGAAAGTGAAAATGAAAGGTTTAACCAAATTTCATATTAATTTTTTTTTTTTTAGAAAGCCAAAGTGTTTTGTGTGTGATTTTTTTCTCTCATATCTTCTTCTCTAACTCCAGTCAGCTGAATCGATCAGTCGGTTTAGCTACATCCGTCTATTGAGCGGTATCATTGACCCAGTTGATGAAAAGCTGTACGTTTTGCTGTATCTTTCAATTCGCTCCGATACATCACCGTTTCCAACGAGACGGTGGAATATCAAGAGTACTTCACCTCCGTTTTGTGTCTTTGAATGTTGCCACAGTTTAATCAGTTTCTTGCAAATGATATAAAAAGCTTACTCTTTGCGCTCAGGTTCAGTCTTATACACTCATTGCATTCTGATTACATAGTTGATTGAAGCTGTTAGCCTGTTACTTTGACGGAAAATGAAGCTAGCAGGAAGGTTTACGACTATATACGCTTTGATTTTGAAGGAATTTGTCTTCCTGCATCATTGCCCGACCCTCCTCGAAACGCCAAAATTAACTTGGCATGAGCATTTTCTGGTAATTCATCTGTTCGTTATTACTTTTGGGTTGTTGTTTTTGTTTTCTTTGTTTTTTAGTTCAGGATGTGCTTATTAGAGATGAGAGTAGTATTTGGTGAAAATAATGGTAGAGCTCAAGAAAGATGGTTTATTTTCATCTATGTTAAGCATAGACTTAATTAGAAAATATGGTGCTGGTTGTTTTTGGTGGGTGTCATTCTGAACATGTGATTGTTATCCATCATTGTAAATTGATTGACGTGGCTTCATAATAGAGGGGTTTCCACAATTGGGCTATTTATTGTTATTGTGAAATTCCAGTGAGGAATTGGCCTATTTCAGGGACCCTGTGAAAAATATGTGATTTGCTCTTTCATTTTGATAATTGTTTTTGAAAAACAAAATTGTTAAATCATAATTCGTTATTTGGTGAGGTGAATATGATATATAGTTAGTTTATTCTACTGTGAGTGACCAAACTAGGTTCCCAAGATACTGTACTGCCATGCTGGAACAGTTGTGGGCAAAATCCTTGTGTATTCCCACAAGGTTTGGTGGGTTGACATCACAAGCACATGATTAACTTTATTGCTCTTTAGGTTTTGAAAGAAGCTTTAGGCTCAATGCTGTAATCTGGGTAAGGAATATTGGTCATGAACTCTGACCAGATGACTATAAGAAGCCAGAAGCTGCTGAAGATAAACCTAACGAAGTCAAGAGTACTACTAAAGAAAAAAAAAAACCTTCGACATTGGAGGATCTTGGTACTGCTAGTGCTTCTATCTCTAGCATTAGATGAATAGTTAATTGATTTGTTAGTTAGGTTTAAAAAGTGTTGCACATAGGAGTCTGATTTTTATTTTTTTTAATGTTTCTTTTCAACTTGCCACATGTTGTATGTATAGCATGGATGGAGGCCATCCATTAACATCTGTTCTATCTTATTTTTCTCTGCTTTACTGCTTTGCATCTAATAATGTTGACTCTGGTTTGAGTTATTTGTTCAAATTGTGGATGTTATGATAAAACCTGTATAAAAGCACTCACCATGAAGCCAAGGGGTTGGAATCACGGCCCTTAACAACAGTTTCCTCTCCAATGTCCTGTACATTCTCATTCTTACTATTAATGCAAAACTCTGGATTTTTCTGTTACGGTTCACATAATGCATGAATCTGCTCTCTCTTATTCAATATCTCTTCTCATTCTCTGTCTGCTTAATTTACCATGAAGATTCTGACCATGCTTAAATATCTTTTTATTTGGGAAATAAAATTGACAGTGGTGGCTGCTAAAGGGGGAAGGTGGACATTGAGATCTGCTTTACAATGGTAATTACATGACAAGAGCTTCTGCTTATAGTGATGTGCTCAAAAGGATAAAAGGATGCCAAGGTGGCCATCAAGTCATGGAAAAGAAGAAATGTTTTGAAACTCGAGAAGATACTGATACACACGAAAAGTCATATTGATATATATATATATATATATATATATGTGACAATGGGTTAGTTCTTCTCCAGAACTTCAACCTGTGAACAACCTCACTTTTGTTACAGTTCAGTTTATAAGGACTTGCTAGCACTTTTTGAAAGTAGAAATGAGTGGCAATATCCTTCAATTTCAAGCATTACATGCTATGTGAAAAACTGAAATCTGTGACTATAGCCAGATGATCTTGTGTCTTTGTGCACTAACTGTTCATTGTTAGCATTGAGTTTGCTTTAGCCATGTATGGGTGGGCAGGTTTCAAATTCTTTATGCTTATTTATAGTTTCTACTTCAGTTCAAGGTTTCAAGAAAATTGTATAAATTAATCACACTTTTGTTTGTACAGATAGAGTGAATGACTGAAAATCAATTTCAAGCATTACACATTCTATGTGATAAACTGAAAATCTGTGACTATAGCCAGATGATATTGTGTCTTTGTGCCCTAACTATTCAATGTTAGCATTGAGTTTGTTTTTGCCATGTATAGGTGGGCAGGTTTCAAATTCTCTATGCTTATTTATAGTTCTACTTTAGTTCATGGTTTCCCGAAAATTGTATAAATTAATCACACTTTTCCTTGTACAAATAAAGTGAATGAAATTCAAGCATTACACATACTATGTAATAAACTGAAAATCTGTGACTATAGCCAGATGATCTTGTGTCTTTGTGCACTACCTGTTCATGGTGGCATTGGGTTTGCCTTTTCCATTTATAGGTGGTCAGGTTTCAATTTCTATATGCTTATTTACAGTTCTACTTTAGTTTGAGGCTTCCAGCAAATCGTATAAACTAATCACACTTTTGCTTGTACAGATAAAGTGAATGACCGAATGGTATATTATGCTATGCAATGCTTTGTCTTGTTTGGATTATGTGCAATCCGAGATGTGGCTGGTATATGAGACCAACATTAGCCTCGACGACTCCCACGCAGTGGATACAGAAGAGTATAACAACACACTAAAAGGAACTAGTCTTCTAGTAATCTGCATACTTCTTTGAGAGCATATGCATCGCAAACTACACTCTCACAGGAGCTACATTTAGGTATTATCTGTGTTGTCTTGATCTTTTTTTTTTTTTTTTTTTTTTTTTTATCAGGAAGGGGAGGGTGAATAGATGCCCAAGTAAGCCTTCCAGGAGTGTCGACCCCTGGACCTCCTAGATAAACAGAGATAACAGGTGCCACTGGACCATTGTCTTGATCTTTTAACTTTTGGTTGCTTAGTTTTGCCAACCCACAGTTATGTGCACAATTGCACATGCAAAACTAATCATTGCAAGAGCATTGTTCATAATAATGCCAGTACTGCAATTCTTCACTTATGGGTGACATTCAAAGGCTATGCTTAAAGATGAAAATAACTTGTTTGAAGATTTGGCTATATGATTGTTTTGTTTGGGTAACTTTTCAAGATTCGGTATAGATATTTGTTGCCATTGTTTCATGAGGTGATCATCCTTGCCCTTCCTCATGATCCTTTGGCATCTGGCGGCTGTCAGTAAACCTATAAGTGAGATCGTACCTGCTGCAATAGGAGTCTTTCTTTTGCGGATCAGGATCCTCTCCTGTTCTTGAGAATAAGAGAAGGATCTGTGGGTGAGAAGTAGACACATATTGGGGTAAAATTGTGCCTTGTCTCGCGGACCCTCTCATGTACCGGATAGGATCCAAATCCATCTTTTTTTTTGAGAAAATGTATGTGGCAGACAATTTTGGTCATGAGATGCAATATTGAGTATATTTAAAATTCGCTTCTTTTTGGAATTTGAGGTGACAGAAAACGACTTGCATAATTTGGTAGATAAGATAGAGATTAATGTCCCACAGCTAGAATTTGGTTGATGTGTCTGCCAAATTAGAATTGTAGGTTGGCTATTTTCCTTGCCATGCTTGCAATGATGATCCTGACTTCCTGATTAAGATTATTGAGGTATTACTCTGTGTTGAGGGATGAATAAGATTATTAAAGACCAATTGTTGTGGGCTTCTATGCTGCAGTTATATTCTGGTGGGATCTAAGATTACCTCTTGCCTGTTGACAGAGTTTGCCCCAAGTCATTTCACGCACATGGGTTCTTTTGCTTTCTCAGGAACATGATATTCAGGATCATAATCTATACTCTTCTGCCAGTTAGCAACATAATTCGGGCATTATTGATCTGCTTTAAACTCCATCTACTGAACACTTTTTGGTTTTCAAAAAAGCAAGAACATAGTCTTACTTTTGTAATTGAAGTGACAGATACTTGCAGTCGCAGAACTTATTGCTTTGATTGTTTATTTCATTTATGTGTTTGTATGAATTTCAGAACTCTGATGTTTTGTGCTTTATAAGGAGAGATATCTTGATGATGTTGATCCCATTTCGTCCACGGCATGTATAAAAAAGAGATGCAGGTGAGGTTGACCCCCGTTTCCCAACTTTAAAAGCTTGATAAGAGGGAAAGCTAAGTGGAATGACGAGGTATTCACATGGTGTTCTTTTCATGTTAGTACTGTACTTAATTAGTAATGCATGATTGAATTATTCTTCCAGTACAACCCCATTATACAGGAAGAGTCTCTTCATTCTTCTGATTGGCCATTACCTTGAGGCCAATAATAACCCAACATATCTGGGGACCCTCCCACTTGAAGAAAGAGTACGAGCCACTGAACATTAAACGCCTCCGCCAGCAAAGGTCAATGAATGCCCATCTTGTCTGTATCTTTGTGGGGGCCTAATGATCACATGACACGATATTTAATTACTCTTACCTAATGATCATATGACACGATATTTAATTACTCTTAAAAGGTATCCTGCTTTGCTTTTAGTTAAATTATTTACATAGCATGTTTTGGAGTTGTATTGAGCACATGCAATTGCAGACAAACCAAAAACTTTATATTTAACCTGAATCAGATTGATTAGTTCAGTGCCTTGCATCATGGAGAAAAGCCCCGGTTGATGAAAGCATTTAGTTGCTTCAGATTTACTCTTTGACTGTATCTAAAACTTTTAAGTGCTAGTTTTATCTTTTACAACCATAGAATTTAGTTATGTATAGTGATTCAAACTTATGATTCACTTATCTGTCAGCCCTTTATTATTCGTGGTCAGCCAAATATGAGATTGATACGTAGAGTGATACGTAGAGGCTACAATAAAAAAATTTCTTGGTTTATGAGTTTGTCTGCTGCTTAAATCACAGGAATTATAGAGGATAATTATAATTATTATACCTTGTGAGTTACATCTCTCTTTGTTTTTATATGCAGTTCATCCCACATTTTTGTTTGTTTGCTTACGAATGGAACTCTGAGTTAGTGTAATAAAAATGAAGGAAATTTCAATAGAGGACCCTTTTCTCATTATTAGATGCTTTTCCTAATAATAACTTGGAAATAACTTGGAAAAATTCAAAGCTGAGTTTGGAGTGGGGACCTTGGTGCTCGGCCAAATGGAGTGCTTGCAATTGCATTGTTTGCGTATTCAGCTTTTTCATATATATCAACACATTTTCATCCACACATTCATTATGCTTCAGACCCCTAAAATACATTACCAATTAAATAAAGACTAGGCATGCTTCACAGTAGGAATACAGTGGGAGTAAAGGACATGGAAGGTAGATTTTTGCGACTAAATAAAAAGATAAGAGAGAGAGAGACAGAGGAAATAGAGGAGGTGTGGGCTGGTATGACTGGGCTGTTATCCATCTAATCAAGTCCTTGTTCTACTAGTCCACCACCCATTCAGTCACTCACACACACACTCACCCTCCAATATAGAATATATGCACCATACCTCACATATATATTTATGATGAGCCTTCTGGAAAAATCTCCGGGCAGAATCTCAACAGTAGGAAATTAATGGCTAGATTCCTCTATTACTGATTTTTCGACGACCCAGGTTCTCTCTAATTTGCATTGGATGACGTCATGTCCAAGTTTTTTCCTCTTCTGGGCCCTTCCCTCCATTACCGTACCGTCTTTTATCCGCAATATCTTTCCCCCCACTAGTCTACTCCTTAGTTTCCCTCCCCCTTTGGTTTTGGGAAGTTGGTATGAAAATCGGGGATATTTTCTCTCATTTTGAATTTTCTTTTCCTTTCTCTTTATCTCTTGCAGTGAAATTTAGGGGCTACAGAGTGATGTGACATCCACGGTATCTTTATCATTGGCCATTTCTCATCTGCTTGACATGTTGGAGGAAAGTGATATCCTGTTACAATAACATTATTTGAAATTATATATTCATAAGAAATACAAAATAGATAGACTTTTTATATTTATATTTTATATATATTATGTATTTCTGACATAAACTGATAATTAATTATTATTTTTTATTAATTAAAATAAAAAAATAAATAATAAAATATTTAAACATATTTTTGTTGAAATTTATAATCGAACTCATCCTTAGAAAAGAAGTTTTTTGTGGTAAATCAGTAGATGATGCTGACACATACCATGTGATTGTGGGGGTTGATCGAGGAATGGTAAGAGGCTTGCCGCTGGTGTTGGCCTGGACCATGGCTTGAAAAAGAAGACCAATCAGACTCCTCAGCCTGACATTCCATGTTTACACCGAACAGCCTCAATACTTTGTTGCTACTCCCTCCCGACGTATTCGTTTGGCTCTGAACCGGGGACCTTATAATACCTGTATTTTTATAATAAAACAACCCACTGCATTTTTCAGTCTCCTCCCTTTTTGTTTACTTCATAACAAACTAGCATAAAGTCCAAAAACAACACCCATAAAAAAATAACATTTATTAATTAAAATTTTATTCATGCTATTTCAATTTTGCTTTTAGCATGTTCCCTAAATATAATTACTACCAACATTAGTTTGAGTAATTTTCAGGCATATAATTTCTACTTCTTTCCCAGTAAGAAATACTAATACATTTGTGTTGGCTAGAAGGATTTTGAATTATTATTTTTTTCATGTTTAAGTTTCTAGCATAAGAAAAAAAATTGTAATTTTTTATTAATAATTTTCTAAGAAAAAAATAGGGCTAACATTTCTTTTCTTTTTTTTTTTTTCTTTTTTTTTCTTGCAGAAACGGTAACATTTTGTCCCAGCTATATATTTGGCAAAATTAGAGTTAACAATCACGCAAAGAAACATAAAATGTATACCTGTATATCACCACATTGATGCTCCATGATGAAATAAACACAAATTTCTCCTAATTAGTTTGAAAGTATCTTACACGCACTCCCATGAGAGTATGACATTAAAAAAACTTCTTTTTTTTTATTTTAATTTTTGTAAATAATAGTAGAAGAAAAAGGAAAAATAAGACAGCGGAAATTAAGGAATGAAAATTAAAGAGATTAGGTTAAGGATGCAGTTAATAGATAGACCTGAATGAAGATAGTCTGGTTGGTATGGCAAAGGCTGGTGATGGGTAGGATAAGGATGCGCAGTGGTCCACCCGATTCCCACACCAATGCTGTTTCCATTGCGATAATTACTGCTGCTATTCATATTGTGACTGCCCGCCGCTAACGTGGTACGGCTAACGTGCGCTGAAGGTGAAGCTGGGTCATTGTGCTGCCTACGCTTCCATCCAATAAAAAGACGCTGAGCATCGTTGCGGTGACGCTCGAACAAAACGACGTCGCCAGCATCCAGACGCTTTTCCTTAACGTAACGGCTCCAACCCTTGGTTAGAACGTAACTCTGGCTACTGTTCCAATAAGAGTATCGGAATCGCCAACACTTGCCTGACTCATCCTCGAAACTCAGTAATAAACCTTTACAATCTCCACTACCGCTCAAATCACCACCGCCGAGTGGGAAGTATTTCTCGGCGTGCTGTTTCGGAATTACGAGACGGTTAAGCTTGCCAACGTCACTAGGTGTCAATGGCTTCTCAAACATGGCCTCTTTTCCATATTCTCCTACTTGTCCCTCATCCTTTTGTACTAATTCTTCGTCGAAATTAAAGTTTTTAGTGTTGACATCATGCTCGTCGTCTTCATCGTCATGATTGAGGTTGAAACGGGCAGGATATAAATTTGTGCGCGTCTCGGTGCAGGGATACATAGAAGTTGTTTGTTGGTGGTACCGGTAAAGTTGGGCGTCGCTTCTAGAATAATTAGGGGAATTTTTGATTTGTTCCATTAAGATAGCTTCTTGTTGCTGTTGCTGGTGTTGAGACGGCCAGAGAGTTTCTGGAATGTCTGAAGAGAAGTGATTTATGGACATTTTGATTTTGAGTTCTCTCACAGCCGATCACTCAGAGGGAGAGAGAGAAAGAGAGAGAAACTGTAGCCTGATTGAGAAATTGGGTGAATGGAAAGGAGGGGTTGAAAGAGAGGCCTGATAATTATGGATTTGATGTGGAAACTGTGGGAACTATTTGATGTAGCCACTAGCCAGCAAAGATATGATAATGAGAGAGAGACAGAGAGTGGAGAAATTCTAGTTTGTGTCTGTGTGGAGTACGAGAGTAGGTTTAATGTTATGCGTGATGAAGAGAAAAGAATATATATTATTAATATCTGTGTAAATTTGATATGTGGTCGTGTTGCTTTTTCCCTGTGTATTAAAAACCAAAACCAAAACCAAAATAAGTAATTATTAATTTTCAAGGGACAAACATATAATTATAAAATATTAAAATAATATTTAGTGTTGAATTGGACTGGACTTGTATGCTATATATATATATATGAATTTATCTCGAGAAAGAAAGAGATTCTAGCTTTATAAACTGTGCTGGTGACTAATTTTGTTATAATTAGAGACAGCCTGTGTTACTGAATTGGCAAACAAAGCAAGTGTGGCCTCAATCCTGACTAAGTAATCATATCTGATTGTCAATTGTTCAGAATTGAAATTTCAGTAAAACAAAGAGTTATATATGTGTGTTAATGTAGAATTTGCCCCGACTCTGGATCTTGGATCTAGGTTGGCTTGGATGGCGTTTGGATATTTCCGTGCTGGATACTTGTAAAATTGGACAAGAGTCCAAGTATAATTTTTCTAAATCTCTCAGATGATTAAGTTAGCAAGAGTTCATAAATAATAACAAAAAAATGCAATAATAAATACTCAATGTTAGTTTTGTTTTTCATACTCTTTCTAATGTGCAGACGAGAATGTTTAGTCATACTCAACAAATGAGATTCTGTCACACGTCTTCTCTTGATCAGTACTCTTCAGCCAAGTGGGCATCTACGTGTTGAGTAGAGATTGATTGATACATTTTATGTATTAACATTGTGTATATATAAAGAGGAGTTAATCAAGAAATGAGATAATTAAACCATTAGTGCTCTTTATTAAGTCGTTGTCCAAATCAACTCATCATAGGTGAATCCTTTTACACCACAACTTAGAATGGTTACAATTGTAATGATGGGTCTCTCTCCCAGGCCAATACGTATATAATGTACATTTTATATCACATGCATGAGGGCATTATTGGTGCTTGGTCTTTCCTCGTTTTAAAAAGGGAACAAGCAAACGATTCCAATTGTGAAACAATACAAAATTTAATTTTTATTAAGGGGAATTAAGAAGAAAATCCAGAGATCCTATTCATTTAAAATAATTAAAAGAGATCAGACAAGATTTGTCCAATTGGAGAAAACAACCCCATTTTTGGCAGTCGTACGTGTTAGAATCCACTCCTCATATGCTCCCATCTTCGATCTAATAATTAATAATCACAAATACTAAGTTACCCATGACTATATTTCTCTCTCTCTGGGCCAGTGATTAATTATAGGTCTTTTTTTTTAGTTAGATTATGTCTTTTCTCTGACTTGAGGGACAGAACTCACCTCAATTTCCAGATAGATTCAGGCACCCTTTTCAGCCCTACAAAAACTTGAACGGTAGCTTCTTCTTTTTAAAATTTTATATATTTTGTTTAAATAACAAATCGTGCTCCGGACAAGTTATGCATAAAATAACTAATTCTCACTTCTTTAATTTAGTGAAACATAAACTATATATTCTAGAACTAGAAAAATTCATGAAAATTTTAAATTTTAAAATCCAATAAGGCAATAAAAAAAACATACCTACTTATTTATTTATTATTTTACATAAAAATTGAAAAATAATTCGACGTATGTGTTGGGTGTGTGTGACGTGAACAATGAGACTAAATATCTTACACTTGAAAGCCAAAACTCACCCGCAAATCTCTATTATTTTTCTCAAGGATGTTGCTTGGCCAAGTGCAGGAATCCTTGACCATAAAGAAAAACTAAAAAAATCAAACAACACGCTGGTTGAGTGAAGAATCTGCCATGTAATTCGTGGAGGCCGTTTAATTCAGTATTAATTTATTTCAGGGGGGTTGGCTAAAAGGCTAAACGGAAAAAAGTCAGAGCCCATGAGATAGTTATGGAAAGTAGGGCTGGCAAAGAGACTAATATAAGCATATACAACCAAAAAGAGAGAATTTAAATATTTCTATTTCTAGGTGTTCCTTACTCAATTCCCCAAGTAAAATCTGGGTTTTCAAGAAGAGGACTAAAAGTCTATGTCTCTCTTTTTTAAAATTATTTAGATGAATGATATAATTTTAATGAGAGTAAAAAAGCTGTTAATATGTAAGAAATATTATGATTCATTCAAATAAAATGTGTTTGTCTTTTTCTGAATGGTTTATATATGAAAGAAGTTGTTAATTATCTGCAGGTTCATTGTAGAAGTAGCACAGTCCAAATTAACAACATGTGAGAGAAGGCCAAGAACAATGAACATAATCTAAAAGGTTGATACGAATCTCAATCGCACAATTTTGCAATATTAGTCATGCGGGAAGTTTAATAAAGAAATGGGACAAGTCCAAGAAAAAATAATTAAGCTAAAATCTTACTTTTGATCCCTAAATATTGATGCAAAATATACTTTGGATTCATTATTTTCAATTTGGTCCACCTGGTAGCCCTTTTGTTTAATTTGATTTCTCGCCGTTGCTCAAACATGATTTATTTATTTATTTAATGATTTGAATAAACAAGAAACAAAAAGGTCTTTAATACTTTAAATATAAAGTTACCTATTCTTCAGTAATGTTATGCCTATCTAGCTACTAGATGCATGTATTAATATATTCGAACTTAGATCTCCAGTAAATTAACCATCATATATATAATGATCTGATTCCCTTAAAAGGTAGAGTTTGAAAGGTACATCTCATATAACCAAAAACAAAAAGAAGAAGAAAGGTACACCTCCGACTAGATACAAAATTGGGATGTTGATCTCAATATATATGTATATATATATATATAATTTTTCTGAGAGACTCTAAATTTTTTTTTTCTAATGAGTCATATGTATTTTTATATTTTTAAGTGTGAATTTAATTTCATTAAAAATTAGTAATTGTTCATTCTTATATATATTTTTTTACAGGTCGAGCCGTGCTGAATATTACATTTCTTTCAAAAGAATCATACAATATGAATTTATAAATAAATAGTTCATCACCAAAAAGCTAGCAAGCCGATATATTGGACTTTGATTGCTGGTAATTAAGGAGGAAATTGTAGTACCTAGTTTTGCTTATTCCAGCTTGCATCGATGACTAATCTAATCTAATCCCATATATATATATATAACTGAATGATTACTCCCGGAGATTTGGAGGTTTAACTAAGAAAGGTAGAAGTGGATATCTATGTTGGATAGGAGAAAGTGGACAGGACATGACATTCTTAATAAATCAATATTGACAAATTGAACCTAGCTAGTTAGGTTCATGTATTCATTATTGAAACCCCACAAAATTAGTTTAAAGTCAAATTAATTAATTAATTTAGGATAGTTAGTTTTAAGTGTAATATTCATCTAATAAAGATGTATTCTAATTTTTTTCAAAGGTTATATTTAGATTAGAAGTTAGGTGTATCATAATTGTATATAGTGCGTGTTATCATTTCATGAAAGATTTTGTTGGTTATAATGCATGTCTAAGAATCTAGAGTAGCTATGAATATTCGTTGGTGGAAAAGATCAACGGTCATGGTTCTGGTAAATGTGTAGTTGGCATGCAATTAATTTGTGATTAATATTTTGATTAAATTCCTATAGTTAGCCATAATTTCTTGGTCTGTGGATACAGTTTCCCCGTTTCAATTCTATCAAGAGATCAGCACCAAACATCTAGTGTTTTTTATCATTAAAAAGACAATTATTTGAGTGACCATCATAATTTATATATTTTATGATATTATCTATAGGCATCTGATTATTAGTGAACTACGTTTTACTAGTGAACGAAAACGTCAAAGAAATAACATTTTGATTCATAATAATTCCCAATGCAAAGTCACCCAAAAATATAAAAAATAAAAAATTGCAAAATACTGTGGGAGCCGAAACAATTGAGAAGATGACCACGTCTCCTCTTTTTCTGTTGTCTGGCCTGACCTGACCCTAAATAAATTTGGTTCATTAATTTTCATCCATCAGAGAAGAAGCATGCGGAAGGTCAAATCAAGGTTGTGTCTCTATTACAGAGGGGTCCACCAGATCAAACATTTTTCTCTCTTTAGGTATGTGGGCCCAACAGTTCAATGACTCTCCAAAACCAAAGGCCCAAACCCATCTCCTTTTCTCTTTTCTTTTACTGTTGGTCTGGCATGCTTCCTTATCTTGGTGAACAAAGTGCAGGGAAAGGAATTTGCAGAGAAGATGGTGTTGAAATTGGATACCTGACTGGCATGTGGAATGTAAGGAAAATAGCCTTTTTGGTACAGGGAAGTGGTTGATCTAGATGTGGGACCATCTAGTAGGAAAATTTGCACAAGACCTACCTAGCATGGTCCATTAAATAAATAGAGCAATTGATTAGGAAAGACTATGTAGACAGAGAAATTGCTCCCTGGTTTTGGCTAGGAATATCTATATTTACATGCCAACTTGTTTGCTCTGTTATAACAGGATTCATATACAATGAGAGAGTATTCCTCAAACTGAGTTTCTTTTTCTTAAAAAAAAAAAAAAAAAAGATTTTATTGAAAATCTTATATAAAGCTTATTGTCTGTTGTTTTTCTAATTTTTTAGGATGTGTTGATCAGGGGAAACATATTTCCTAAAACAAGCAATGTTTTCGTTAAATTAAGTAATTTAGTCAAACTGCGGCCTCATTAATTATGACAATTGAATTTATCCCCATTCAGTTCACATGCGCAAGAAGTAGGTGTCAAAACAGGACAAGGTCCCCATTCGGTAAAATTTTGAATAATTGATTGAGCTGTCATTATCTCGGCCTAACTTTGAAGTATATCATAAGATCAGATGATGAATATGAAGGAGACCACGTGTCATAAATAAATTAAATAGTTAAATATCATTCAAAATTTTAAAGAGTTGATCGGATAGATTAGGAGATATAGTTCATTTGGTCCCTTTTTCACATTTGTAATTAAGTTTGCCTGAAATGTCTCATAACTAAATTAAATATTTCAACTTCAAAAATGTACTACATTACATACATGATAGGGCACTAGCTATAGGCGTCCAGTGTTGCGATTTGATCCGAAATGATCCATGCAATGGGTGGGTAGTTAAAGTGGAGGGATATTGATTATCAAGATAAGAAAATAAATGCAATGAAGGAAATATCATGTGACCATTAATGTAGTCTTCACCAATTAACTTGAAACTCACATTTTCACCGGTTTCAGACAATAATTTATAATGCTATGTATGGTAGCTTAGTCATCATCCATCACCCATGTGTATATCTGAAATTGAAATAACAAACCCCTCCTGAATTTTTAATTACATTCCTCATCTTTCCACTTCTTCGACTAACAAATCCCTCATGAAATAAAAATTACTTTTCTCTTCCCATATACTTCCCATAGATCAACGACCTTCTCAGATTAGCTTTGGTGCATACGCATAAATCTTTAACCGAGCGTGATTTTTGAGGGAAAGGTGGTTGGGCTAGGCTGCAGTGCTTGTGTCGAAATTGTTGTGCTTGCCGAAGTTGGTTGAGTCCTTTGCGAGTTAACATCAAAGTTGAGGAAGGACTAAATAAATTTCGTTAAGCTACTAGAAATTAAAACAATTGTGAAGTTGTTTAGGTATTTCTTTTCATCGATTTGAGCTCTTCATTTACGAGACTATATTTAATTTTTTTTATTTGAGTTTTCATAGGTTGTATAAAGGATCTAAGATAAGTAGGTAGAATAGGGTATTGATAAATCATAAATAAGTTAAAAAATTTGATGCAGATTTTCATCAAAGAAAAGAGAAAGAAGAAGTTGATTGATAATGGTGTTAATTGAAATGAATATGTATACATGAATCAGTTCTCCCACAGAGCAAGAATTAGAATTAATCTTGATGGAAGCATGCAAAGAGTAAAATATATGTGGAAATATAGGCAAAAGCTATATAATCGAGGAGGAAAAAACCAAGTAAAAATGACTGTAGGTGGGAAAGTTCAAATGGCATCAAAATCTTAGTCGCAGTATGCAGTAAACCTTTAGTCTCATATTGTTGAGATAATTTAATATTCTATAAATTTGTAAATATATTAATTAAAATTAAAATGTAAATATTATTAGATATTTCCAATGAATCATTGTGAGCCCAGACGCTGTAATTGGATAATTAAGCATTTGGATGAAACTCGACAGGATGCAATCAGATCAATGGGATTCAGAGGACTGTTAGACATCAAGTGCGATAGGCTAGAGTGTGAATTATGTTGGTTTCTTGTGGAAAGGTTTGATATTGATAACAACACCATACAGTTGAGTAATGGGAATTTGAAGGTATCCAGAGAGGATGTAGCTAGACTTTTGGGACTGCCTTTAGGAGGGGATGATATGTTAGCAAGTAATCCAAAATGTGATATGTTATCTGAATGCAGTAAGTATGGTGTGGAATATGGTAAAGATATTGACATGGTTGATATAGAGAGGGATGTTTTTGATCCGTCAACTGAGAGTAACGAGTTTAAGTACAAATATGTTTTATTTACAATAAATTCATTACTTTGTCCATGTAGTAGTTCTGTTGCAAACATTGACGTAACCAAGGCTCTCGTCGAATAGATAATATTAAAGAAAAGAATTGGTCAAGGTATGTGTTAAATTATCTATTACAAGGCATAAATAAATTCAAAAGAGGAGGCACAAAGTTATCAATGGATGTCTTCTATTTTTAATGGTAAGCCTTTTTAGGAAATCTCTTCTATTAATTAAATATAAATTTTGCTTGGGTGTTGACATTAAAGAAATTTTGATTGAATCAGTTGGTTTATTTGGACAATGTTGTTATAATTGTTGTTGAGCCCACAATTAAAGATAACACTAGTGATCGAGTTATGGAGTGGGGCGAAGTCGAGATTAATGAATTTATGTACAGGCTGAAATGTGCTGGTAGTGTCGATAGCCCAAAGGTATATAATTGAACTTGTATTTAATATATTGAAATTTAGTATGTGATGAGAAACAATTATTTACCTTTCGTAGTAATTTTGAGCAAGTTGTGTTAGCAAATGAGGCTATTATGATTGAAATTTAGTATGTGATGAGAAACAATTATTTACCTTTCGTAGTAATTTTGAGCAAGTTGTGTTAGAAAATAAGGCTATTATGATTGATGGTGAAGATGCAAATTAGACTAGCGATGTAAGTTTTGATTCTATCTCTATCAATTTATGGATAAAAAAGTTTATTTAGGTTATTCATGGGAATAATAAATTTTAGACTGTTGCTGAATTTTTTTATTTTTTTTTCCAAGGAGCTATTGCAGATTGTGAGGGGATAAATATTATGAAATGATTCGTTGTTGTTTGATAGATCTGAAGACTGAGTTACAAAATGTGAGGGATGAAATAGGACGATTATACGTTATTTCATACTAGTGGTGGAAGTATAGTGAAACAAATTAGTGATGTGAACACTTGGGGTTCTTGTGAATATCAGGATGTGAGGGGGGCAATCGTGAATAGTAATGTTGAAGATGGGAGAGGGAAAATGAAATTAATATATTGGTTTAATGGGGTGATGTCAGAAAATGTTAATGAAGCAGTAATTTGCAAACCAAAAGGAACCCAGGGTGTGGAGGTGAAATGTAAAGATGTACGTATTAGTTTAGATGAGGGTGAAATGGAACAGAAGCTAAATAAAATATGCATGGTAGTGGAAAACGACTTATCCAAAACCAGGGGTAGAATTCGAATCAAATAGCATCTAATAGTGCACCATTTGAATTTGAATTCAAATTTCAGTACTTGAATTCGAATACTTATTTGAACTTAATTTTAAATTTGAATTCGAATAAAATTTCAAATATTTGAATTCGAATATTTAGGGGTATTTTAGTAAAAAATAGTATGTATATATATATATATATATATATTTAATAAAAACATATATTATTTCAAATATTAATTCTAATTTGAATTATTCATCAAATATCGAATCGGATTATGTACTATTCCAATTCCAATTCGAATTCAAATTTGAATTTTTAAATTCGAATCCGAATTGTCCTGTTTAGATGTCACCCTTATCCAAAATTGAATATTTGGTTGGAACATATAGAAAACAAGTTCAGGAAGAACAAAATGTGAAACTATTGTAAGGTAAAAAGCTCATATAAACGTATTATATCGATAAAAAAAATAATATTGGATTATACTCAATTGATATTTTTTTTAAATATTTTTTTATGCAAGTTTGCTAAACAATAACAATAGTACTATCGTTTGTGTGGGTTCCAGTTGAGATTGTTGCAGAAAATAAGATTAGGACCAAGTGTTATGATATGGGCTATGTTAAACATGCCATATTGGTCCTATTTATGTTGGTTTGGAAACTAATATTGATATAATGTCACAAATAAAGCTACTAATGTAATATTTATATCATATTTTACATTAAGTATAGTCGATTGTTTTGTAGCTTTTGTTAGTTGATCTGCCTATTAATGTATAGAACCTTCTCAATATCAAGTGTAACAAAAATAATTATTTGTCATTTTGTCAGGTTGTGTAATGATAGAACTAAAACTAAATATAAAAAGAGTCTATGTGTCATAATCTGGTATTGCAATGTTAGGAACATTTAAAGTAATAGCATTAAGTTTGAGGTAGCGTAAAATTTTAAATTATAAAAATTAATAAGTATCAATGTGTACGTTTAGTAGTGGTGGTAAATAGCAAGAGTATAAAAGGAAGTAAATTGATAACAAGAATAAATGTGAACCATAAACTTTAACCAACTTTATTGACCGTTGACCTTATCATTTATTTTCCATTTTATTCTCTTTTATTTCTCCATTTTGGTAGTCCTTGCTTTGGCTCCCCTGTTCACGATTTTTCCATCACTTTCTTTCCTCTTTGTTTTGCCGTGGCGCTGACCCTTGCAACCGATCATTGGAGACCTCTTGCACTTAAGTTTTCTTCCTTAATTCCTTGACTCACTCTTGTTTTTGTTTGGTTTGAACCTTATAAGGTTTTCAGGCTTGCTTGGAGTTCATATGGCTGAGAGTTTCACTCTCATCTTGGTAAAGATTGGTGCTTGGTTTAGTACCATTCTACTTCTTATTCTATAAATTCCTTCTTCTCAACTACAGGAATTTCAAATCATCCCTCTTTCAATTGTGGTTTAGCTTTTGTCTTCTGTATGGCCTTTCTTTTCCCTTTTTTTTTTATCACGTTTTAGCCCCTGTTTGCAAAGGTACAACCATGTTTGTTTGATGTCTCTATTTCTTACCATGAGATGAGTCTTTCTTAGGCCTTGTATTTTCCTTTCTTTGCAGCTATGTAGTACTCATCCTTAAGGGTGTAATCAATCCATTGTAAGGTCAAGTGGGCAGTGATTGAGTATTTTCTTTCCTCATTTGTTCGGTTATCCATGGCTGAATTTGGAAGGAGTGCAAGTGCAATAATTCCCCCCCTTTAACGGTAGTAAGAATGGGAATGAGACAACAGTTGGGGTGTACAGTAAATAGTATTTTTAGCTACCTTATTCCTAGAGTTTCCTTGTTTAGTTACTCCAATTTGATGAATTCCTTGTTGTGTAGGAAATTAGTGAAGTTGTGAATGAAAAAGGTTGTAATCAAAGAATAAATGGGTTATGTGTTAAGGGTGTTGAATAAAAGACTAGTTGTAAGTGTAATTATAAGCTTGATAACTATGTTAATGGTGGATTTAGTGTTGGTTGTTGTTAAACTTCCATAATACAAGTTTTAGTGGCTCCTAAATAGTGAATTTAACTCTAAAAGCTAATGTTTGGAACTTGACTAAAATGGAATCGAGGAAGTTATATTGATTTCTTGAAGTAGGTATAAATATATATACATACATGCTCAAGTAATGAAATGAGTGCCCTTAAGGTGTTTGTCAAAAAGCCTAAAGGAAACTAATTGTAATATAGTGAAACATGTGTTAGGATAATGAATTAGTATCTTGGTAATCCAATTTACTTTGCTTCTAGAGAATTCTTATTTTTCCTTGAGTAAATTACCGTTACTTGTGTTTTGTTTAAGGATTAGTGATAGAATGGAGTTGGGTGTGGATAAAAGTGTAAGAATGGAAATTTGAAAGTGATGATAAATGGTGTCTAAGTGGTTTTAGATTTTATAGTTCATAGAAATCGGGTGTTTCGGGTGTTTTATGGATTGAATTAGTTCAGTATTCTAAAGAAAAAAATGTAGATTATGGTCTTGGGATGATATCTGGAAAGTTTCATAACCTAACTTGGGGTAGATTTATCATTAGAGTTGTTGGACTACAGCTGGCTTCGTGCAAGATTTTAGGTGAGCTCCAGTTAGTCTGATAGACTTTATCTGGGGTTGTAGTTTGAATCATCTTAATTCTGAAAAAGAATTATTCTCAACAAATTAAGGGATAATTCTGGAGCTTTTTAGGTTTTAATTTCATGTTATGTGTATTTTAGAGGTATTGGAAGTCATTGTTGGAATTTTTGGGTCCTGATTATACCTATTTTAATGTAACTAGTTTTAGAGGATCTTAATGAATGATTTAAAAGTAGGTTGCTAAAGATGAAATGTTTCTAGCATCTTGATAAACTATACTGGAAAGTTTTATAATTTAATTCTCAAGTATGGAATTATATAAGCATTGGAATCCAGTCCTGAAAACCAAAAATTGTGTGTGCCCTGTTTTGCATGGGTTCAAGGTTAATTTTGGGAGAAGTTTCCAAATAGCTAACTTCCTGGAATGATGTTTGAACTTGGTTTTTGTTGAATATAGTCAAGTATGTAAGTTGAAATCAAATATAATTCCAAAATGGTTGTGAAAATGTCTAAGAGGGGTTAACTTTAAATAAATGCATGAAACTTAGTATATATAGATTTTGCATAATTAAAAGGTTATAACCTATAAGATTGATAAACTAAGTAATACTTGAAAAACTTAATTGCAGCTTCGAAACATGTGTGTTAAGCCAATGACGCACATGAACACAAGAGGAAGTGATGAGCAAGATCGGTAAACTGTAAGTGGATAATGTATTCTTTGGTTGCTAGATTAATATGTGAAAATGTTTATATGTATTTGAATAAGTGTATGTTTATATAAAAGTATAGAAGAATGTGTAGTGTTTAATTGTACTATTTAAATTGTGTTTGGCATGTGATTTTTTTTGGGTTTGATAAAGGCCAATAAAGTCAAATATTTCTCTGAAATGATTTTTACTTCTGAAATAGAATTCGAGTACACCTAGGATATTTTGAGATACTATGATTTGATATGTGATTTGAAATGATTGAGTATTCATCCCTAGTAGGATGGATATGTATAGAGGATATGTTTGTTGTGCAAGCACAAAAGTTGCTCGGTGGGAGGATATATGTTGTGCGGGGCTAAGTTACCAGAATTGGGAGGATATGTTTTATTGGCCATTTGTTGCTTTAAGTATGTCACACTCTATATGGAAGCATGACTGGCTAAAAGAATGGATAACCAACCTCCGTAACCTTAACTTTACCACAACTGAGTACATATGAGTCTCAAATAATTATATTTAAAACCAAGAAATTTTTTATTGAATTAAGTTAAATACATAGACTTATTATTGAACATATAACATCTACTAAAAATTTCGACAGAGGTTCCCCCTAATGTGGAATATGCCTAAAAATATAAACACTTAATTCTGTTTACGTACAACTAGATCACAATTACTGTAGTATACATAAGGGAGCTCTGCTCCAGCAGTATCATAAATAATAACCATTAAACTATTACACAGAACATTACATAACGACTTATAACCCTATTGTGACTGCAAACTTTCATCCTTGACTTTAAGTATGAGATTTTGAATCAATACCTTGCCGCACGTTATTGACAAATCACGAGCTCATCGATGTTGTATTCCAAAATCCTGTTACTAAAAATAAACATCAACAAAAGAGTGGTGAGTCCCACAAACTTCACAAACTTAGTGAGTAGAAAATCATACCCAAGAGGTACTAACATCACTCAATACATGTATACAAAGGTTATACAAACACAATTATGAAAACATAAACTTAACAGACACAAGTCAAATAGTACTCGATATAATTCAATCAAATCACACAAATCATACAAATGGCTAATTAAGTAACCCAGCCCTGCACACTATATATCCTTCCACCAGGCTTTTTTTCACTTGCACACCAAATATAATCCATACACAATCCATCATACTTGGGCTGAGCACTCAAATATCTCATATTAGAATATCAAATCAGAAAATCTTAGGTGCTATTGGATTTCAACTTTGGAAGTAATAATCATTTTAGAGAAAAATCCACTTCGTTGGCTCTTATCAATCACAAGCAATTTCAAATATCAAACATAATTCAAATAAATCAATGAAACACTACACATGCTTATTTTTCCATATAACACATCTATTCAAATGCAGATACAATTACACATAATAATTTAGCCACCAAAGGGTAACAGTTTACCACTCACCGATTTACAAATCTTGTTTGTCATTTCCTCTTGTGCTCACGAGTGTCATTAGGCCCACAGTAGGGTTTAGAACTAAAATTCATATTTTCAAATAATACTTAGTTCATAAACATTATAGTTATAATCTTTAAATTACTAAGTTTATATATCAACTTATAAAGGTTTCTTGAAACTAATTCTATTTAGGTAGTTTAACCAATTTCTTGTAGGACACTTGATTCCATATCTTGTATGTATATTTTATATATAAACATATCAAGAAATTAATACTAACTCATACTTTCAACATTTCTCATTTTCTAGCATTAAGTCTAAGTTGAGTTACTCTTTTTAAATTTATCCAAGAGCTTGGATCATGCCCTTTCAATATTAATACAATTAAATTCTAAAATTTATCTTTCCTTATCCACTTAACCACATTTCTTTACTCTTACTTTTAGACTATTTATTCAAGGTCACATAATACTTAACTCTCAAGATCTTAATTTACCAAATTTTCCCTTTTAGGCATTTTCATAACTACCTTGGAGATATGCTTGATTTCAACTTACATACTTAACCAATTTCAACAAAACCAAGTTCAAACATTATCTTTAAGAAACTATCTATCTTTCTTATTTAGGAACTTCTACTAAAATTTGTCTTGAACTCACTAAAATCCTCACATAAATACAAATAGGGCTTGCAAAATTTCTGATTACCTACCCAGATTCTAATGCTTATAAAATTCTCATACTTGGGAATTAAATTATGAAACTTTCCTCTGATAACTCGATACGTTAATATTTTGTTACCGATATATTGGTAAGTTGTTTTAAAAAATTTTGGTGTGTAATTCTCGTTTATAGGTAAAACTATAATGAAAAAGAATAAAAGTAAAGTACTGTAAATAACTAGTTACTTAGATATATATATATATATACACGTACAAGCCAAAAATATTAGGCACCATGAATTTTATTAACTTTGACTCTAATTCTTTTTATGTTAGAGTTAGGGTGCAAAGAAAAATTAAATGAGTGTATATATATTTATATATATGGGAAATTTGAATTAAATTAGCACCACCAATTTAAAAAGCTAGGCTTTGACTTAATTTTATATTTGTTGTATTCTTCCATCATTCATTTTCTTTCAATTCACTGTCTCTTTTTGTCTTCAACCTGGGCGTTTCTTCCTTTACTCTTCCTGCTTAATTTCTTAACTGTGAACCCTCCTTTCCTCTTGCAACCAAGTTCAGAAATCGGAGAGTTTTCATCCCTTTTGTTATCATACTTGCGGGAGTTAAGTTGGAATTGACAACTTCTCTTTCTAATCCAACCAATTTGCTGCTGGGATTGAGTTGAAAATTCCCTATTTTTGCCATCCCCTACTTAAGCGCTTGGACTGGCTATCTTAAGGAATCGGCCACATCCAATAGCAATCAAATTGCCCTGCAGTAGTCGTGAGACGTGAAGTTACTAGTCAGAAGTTGTAGTTGGCTGTACCAGCTACAACACAGCAAGAACATGACATATATATGCCATGTTAATGCCCTATTTTAGCTGTGGGATGGCATTGGTGAGGTATGGTGGGTGAGTTTCTTCATTTCCTTCCTTTTGTAATAGGCAATAGCTTGGTTTGGGTTGAGTATGGGAGCTAAAGCTTGGCTGGGTGGTTGGCATAAGGTAGCTTTGCTACTGTCTCTTTTGGCCTACCATGTTTTGTATTTTTGTTTCCTTTCAAGGCCTTAGTTCAATCGAGTCGTGTGGGGTAGGGAAATTTAGTGTGCTTGAACAGCAACCTGTGTCCTACACATTGCTTTACTGTTTCCTTTCCCTTGGTAAGGCATCAATTGGTCGGAAGCAAGCTGCTATCACAACATGAAGCTTATTTTGGAGGCAGGAGGGAAATTGGCAGTAAAAGTTATAGGCAATAAAGGTTGAGTTGTAATCAAGAGTTAGTTAAGGCTTTGGGGTATGGGAATTAAATAATGTTTTAGGAATATTGATTAATGTAGTTATGGTTGCATTTAAGATTTTAAGGTTAATTAGTGAATAGTTTAAAGTTTCATATAGGACTTAGTTGATGACGATTAAGAATGAAGAAAAACAAGAAATTTATAAAATAATTGTGGAAATAGAATGGAACAATTTTAAGTGCATTCATGGTGAAACTATGTAGCTCAAATACTTAATAAATCCTAGATAAATAAAGTAAAGTTAAATTTAATAGGTGCAATTTGAATGGGATAAGAGCATTAAAACTTTGTTAGTTCTATTGTATGACATGTATATATATACATGAATTGAGATAATAAACATTGATAAGGCATGTTATAAAGGTCGAATTATATAGTTTATCTGGTTAAGTAGTTAATTAGGAAACATGAAGATTGACCAAGTAATCGTTAAATTAATAAGTAGAGTATAGACAGAGCTAAATTAATAGGTTGTATAATTATTGGAATTGGAATTGGAATTGGAATTGGAAGGTTAAGACTTAAGTATGTAAATTAAGGTTTGTAAGTTTTAAATTAACGAATTTTAGATAAATTGAAATTTAATATTTTGAAGATGTATAGATGGAATTAAGAAATATAATTAACTAAGATTTATCAATTAGATTGTTAGGTAGGAAATTATATTAGTTAAATTTATAATCTAATCTATATGTGATTGATTATTTTTTTAATTCCAAGTCTTAACAAGGAGACTCCGACATCTTCACAGTTTAAACATAATGATGAGTCTCACTCTTGAATTCAGTGAGTGAATTACGTGCACTTTGGTTGCCAGATTATTATATGTAAATATACATATACTTAAATTGATGTGCTATATTGAAAAATAGGCAAATTACAATATTTTAGTGATTTAATTAAATGGTAGTTATTTGATATTGCTTGTGGTTGATAAGGGCCAACAAAGTGAAATTTTCTGAGAAATGATTTTTATTTCTGAAAGTGAAATCCAGGTGCACCTAGGATCTTTTGATTTGAATTTCTAAAATATTATGATTATGATAAATGTTTTTATAAGTAGAGTACTCAATCTTGGTAGGATGGATTATAACGGAGAATTAATCTGTTGTGCGGGCGCTTAAATGCTCGTTGGGGGAGATACTGTTATGTAGGGCTGAGTTACTCGTTGGCCTTTTGTGTGCTTTATTTGCTTTGATTATGTTGTTTGGAATGATTAACTTTGGTTATTTGAATTGACTTATATTTATCGTGTAACATGTGAATCGTGACTTTATTACGATTACTATAAGAGAGTAAATGAGGATATGTGACGTCATGTGTTAATTGATGCTGGTACCCTCAGGGTACATGGTTTACTCATTGAGTCATTGTGACTCATACTTTTCTTTGTTGTTTTTTTTTTAAAGTATCAAGAAAAACACAGTTCACTGTGTCAGGATTTGCTACTGTCTGCCATAGTTGCGTCAAGGTATATCCTAGAGTCATATCCATGAAGTCGATAGGGCAACACTTGTAGCCATTTTAGGTGTCATGCATTATTGTTTTTATTAAGTTAATTGTGATAACTTAATGGGTTGTTAGGAGCAGAGCTTTTCTAAGTACTTGATATTATGTTTTACCAGTGAATTGTACCATATTATTGATGTATATACTATTGGGCATGTTCCATCGTACAGGGAACCTCTGCCGAATTTTTAGTAAATATTAATATTTCATAAACAGTTCATGACTTTATTTTAGTTCAGTAAAGTTTTATTGGTCTTAACTATACTTTGTTCAATAGTCATTTGTGTTCATTCATTGTGGATTTAGGATTACGGAGGTTCGGGTATCCATTCCTTTGACTAGTCATACCTTTATTTGAGGGTGTAACAAGTTGGAATCAAAGCATGGTTTAAAGGTCCTTGACTGCAAGTACGGGATGTTGTTGTTTTGTTAGTGTACGTTACCTGGGGCGTATATGGACTTAGTGATAGGTTCTAGTCATCCTGAAACTTCAAGTTATGATTCTCTAACGTATTATTTGTGATTTTATATGAAAAAAAATATGTGTAAAGGATTCATTTGTGTTTTTTTAGACACAATCACGTGTAGTGATCATGTTGTGAGCCGTGTGAAATAATAGAATATTGGCTTTGATCAAGAGTTAACCATTCCTTAGGTGCCTATGACAAGAAATTGAGGTCGTAAATGATTACGAAAGACTTAGTTGAAATTTTAGTTTAATAATAGTAGCCTTAATATACGTTCTTCTAACATAAAGAAATGTATGATATTTTACAATACTTTCCTTAGTAAATTTGAATGTGTTTTGAGGTAAAATGAAAAGTTAAGTCCGAATAAGATTGGGATTTAGGTGTAGTTATAAAAAAAGTGCAGCGGAAGGGTGGTAGGCCCATAACCCATAGGCTATAAGAGGTGAAAGAAGATAAGAACCTAATGTGTGAGAAGTAATCAGTATGGAGTATAAATAGCTAAATCCGTAAACTTTGATTAATCCTTTGGTAAAAACCAAGAAGAAATCATGTGGGAGGTGGAAGTTGCAGTGAAACAACAATATCTACATCCGATTTAGGTAAATAATTTACCTATATCCTTTGTGTTAAAATTCGGGATTATTTTTTTTAGTATAATTCGATATTGTAATGGGTATTTTAAAATGTTGTATGTAAGTTATCACGACGATGTCAATACTAAATTTGCATAAAGTAAATTAAAATAAAAGAGTACTTGTAATTATTTATTCCATTAGCCCTTATTTGATTGAACTTATATTAGTATGTATTCTTTTAGTAGCATTGAAAGTAAAAGTATATATATATATATATATAAAATAAGTTAAGAGGCTAATGGATTATATAAATGTAATTGATTAAGTTTACATCACAAATTAATAAACTAAGTGTAAGCCATTAGGTTACAATATTTTAATGCTTTTGTTTTCTCTCCTTTTTATTTAACCAACTTATCACCCTCTTTTTTCTGTAGATGTTCACTACTTCTCATATTTCCTTCACACCACTTCCTTTTTCTCCTATTTGATCTACCTTTTGAATTCTCAAAGATTCCTTGCTTGCTTTATGTTGAGTTGGTAGTATAGTTGTTGATAGCAACCAATTCGCCTATTTGCTTGTTGCCATTAGTTTAGCCCACCTAAACTCTATAACTTTAGTCATGCTCTTCCCTTAGTTGAGAGATTACTCCTTTGTCTTTACTATGAGTGTGTGGGTGTGTGCTAAGAGTGTTGGGAGCAATTTGCCCCAGCTGAATAAAAGGCAATTTTATTGTTTCCAACTATATTCTTTCCTTGTTTTGGTTGAATTTTTCTACCCTGTTTTCTATATATATATAACTGTGGACCTCTATTTTTGCTTTAATGTTCTAGCTTACTTAGCTGTGATTATCCTCTGCTGTGTAGAGTGGATTTTTGTTGGTTAGTGAGTTCTTTTTCTTTTCCTTTTGTTGGTCATAGAAGCTTTATTTTAGGGGTAATAAGGACTAAAATTTCTTCACTTAAGAGTGATTAGCAGTAGGTATCACTATTGTTTCGTCTTCCTTTACTCTAATTCAGTCGTTTTTCTTTTCTTTGTTGTGTGGGAGGTTCTCTTTAGATGAACAACAACGTTGACTGTTCTATCTCTGCTACACATCCTGTTTTTATTAAAGTTAAAATTGTGTAGGAAGGAGTTGTCATCTTGGGCTTTTTGTCCCTATGTTGGACTGATTTTTTTTTTTTAAAGTTGAAATGAGGTTGTTTCCTTGACTAATTAAAGGCTATGGCAACCTTGAGTGAAGAGATAGTAAACTCTCTATTTGCCCTGAGTTTCTTAGAATGTTAAGGAAATGTCAAATAATTGTTCATAAATGGCAAAAAAATTCTGCATCTTTAAGTTTAATTAGACAAGTGAAATTAGTGATTTAAAATGATATAATTATTGTTGTAAGTGGTAAAATAGTTGTTCGAGAAGGAAGTTATAAAAGTAAGATATGTAAGTGGAGGTTAGAAGTGTATAATTCATGTTTAAATGAAAGTTAATGAATAAGGTAAATAAGTCAATTATAATTCTTTTAAACTTAATCAGTAATATGAAATAAATGATTTAGAATTTAAGAAGATTAATATAGAAAAATAAAGTCATTTCTTAAAAAGTAGAATTAGAAAATATTGAAAAGCTTGATGAAAAACTAGATAATTAAATTAATAAAATTAATAATTGGTATTTAAATAAAGAGGGAAATTTAAAAGTTAAAATGGTTTATGAATGTATGTATGTAAGAAAGTAAATATGTTTTTTTTAAAGATGTTTAACAAAAGTTTAAGTATATTTATGTAAATTAAGAAATAATAGAGTTAACCTTAAAGTGAGATCCACTTTTGTTGAAGCAGTAAAAGCAGCACAAGCAATTAATCCAGAGGTGAGTGCTAAGAAAATTAAATGTGAGCAGGTGTTATTAGTGATTTCAGGGTAAATAGTGAAGGAGTACTGAGATATGAGGATTAGATTGTTATGCCACCTGATTTGGAGTTGAGAAGAAAGATTCTTGCAGCAGCTCATTATTCATCATATGTCATGCATCTTGATTCTTCTAAAATATATCGGGACCTGAGGAAATTTTATTAGTAGGATGGTATGAAGAATGATGTCATTAATTTTGTTTCTAGGTACCTTGTATGCCAATAGGTGAAAGCTGAACATCAGAAGCCTGCAGAAATATTACAAAAGTTGGATATACCGGAGTGGAAGTGGAACAAAGTTACTATGGACTTAGTATTAGGACTTCCAAATACTTTTTGGGGTTTTGATTTCATTTGGGTGATTGTAGATCGTTTGACAAATTTTGCACTTTTTCTTCTGATGAAAACTACTTATTCAGCACATCAGTATGCAAAGTTGTATCTAGACGAAATCGTTTTATTGCATGAAGTACCAGTCTCTATTATCTTTGACTGGGGTGCTCAGTTTACTTCTGTGTTTTGGAAATCTTTTCAGGAGACTCTTGGTACTCAATTATTGTTCATTATAGCTTTCCATTCTCAAAATGATGGGAAATCCGAGAGAATGATACAGACTTTGGAGTACATATTACAAACTTGTATTATGGATTTTTAAGTAGTCAGGATCAGCATCTACCACTAATAGGGTTTGCTTATAATAACAGCTATCATAGTAGCGTTTGAATTGCACTATTTAAAGCATTGCATGGTAGAAAATGTTGATCTCCGATTGGATGGTTTGAGAAGGGAGAACATCAATAGTTGGGGCCAGAGCTAATTTAGGATGCTAAAGAGAAGGTTCAGGTGATTCGTTATAGATTACAGACAGCTCAAAGCAGATGGATATTGTATGTGAATAACTGTCAGAAACTGTTGGAGTTTGAAGTAAGTGATCACGTGTTCCTGAAGGTTTCTCCTTTTAAGGGCACTATTGAGGTCGAGATTCATTGGACCCTTTCAGATCCTGGATAGGGATGGAGCAGTGGCATACAAGCTAGCATTATCCTAGATTTGGATATAGTGCATCTAGTATTTTATGTATCAATGCTTCGAAAGTATTTTCTTGATGAATCACATATTTTACGAATTCAGGAGATGCAAATCAACAAGGATCTGATGTACGAGGAGCAACCAATGGAAATCATTGATAGATAAGTCCATAAACTTTGATCCAAGGTTATTCCTTCTGTAAAAGTTGTATGGTAGCCTCATGGAGAGTAAAAAGCTACTTGGGAATCGGAAGATGTAATGAAAGAACAATATCCATAATTATTCAAATAATTCAAGTAAATGATAAATTCTTACAATCCTCCATTTGAAATTCGAGACAAATTTCTTTTAAGGGGGAAGACTGTGATAAGCCGATAAGTTAATATTTTGTTACCGATATATTGGTAAGTTGTTTTAAAAAAATTTGGTTTATAATTCTCGTTTATAGGTAAAATTATAATAAATAAGAATAAAAGTAAAGTAAAGTAAATAACTATATATATATATATATATATATATATATATATATATATATTTATATATATTATATATAGACACGTACAAGCCAAAAATAATTAGACACCATGAATTTTATTAACTTTGACTTTAATTCTTTTTATGTTGGAGTTAGGGTGCAAAGAAAGATTAAATGAGTGTATATATATTTTTATTTATATGGGAAATTTGAATTAAATTAGCACCACCAATTTAAAAAGCTAGGCTTTGACTTAATTTTATATTTGTTTTATTCTTCTATCACTCATTTTCCTCCACCGACTTTCAATTCACTGTCTCTTTTTATATTCAACTTGGGTGCTTCTTCCTACTTAGTTTCTTGATCGTGAACCTTCCTTTCCTCTTGGAGCCAAGTTCATAAATTGGAGAGTTTTCATCCCTTTTGTTGTAATACTTGTTGGAGTTAAATTGGAATGGACATCTCCTCTTTCTAATCCAACCAATTTGCTACTGGGATTGAGTTAAAAATTCCTTGTTTTTGCCATCCCCTACTTAAACTCTTAGATTGGTTGTCTTAAGGAACCGGCCACATCCAGAAGCTATCAAACCACCTTACAGTAGCCGTAAGACGTGAAGTTGTTAGTCAGAAGTTGTATGTTGGCTGTACTAGCCACCACACAGTAAGAACATGACATATATATGCCCTGTTGATGCCCCGTTTTAACTGTGGGATGGTGTTGGTGAGGTATGATGGGTGAGTTTCTTCTTCTCCTTCCTTTTGTAATCAGCAGTAGCTTGGTTTGGGTTGAGTATAGGAGCTAGAGCTTAGCTGGGTGGTTGGCATAAGGTAGCTTTGCTACTTCCTCTTTTGGCCTCCCTGTTTTGTATTTTTGTTTCCTTTCAAGGCCTTAGTTCAACCGAGTCTTGTGGGGCAGGGAAATTTAGTGTGCTTGGACAGCAACCTGTGTTCTACACCTTGCTTTACCATTTCCCTTCCCTTGGTGAGGCATCAACTGGTTGGAAGCAAGCTGCTATCATAACCTATGAAGCTTGTTTTGGAGGCAAGTGGGAGATTGGCAGTAAATGAGGTAGGCAATAAAGGTGGAGTTGTAATCAATAGTTAGTTATGGCTTTGGGGTATGTGAATTAAATAAGGGTTTAGGAATATTGATTACTGTAGTGTGTATATGAGATTTTAAGGTTAATTAGTGAATAGTTTAAAGTTTCATATACGACTTAGTTGATGATGATTAAGAATGAAGAAAAACAAGAAATTTATAAAATAATTGTGGAAATTAGAATGGAACAACTTGAATTTTAAGTGTATTCATGGTGAAACTATGTAGCTCAAATACTTAATAAATCCTAGACAAATAAAGTAAAGTTAAATTTAATAGGTGCAATTTGAATGGGATAAGAGCATTAAAACTTTGTTAGTTCTATTGTATGACATGTATATATATACATGAATTGAGATAATAAACATTGATAAGGCATGTTATAAAGGTCGAATTATATAGTTTATCTGGTTAAGTAGTTAATTAGGAAACATGAAGATTGACTAAGTAATCATTAAATTAATAAGTAGAGTATGGACAGAGCTAAATTAATAGGTTGTATAATTATTGGAATTGGAATTGGAATTGAAAAGTTAAGACTCAAGTATGTAAATTAATATTTGTAAGTTCTAAATTAAAGAATTTTAAATAATTTGAAATTTAATATTTCGAAGATGTATAGATGGAATTAAGAAATATAATTAATTAAGATTTATCAATTAGATTATTATATATATACTTGAATTGATGTGCTATATTGAAAAATAAGCAAGTACAATATTTCTGTGATTTAATTGAATGATAGTTATTTGATATTGCTTGTGGTTGATAAGGACCAACGAAGTGAGGTTTTTTGAGAAGTGATTTTTATTTCTAAAAGTGAAATCAAGGTGCACCTTGGATCTTTTGATTTGAATTTTGAAAATATTATGATTCTAATAAATATTTTTATAAGTAGAGTACTCAGCCCTGTGGGATGGATTGTGTACGGAGAATTAATCTGTTATGCTGGCACATAAATGCTTGGTGGGGAAAGATACTATTGTGCAAGGCTGAGTTACTCGTTGGCCCTTTGTGTGCTTTTTATGCTTTGATTGTGTTGTTTAGAATGATAAACTTTGGTTATTTGAATTTGATTTATATATTTCATGTAACATGCGAATCGTGACTTTATTACGATTACTAAATGAGAGTAAATGAGGATATGTGTCATCATGTGTTGATTGATGTTGGTACCCTCAGCGTATGTGGTTTGCTCACTGAGTCCTTGTGACTCACACCTTTCTCTGTTGTTTATTTTAGTATCAGGAAAAACACAGTTGGCTGCGTCAAGATTTGCTACCGGCCGCCACTATTACATCAAGATATATCTCGGCGTCACATACTTGAAGTGGATAGGGCGACACTTGCAGTCATTTTAGGTGTCATGCATTATTATGTATATTAAGTTAACTATGATAACTTAATAGGTTGTTAGAAGCAGAGCTCTTATGTGTACTTTATATTATGTTTTACCAGTGAATTGTACCAGATTATTGGTGTATATACTGTTGGGCATGTTCCACTATACAGTGAACCTCTGCTAAATTTTCAGTAAATATTAATATTTCATAACCAGTTCATGACTTTATTTTAGTTCAGTAAAGTGTTTTTGGTCTTAACTATACTTTGTTCAATAGTCATTTGTGTTCATTCATTGTGGATTCAAGGTTACGGAAGTTTGGATATCATTTATTAATACCATTTATTTACCTTCCGAACAATGAAATTAACTCAAAGTCACTAGTTAAAGTTAATCAAGAACTTGAGTACATACTTTCATCACTAATATAATTAAACTGCAAGCTTTCCTTTCCAATAGTCAATTAACCATTATTTCCTTTATCCTTAGCTCATAACCTTTCTTTAAATTCACCTAATTCCTCATCAATTAATAAGAATTTTTACACTTACAGCAAATAAGTTAAAAAACTCATAAGAGCAATAATAAATTACACTACCTAAACCTCCAACCAAGCTGCCTTCCTCTTAGGTTGCTACTACCATTCACATAGCCAAAGGAGAAACCAAACTTGCTACAACAAAGTTCCAAGTAGGGCAGCCAACATACCCCACGTCCAAGAACACTACCACTGTAACACCTTACTTCCTTAATACTAAACTTAATTAATTAATGTCTTGATACCTAAATTAAATAGTAATAATTCCTTAATTACCAAAGAGACCAAAGCTTCCTTTTATTCCTTTAATCCTTAAACCTAACTAGCTAATTCCTTCACCAAAATTTTTATTTTTCTTTCGATTCTTCTAGAACTAAATTCATTAAATTACAAAGTTTCCTTCCATCTCCTCCCTAAGACCGAATTCCAGCACTTTTAATTAAGTACTAATTCATTCTTTATTTATTATATTACATAAATTCCCTTTTTAACTTCCTTAATGATATTTATTACAAGATATACTTTATTACCTATGAGACTTAAACTTATATCTTTAATTAATTCTTTATTGATTCATTGAACTAAGATTGATTTATGACTCTATATTCTTGATTCTCTTTTTAATACATCCGTAGTGAATTACTACTTGGCCAATTGGTCCTATATTCTTTACACAATTCATCCTAATTGACATCCTACCATTTGTTTCATTTGTCCTTTAGTTAATTGACTCTTTCTTTCTATTAAGAAATTGCCTAGCCAAATTTAACATAAAGGTTACAAAGTCAAAGTATATCCATTTACTTACCTACTTATTTACATACATGATTTTGATCAAAGAGGATTTTTTTACACATACTAGCAAGCTACCTCCTATGACATTAAGTTTAAGTCAAAACTCTAGTTACCAATTTATACAATAATCAACCACTTGCCATCTTTTCCCATTACATAAACCATGCCTTTCTCCAAGGAAAACAATACACATCCATGACACTAATCAATCTGCATATTAAGATGAAGAAAAGTGTGTTGAACCTCAAAAAGCATTCATACATAACAATGATGGATTTTTGATGAAAGTTTTAGAAATATAGGAATATGCAATGCAAATTAATCCTTTTTCCTCATTTCCACTCCTTAGTAACTATTTTTGAAAGGTTCATGCAAACTCGGGCTGCCTTACAAGGACTTTGATGTATCATGGATACCAACCTCTCATATACATGGCACTGCCTCTTGATAGTAGGATCCATACTATAGTTTAAACATCCTTCCTTTGGGATACTGGGGAACTTCAACCAACATGAACTCAAGACAAATTACTAGAATTATTTTTCTTTTTCTTTTCCTTTAAATTTCCCATAAAGGTAATCATCTTCCTCATTTTTCATTTCATATGCATGAAGGACATAATAATATCATGAAGAATATAAGAGTAATAAGAAACTAAGTTGCCAAGAAAGAACGAAATAGACAAAGAATGCATGAATACTTGCTTAATACCCTTAGCTTTTTGTTTTTCTTTCTTTTTCTCTTATGCCTCCTTTCTTTTTCCTCTCGGTTTTCTCCTCCTCCTTCCTTGCTTGGTTTTTGTTTTCCTTCTCCTAGTCCTACGGTTTCTCTTTTTTTTCTTCTTGCTCATGGTTTTCCTCCTTCTACGTCTTATTTATGGTTTTGCTCTTTCCTCCTTCACTTGCTCACTTTTCTCTCACTTTCTCACTTTTTCTCTCACTTTCTCTCACTTTAGTGCACATTTACCTTGCCTATGCATTTTCGGTCACTACCCCCCACCTATTTATAGTGCATGGCCAAGGCTTGGATTTAGGAAAAGTTTTGTTTCCTATTTTACCTTTTTAGTTCTCTAAAATTACAACCTCCTACTTGTCATTCTCTAAATTAACATGTGCATTTTCTTCTTAACGCTTGTCTTGCTCCTATTTCCTAATTTAGATTCTTTACACATGTCACTACCCCCACTTACGCTTGTCATTATTAATAAGCCACCTACTTACCTTAAATCTCTACACATGTCTTGTTAATTTTTTTATATACACCTTGCTTCCTTAAATCTCTATATTTATCCATCATAATTATTTCATGAACACTTTGTTTTCTTAATTCTCTACACATGTCCTACTTAATCATTTCATGGCCATCTTGTTTCCTTAATTCATTACATATGTTCTACTTAATCATTTCATGGCCACCTAGTGTTTTCCTTGCCTTCCATATGTCTAGCCACCTTTCTATGTTAATAATTACTTGCCACCTTATGTTCTAACTTTCTTCCACATGCTGCCTTAATTATTACAGCCTTTCCACCCTTTTTCTCTATTCTTACAACTAAGCCCCTCTATTAATTGCAAGTTGCCACACTTATTCTCCTTTTTACACCTAAGTCCCTTCATTAATTGTAAATTGCCATACTTATTCTCTTCCTTACACATAGACCCTTTTATTTATTACAAATTGCCACACTTAATCTTCTTCTTACACCTAATTCATCATATTTCCTTTTCTAGCAAGTAACCTATATTTTATCATTTTTTTTTCTTCTTCTTCCAATGCAACCATGTAGCATTTTTTCATCTTTGTTCCAATGCCTATATTTGTCCATGTTTTTCTATGTATTTTTTTCTATGCATATATACATGTATGCATACGTATATACGTACATGTATTTATATGTATTTTATACATATATACTATTTCTATACTAATACATATCCAATATGGATACATATTTTTATACTCACATGTACTATTCCTTTACATGGAATATTATGCATGAACTTAAATTTTAATCCTGTTTAACTCATCAGATAATTACACATCCTATAATTAATTTAGGTATTAATTTTGGGAGATGTTACAACCATAACCAAGCAAGAGTTGAAAGTGGTGTCACACCTCTCGCGGAGGCATAATTGACCAGAAGATTGATAACCAAACCTCCGTAACCCTGACTTTATCACAACTGAACATATATGACTCTTGATTAAATCAATACATAAAGATAAATTTTATAAAATAGGAGTTAACTGTAAAAGTTTGTTTACTAAAAAAATAACCAATTCTTAAAAATTTCGGCAAAGGTTCCGCATAAAGTGGAACATGCCTATAAATATAAGCAATATATATTCCTGTTTTTATATAATAACATCAAAAACAACAAAGATAGTAAGGAGCTTTGCTCATTTTCTTATCACAATAACAAATAATTAGACTATTACTCAACATGAAACCAAACACCCCACAACTTTAATGTGACTGTAAATTTTCAACCTTGACTTCAAGTATGAGATTTTGAATTTTACCTTGTCTCCAAATATTTGGCAAGGCTCGTATTTGTGGTTAACGTCCTTTGCAATCCTGTTACTAAATAATTATCAACAAAATAGGAATGAGTTCTACGGACTCAGTGAGTAAAAAACCATACCCAAAGGATACTAGCATCACTTAAAGCACACATATCATTTAATCTCAAGTAACAATATAAATATCTTAACTCAATAGTGTACACACATGTGATTGTAATTCTCATAAAGCCACGATTCACATGTTTCACAACATATATAAATCAATTCAAATATTTGAAGTTCATAATTTCAACAAAGCAATCAAAACAAGCAAAAGGCCAACGAGTAACTCAGCCCCGCACAATAGTATTACCCCCTCCCACATGGCATTTATGCACTTGCACAACAAATTAATTTCCATACATAATCTATTTCATTGGGGCTGAGCACTTAAATTTCTTAAAAATATTTAGGAGAATCAAAATATCTCAGAATCTCAAATTAGAACATCCTAGGTGCATATGGATTTCTATTTCGGAAATAAAAATCATTTCAAAAAAAAAAAAAGTTTCACTTTGTTGGCCCTTATCAACCACAAACAATTTCAAGCATCAAACATAATTCAAATACATATATATTCACATATAATAATCTAACAACCAAAGGGTAATAGTTAACCACTCACAGTTAGTTGTACAACATGTTCCAGAGCTGCAATTTAAATTTTCAAGTATTACTTAGTTCATAAATTTTAAAATTAGAATCCTTGAGACACTAAAACTTATATATATATATATATATAATCAATTTAAATCTATAAATTCTCATTTTTGTCATATTTCAGACGTTGAATTCATATTAAACTCATTACTTAGAGTTAATTAAAATTTTGAGGTATGCATTTTTATTACTAACACAATTAAATTTCTAACTTTTCTTTTCCAATTCATAAAATCAACATTTGGTATTAGATAGATTTGTTTATGGAAGTTTTCTATTAAGCCATTGAATGTCAAGTAATATGAATTGTATTTCATGTGATAAGGTTGATAATGAATAGACATTTTAGATGTCTTGTCAATGCATAGGATAGAAGAAAAAAATTAGAAAAGATAGAAAACACTAGTGAGTTAGAAATGTTGAAACTGTCCAAACTTAGGGTTTAGACCAGTGTTCACTTTAATAGTCATATCTTCTTCTAGGAAATTCCAAATCCAGTATTATAAAATTTATTAAATACTAGACACATGCAGATTTATAATTGTATATTATTTGTAATTTTTAGACTTATATGTCAATAAATTTTATTCTTTAAAGTTGCATCAAATTTTGCAAAACTCAAGATTTTGGCAGTGCTGACTTTACCTTAGTTAATTGAACATAATTTTCTCTAGGAAAAAGAAAATCTAATTCTGTTTATTAGATTTATTAATATACAAGTATATCTTTCTAGATAGGTATCATATGTGTTATTTGGATGTGTATATTAGTATAGTTAATTATTTAAAGTTTACTCATTTTAGGTATTTACATAACTCCCTTAGATATATGTTTATTTTCACTACATACTTAACCAAATTTAATAAACCAAGTTGAAACATTATCTTTCTGAAATTATCTATCTTCGTTCTTTATAAAATTTTCCTAAATTCAGCCTTAAACTCACTCGATTCTTCACATAAATAAAAACAGGGCACTTGTAAAATTCCTGGTTGCCAACCTTTGATTCTGATGCTTATAGAATTCTCATACTTGAGAATTAAATTATAAAACTTTCCAGTATAGTGTTTCAAGATGTTAGGAGCAACTTTTATTTAGAGGTTCTAAGCTAATACCAACCACAACCCCCAATGAAGTCTCCTAGATTGACTAAACCTCACTAAAAATCCTGCATTGATCTAGCCTCAGTCCAGTAGCTCTAACAATAATTATACTTGGAACCGGGTAACAAAATTTATTAGATATCATCTTAAGACCATTTGATATATTTTCTACTTAGAACTCTTAATTTAATTCATCTCCGAAAGTACCCGAAACACAAGATTTCTCTAACCCACGAAATCTAGCTCTGCACCCCTTCAAAAATCACTTAACTCTTATTTTCCAACATTTTACCCTTAACTAACCCTCCTTTTTTTATACCCGTTACTCACTTTCATTAACTCCATAAGCCACATCATTAACCAACCATTCTTTGTTCATGTTTATAAAATTTTAATCCAATGAACTAGTTATTATACTTTCCATTAAAAGCTTAGACTAAACCTCCTAATATCCTTATGTTTCCAATTCCAACTCTTAGTTCTTGTATTTTAACATTTCTTCCTTTATTTTATTTTCATCATTTTCAAACTATATATTATCATCTAACTATTTATTTTACTATAACCTTTCTTCCTTTATTTTATTTTCATCATTTTCATACTACATATTATCATCCTAACTATTTATTTTACTAAGAAACCTATGTACATCAACCTTTATACCTAAATTAATAATTAATTTCTCATAAGCAGTTTGTCAAACACCTAATTTGCATATTTTAGTATAATTCATAGGTATTGGTTTATATATATATATATATATATATACCATAATAGACTCAACGTATTCAAATTTCCAAGCTTCCACTACCTCTGAACTTAGAAACATCATCATATAAAGAATGGAGTTTAATGAAAACAATTTAAGTACTTGAAGATAGGAATTATCACATACAACACAACACCAAGAAGGCTGCCACAAGGAAGTCTTGTTGGCTGCTTCACCAAGGTTGCAAGACAACCTCACAAGTTCCACCTTCAATTTGGTTGAACAATGAATGGCAATTCTGTTGTCCATAGCTGGCTTCTACGGTCAAGATAAAGGACTAAAGGAAAAGAGGAATTAAGAGGCAGGGGATTAACAAGGACAGCAGCAAGCTACTGCCAACTGAGCTGAATTACAGCTTCTAAACTCCTCCAAAACATAGCTCCTACTACTTACAAGAGGGAAGGAATAAGGAAGCTCGACAAAAGGTTGCACTTGGTTGCCAAGGAGGACAAGTAAATGGTAGCAGGAGAAGTGGGTCATGGCTGGAATAAGAAGGAGATCAAGTTTCCCTTCAATCAACGCCAAAACAAGAAGGAGCTTAAGAGGAATAACCCCTCGGCTAGGACTAAAAATTTGAAGACACTAAGCTAACTTATAAAGCTTTAAGAAGCAGGGAAGGAAACATGAAAGAATTGAGAAAAAGCAGGGGAAAGAAAAGAAAACAAAGTCGGTGTAACAAGGGCAAAAAATTAGTCCAAAATGGTGCTAGGAAGGGAATCGATCAGCGAAGGAAAGAAACAAAGAAATAAAAGGTAAAAGAAATCAATAATAATAGAAAATAACAAGTCAAAGTCATGTCCTTTAAACCATGTGGTAATAAATGAATTCTAGAGACTTGTGTGTATATATTCATATATTATATTAGTTTTCTTGTTTTTTTTCTTTTCATTTGCATATATTATACACCTCAATAAAATTTACACCACATTAAATCAATTCCCAAATCAACCAAGTTTTAATTCAATTATACACACTTATATAATTTATTTAGTTCAAATACTACAATTTATTTATTTATTTTTATTAATTTATTTTATTTTTAGTTTTTTACGATCATGAGTTATGCCAAATTATTCATATTCATATTTTAATATTAGATTATAATATGTTTAATCACACTGTTACTTATTTAATTTGTTTGCATATTTATTATTTTATATCTAAAATTTATACATTACCTCAAACTTAACATTATTATGTCCAATATTCTTAATGTTACAATATCGAAAAGGCAGGCAATATTAATAACAAGGAGGAAGGAAACAAGGAGGAAATATTGCTGGAAAAACAACCCAAATAAACTTCTATACAAGACAAAGAATGAAGCTAGCTTTCAAGTCCGAGGCAAATTCGAAATTGAAGGTGAAATGCTTTTGAAACCTAAAAAAAGGCAAGGGAATTGAGGGAGGAAGCTGCACACCTAAAACAGGCCGACAACCTCATGGCTGCAAGCCAAGATGTAGGGCAACCACGTCCTCACGGCTGGAGCAGCTCACAGACAAGAGGAAGAGGAGGAAAGAACTGCTAACAACTCCAAGGTTACACAACATAAGGTAAAGCAAGAAGGATAGAAAGGAGATGCTTCAAGGAGGAGGGGCCAAGGCTTTTGATGCATTGAACTCAGACCACCATTTTGTAGAACCTTGTATGAGAAATACAGGGCAAATGTTCAAATTGTCTTTATTCTTTTGGTAATATTTTAGATACTTATATTGCCAAGCATAAACCCATGCTAAGGCAAACTCTGAGAATAAGTGTAATAATGTTGGATTTTTATCTTCAGTGCTAAAATGCTTACTAAAGTAAACTAATCCTTTAGATACATCAACATGGAGGATTTTTGTGCAAGGACTACGTAAATTCCACCACCGGGTGAACTAATGAGGGAACTTGTACTGAACATTAATTTTAAAGTAGATAAGCCACGAGTGCTTATAAATTTTGTTTTGAAAATAAAAAGTATTGTACTAAGCATCTTGGTAATCCCAGTAGTTGTAGAAAATTGGATCAAAAGGTTAGGAAAATTTTTAAGGTTATAAGAGGGCAGTCTTCCAGTCAAAAAGACTAAGGACTTTTAGAATTTGGAGGGTGGAATGTATTATGAAATTAGCATCTGTTTTTGACTTATAATGTTTGATAGCAACAAAATCGCTATCAACCAAAATCAATTCATAAAATTGTTGGGTTTTTGAAAGCTTGGTTAGCATATAGTGCCAATTTAGAAGGGAAACCTTGTGATGGACATTTTGAGGAATATATCAGTCTAGAATTTAGGTTCCATTTGGAGAACAATTTGGGGCATGTCAAAAAGGACAGAAAAGGTTTACGATTTTTGGGAAGAGGTTAGAGTAAATCGAGAGATAAGAGCCTTACTTGAAGAGGCTGTAGTGGTTGAGTGTGCAAGCTGACTAATAGTCTGAGCAAGCTCTTGATGATTAAACTTGAAACTTTCTGCGAGAGGAGCAATCATTTTAGATTGCTCTTCATTAACTAAGTTAGCCAAAATCTGTTTTGTGAGGGTTAAGGGTTTTTTGGTTTGGAGGGCATTTCGAATTTCAAAAAGAGTTTGGATAGGAAATGTGTAAGATGCTTTTATTTGTGTGTGTGCAAATTTTGCCATGGAGGCAGATTCCTCATTTTTGGATTTGGGAGGATCATCTTCTTTCTCTTTCTTTTTTCAGGGCATACTGCTATTTTTCCTTTAAAAATTCACGGGTAAGATAATATAGTATGAAATTAGAGCTTCCTTTAATGTACTCAATGTCAAAATCAAAGGCAGATAAAATTACTTGCCATTTAGCAAAAATCTGTTTTGAGGCAAAAATTTTAACATCTTTTTGTAAAACATCTTTTGTTGATTTACAATCTACTTTAACCAAGAATTTTTGATTAAGTAAATCACTTTGATATTTGAAAATGCATAAAACAATTGCTAAAATTTCTTTTTTGATAGTAGAATAATTTTGTTGTACTGAATTCCAATGTTTTGATGCATATGCAATGATGTGTTGTTTGCCATGACTGGATTGTTTAAGAATGCCACCATAACCAATGTTAGAGGCATCAGTTTCAACTATTTTGAACTCCTAAGGATCAAGAAGATACAACATAGAAGATGTTTAAACCTTAGTTTAATTTGTTTGACAATATTGGTATGAATGTTAGACCAAGGAGGAGGACTAACCTTTATTCTGTCATGCAAAGGTTTGATTAAATTACTGACTTCTTGAATGAAATTAGAAACATAATTGAGATATCCTAGAAATCTTTGTAATTGAGTTTTGTTAATTATGTGATTAGGGAACTTATCAGCAAACTGAATAGCCCGATCAATAAGTGTGATAGTTTCATGGTGGATATTATGACCAAGAAACCTGATTGTGTATTTGGAAAATGCTGAATTTTGTTCTGGACACAGCTCAGTCATTTCTTTTTGTAATATCGAAGAAAATATTAAGATGTTTGAAATGTTCATCAATGTTTTGGAAAAAGATTAGAACATCATCTATGTAGACAACAATAAATTTTGTATATGGATTGAAATGTCATTCACAATTCTTTGAAATTTAGAAGGAGCATTTTTTAATTCAAAAGGCATTATGTTCCATTCATATTGAACGAATTGTACAATAAAAACAATTTTGTAGTTGTCATATTCTTTTATTTGAATTTTCCAAAATCCAGATTACATGTTAAATTTTAAAAATATTTTTAAAGAGTAAAGACAAAGATTATCAGAAAAATCAACAAAATACAATTTGGTTATAAAAAATTTTTGATTGGAAAGGTGATTAAGATGTCCAGAAGAGTACATCTAGTAAATCATTGAATTGTAAGTTTTTTTCTTTTTTTTTTTCTTTTCTTTTAATGAAGAAATTAATGGGGATGACAACTTTCACATAATTTGAACTAAAAGGATGTTGATTATAATTCATGTTTTGGATAATTATCTTCAAGATTTAACTTGTTTATAGCACTACAATAAAATTGTAGTATAAATTACTACCATTTGCTGTTTGTTATACCACAAAAAAATAAATTTATCTTATTCTCTCTCTCTTACACACACACACTATCACATTTCTCTTGGAGGCATGGCTGGTCGGAGGAATGATAACAAAACCTCCGTAACCCTGACTAAAATAAAATATCGACTATGACGCTTAACCAACCAATGAAAAAAAAAACCTAGAATTTATATACACAGAGTTTAACATTTAAAGTTTATTGATTGAAACAAATCGGTAGAGGTTCCTTGGACTAGGAAACATACCTTAAAATGCAATCCTGTAGACTCTTTTTCTTATGCAACACAACACAAAGACAATAAGAAGCTCGGCTCCGTTCACATCTTCAGCAAGACAAATACTAGAATATTACATCATACCAAATTTGACACTCACAGTTTTAATGTGACTGTAAACTTCCATCCTTAACTGCAAGTCTGAGATCTTGAAAATGTCATGCAACAGTCATTTGGCAAATCATAAGCTCGACAATGCCATACATCCACCTCCTGTCACTAAAAAAATATCCACAAGAGAGGGGTGAGTCCTATGGACTCTGTGAGTGGAAAATTGTACCCAAAGGGTACTAGCATCACTTAGTACAAGTGTGTAACACATAAATAGTAATATCATGTAATATTGTTCATATAACATTTCACATTACACGTATACAAGGTAAATTGCACAAATTCACAATTTATATGACACACATGATCACAATTTAAATCAGAGCAATAATATCATGCAAAGCAATCAAAGGGCCAACGAGTGATCTAGCCCTGCACAATATTATCACCCCTTACTGGGCATTTACACGCCTACATAACATATTGATCTCCGTACATAATCTACCCCATCGGGTTGAGCACTCAATAAAAAAAAACATTTATTAGAATTGAAATTTTCTTATGATTTAAATCAGAATATCGTAGGTCACTTGGATTTTTAATTTCGGTGATAAAAAATACTTTTCATAAAAATCTCACTTTGTTGGCTCTTATCAACCATAATCGATGTCAAACATAGCAATCAATATCAAATAAACATAATTTAAATAAATTACTGAAGTACTCTCCTTGCTTATTTTCCATATACCATGCATATTAAAATAAACATATAATTACATATACTAATCTAGCCCCTAAAGGCAGCAATTAACTACCCACCCGTAATCGATTCCATTTGTCACTCACACTTGCGTCCAAGCGTCTTATCAAGTCCACATTAGAATCCGGAACTGAAATTCATATTCCCAAATAATACTTAGTTCACAGACGTGATTTTTATAATATGTTAATTACTAAGTTTATATCTCAAATAATGAAGAGACATTTTAAATGTCTTGACAATGCATAGGCTAGAAGAAACCATTAGAAAAGATAGAAAGCATTTAGTGAATTCGAAATGTTCAAACTATCCAAACATGGGGTTTGGACCAGTGTCTATTTAATGGTCATATATTTCTCTAGGAATTTCCAAATCTAGCTTCGTAAAATTTAAAAAATACTACACAGATTTAGCTTTATAATGGTATATCATTTGTAATTTTTGGATTTATATATCAATACAGTTTATTCTTTGAAGTTGCATTAAATTCTACAAAATGTAGGATTTTGACAATTTTGACCTTACCTTAGTTAATTGAACGTAACTTTCTTTAGGAAAAATGAAATCTAACTCTGTTTGTTGGGTTTATTAATAAACAAGTATATCTATCTTTACTATTTATAAAATTTTCCTCAAATATGTCATGAACCCACTCAATTTCTTATATGAACCAAAAACAGGGCACTACAAATCCTGCCTGACCTAGCCGGAGTGTAACAGTTATAACTCACAACATATTTGGAACCAAGCTACTAAATTTTGTAGAAAACATCCCAATATCCTAAGATACACTTTCTCTTTTGAACACTTATTTTAATTCAGCTTCAAAATCACCCGAAACCCAGGATTTCTTTCATGCACGAATCTACCCCTGTACCCCCTTCAAAATCCACTTAACTCTCATTTTCCACCACTTTCAAGCTCCAATTCATACTCATCACTTCAACACTAATTCACTAACATTACTCTTAATCCAATTAACTTCAAGATTGTATTAGTAATTTAGAATTAATCAAGAACTTAAATTTCACTTTCCAATATCAATCCAACCAATTCTTATTTATCAAGATACAAATATTTTCTTGTAAACATTTTATCAATTACCTTATATGCATGTTTTTGTGTTAGCTTATAAGCAAGCATCTATATATATATATATAGTTCATGTAAGAAATTAAATGGGTTCAATATTGATTTTGGGAAAAATTTACAAATAAGAAAAATATATATACTTGTCTACTAACAAACCCAATAAATGGAATTGGATTTCATTTTCCTAGAAAATGTTATGTTCAATTAACTAAGGTAAGGTCAGAGTTGTCAAAATCCTTCGTGTTACAGAATTTGATGCAACTTCAAACAACAAACTGTATTGATATACAAATCTAAAAATTACAAATGATATACCATTATAAAGATACATGTGTCTAGTATTTTATAAATTTTACAAAACTAGATTCGGAGTTTCCTAGAGAAAGATATGACTGTTAAAGTGGACACTGGTCCAAACCTCAAGTTTGGGCAGTCGTAACATTTCTAACTCACTAAGTGCTTTTTATCTTTTCTAATAGTTTTTTCTACCCTATGCATTCTCAAGACATTTAAAATGTCTTTTCATGATTAACCTTATCACATAATGAATAATTCATATTAATTGACATATAATAGCTTAATGGAAAATTTTCATAAAGAAACTTATACAAGTTGAGATATAAGCATAGTAATTAAAAGATTATAATAATAATGTTCATGAACTAAGTATTATTTGGAATTATGAATTTCAGTTCCGGATTCTAATGTGGACTTGATGAGACACGTGGAAGCAAGTGTGAGTGACGAGTAGAATTGGTTATGGGTGAGTGGTTAATTGATGCCCTTAGGGGCTTGATTAGTATGTGTAATTATATGTTTATTTGAATATACGTGATATATGGAAAATAAGAAAGTATAGTATTTTAGTAATTTATTTAAATTATGTTTGTTTGATATTGGTTGTTTTGTTTGACATAGGTTGTGGTTGATAAGGGCTAGTAAAGTGAGATTTTTATAAAAAGTGATTTTTATTTCCGAAATTAAAAATCTAGATGCACCTAAGATGTCTTGACTTAAATCATAAGAAAATTTTGATTCTGATAAATTTTCTTAAATTGAGTGCTCAGCCCCGGTAAGATGGATTTTGTATAGAGATTAATTTGTTGTGCGGGCGTGTAAATGCCCGGTAAGGTGGTGATAATGTTGTGCGGGGCTAGGTCACTCATTGGCCCTTTGATTGCTTTTTGTGATATTATTGCTTTAATTTAAATTGTGATCCTGTGTGTCATATAAAATGTGAATTTGTGCAAGTTACCACGTACAACTGTCATGTGAAATGTTATATGAATGATATTACATGATGTTACTATCTATGTGTTACCAACTTATATTGTGTGATGTTAATACCCTATGAGTACGATTTTTCACTCACGGAGTCCTTAGGACTCACCCCTTTCTTGTGAATATTTTTTTAGTGCCAGGAGTTTGATGTATGGCGTCAACGAGTTTAGGACTTGCCAAATGAGTGTGGCACAATAATTTCAGGATCTCAGACTTGCAGTTAAGGATAGAAGTTTACAGTCACATTAGAACTATAGAGATCAAATTTTGTATGATGAAATATTCTAGTATTTTTCTTGTTGAAGATGTGAACGGAGCTAAGCTCCGTATTATTTTTGTGTTGTGTTGCATAAGAAAAAGAGTCTACAAGATTGTATTTTAAGGCATGTTCCCTAATGCAAGGAACCTCTGCCGATTTGTTTCAGTCAATAAACTTTGAATGTTACCTTTTGTGTTTATGAATTTTTGGTTTTGTTTTCATTGGTTAGTCAAGCGTCATAGTCGATCCTATATTTGAGTCAGGGTTATAGAGATTTGGTTACCATTTCTCTGGCCATTCATGTCCATAAGGGGTGTGACAGCATCTCGCTCATCCTTCCTTCTTGAGTCCATGTCTCTTGTTGTTTCAATAATATGTTCCAGGACTTTAGGTGTCCAAGAATGTCCAAATAATTTAGAGAAGAGAAGATCTTCAGGTACATCAAGTTTACTTTTGGCCATGGAACAGTCACTATATAATTGAGTTGAGGGGAAAAAGATAAACGCGAATGAAACGCAAACACTGATAGCAGATACAAACTCCAACATACAAATCCAAAGAAGAAAGTTAGCCAAAAAGAAAGCAGAGCAGAACCAAGAAAGAACAAGAACAGAGTTTTCTAGAGCAGGGGAGGCTCAACCAGAAAAAAATATGAGAGAAAAATAGGTTGGTTAAGTGGGAAAGTAAAAGGAAAATAACAAAAAATAAAAGAAAAGAAATTGATAGGGTCAAAGTCAAGGTTCATTTGTGTGGTCCAAATTTAACCTTGTCACATGTGTTTATGTATATATAAGTAAATGTTTTTCTAGTTTATTCTTTTCTTTACACAATTATTGCACACATCAACATAATTACACATGTAAATTTCAAGTTCCATGTCAACCAATAGGCTGAGGAAATTAATTTATATATATATATATATATACACACACACAAATATTCTTTTATTTTAGTTTACTTTCCGTAAAATTATTATTTACTAAGTTACAACAATTTACATATAAACATCCTAAAATGTACATTAAGTTATTATGTTATAACAATACATTTATTTTATATATCAAAAAGAATTACATGAGTTAAAAATAAAAAAATCAAGATCCAAATCAACCAAGTTTAAATTATCTGTGTGTATATATAATATATATATATATATATTTTGTTATAGGTATAATGCTTATTTATTTTATTTATACTTGCTCTAATTTTTATGATCAAGAATTATATCAAATTATTCTAATTATATTATCATTTATTTAATTTATTAATGTGTTATTTCATAACTAAAATTTACACATTATATTTAAAACTCGACTTTATGATATCGGGTTGTAACATGAATATTGAAAAAAAAAGTATTCAATTATTGATTAATGTAAAAAATGATTGGCAATGTGCGTATTTTTTATTTCCTATTATGTATGTCACGTTGTCACTTGGTATCAATTTCAGTTTCAGAATTATCGAAACATCATTCTAATGAAATTACTTGGCTTGTTATTTTTTAGGACTTTATGGCCAATCTAACACTCATAATGTCACACCCCACACTAAGGCATGACTGGCCAGAGAATTGGGTAACCAACTCCTTCGTAACCCTGACTTCAAAACAAAGAATCAAGTATGACTCTTGAACAAGGAATAAAAGTAGAATTCAGAAAAATCAAGTTAACTACTAATGTATATTTACTGAAATATATAACAATTTACTAAAAATTTTAACAGAGATTCTCTGTATTGTGAAACATGTCTAAAATACAAACACATATAACATGATCACATTCAACCAAGTAACAAAAGTAACAGTATCTATAATGAACTCCACTCCATTAAAATCATAAACAATAACAATTTGACTCTTATATAAACAAATAACAATAACCCAAAATCCTAGTGTGACTGTAAACTTTCATCTTTTGGCTTCAAGCATGAGATCTTGAAGAAATATCTTGCCGCACACTATCGACAAGTCACAAGCTTGTCGATGATGCATACCAAAATCCTGTTACTAAAAAAAAAATTCCACAAAAGAGTGGTAAGTCCCACGAACTCAATGAGTGGAAAAATATACTTGAAGTATACTAGCATCACTTTACACATGGATAAAATACATAGTCAAATAATAAAAACAATATGAATTTCAAACAATTAAATGTCATAAGTACATAATTATGGGAAACATAAAATTAAATAAACACAGTTCAAGTAATACACTATATAATCAAATCAAATCAATTAGAACAATCTATCATATCCCGATATTGAAAATCGAGTTTAGACATATTATATAAATTCTAGTTATAAAAATAAATAAATAAAATAAATAATAGTGTAATTCAACACATTATAACTCGATATTAAAATATAAATTAGAACAAATTGGTGTAACTGCTAATCGTAAATGAATTATATCGATACAACTAAATTAAATCTTAGTTGATTTGAAGCTTGACATTATCTTCTGTAAATTTTTAGTGAAACACCTATATGAATCAAGTAAATAAGATCAAATAAACAATTAAAATAATATATATATATATATATATATATATATATGTATTTAGTAATTAATTATGCATCACATATTCATAAACTAGAAAGTATGTAAATATTTATGAAAAGTGGTAAGTGAATCATTACGTTTCGATACGTGAAAAGATATATGACTATCATTTGTTTATAATGTTCTTAAAGATTATCTCATTTCATAAATTTCATCTATATTTGTTAAAACTTAGTCGATTGATTTTCAAAAATAAAAATGAATTAAGCCTTTAAGATTTTCCTTGACGGCTAGTGAAAGCTAGATTACAAGTCGTTAAAAGTAGTATAGATCAATTTTGTAATAGGATTCATGATGTGTAATTAATATTTTTTAAATTATGTAATATAAAAATTAAGGATAAATTCATAGTATTTTAGTTGTATTAGTAGTTATTAGTTTCTTTTTTATTAGAATTCTACATTTATATTTATGTAATTATAGTTTCTTTATTATTAAGACTTTAAAATTACCTTTTATTCTATTAGGGTTTTCTATGAAGTCTATAATGACGCTACATTGTTAGAAACCTTTTGATGAAGTAATAATATGCTGCGTCTCAATCTGTCTCGTTCGATAAAGTTATCATTTGTTGCAATATAAGGATTATTATCAAATGAGCCTTTATCCAGCACAAAATTAGATACTATTTTTAAAATATTAGTTTTAAAAGTACCATTGCTAGATTTCTAACCATTCGACACTTTATTTTTATTTTTTTCTAAATATTAAATTCACCAAATAAAAATTATAACTCAAGCATAAAAGCAATACGAGCATTACAAAGAAAATTGTCACACCCTTTAAGGAGGCATGACTAGTCGGAGTAATGGATATCCAAACTTTCGTAACCCTGATTTCAAAACTAAGACACAAATATGACTCTTGATTAAGCAAAAGAATAAAAGTAAATTTTATAAAACATAAGTTAACTATAAAAGTTTATTTATTGAAACATATAACAATTTATTAAAATTTTTGGTAGAGGCTCTCCGTAAAGCAAAATATGCCCATAAATATAAACAATATATATATTCTTGCTTTTATACAATAACATCAACAACAACAAAGATAGCAAGACCAATGAGCTCTACTCCATTTCTCATTATAATAACAATCAATTAGACTATTACACAACATAAGACCAGACACCCCACAACTCTAGTGTGACTACAAATTTTCACCCTTGCCACTGAACACTAGTTAAAGCCCATTATTGGTAATAGTTGTCCTTGAGATCCTGTTACTTAAAAAAATAAATAAAGAGAGGGATGAGTCTTACGGACTCAGTGAGTGGTAAAGGGTACTAGCATCACTCCATACACATATAGAATATGTAATCAACTAATATCAATATATCATATATTCCAAAACTAATAAGATTACACATATAAAATTATGGAAATATAAAACTTAGCAAGCATAGTTCAAGTAACACTTTGTATAATCCAATCAACACAATCAAAGTAATCAAAGTATACAAAGCAAGCAAAGGGCCAACAGAGTAACTTAGCTTGGTACACCACCTCTTACCAGGCAGTTTTGTGCTCGTACACTAAATAGAATGTTTTAAATTAGAATTAGTGAATCCCTTCTTCAAATCCATACATTGAGGCTGAGCACTCAATTCTTTTAAATCATTTATCAGAATTTGAAAATCTTAGATCATAATATTAAATTAAAGCATCCTGGGTGCACCGGATTTCATTTTTAGAAATAAAATTATTTTGGAAAAATTTGACTTTGTTAGACCTTATCAATCACAAACAATTTTAAACATCAAACACAATTCACATAACTCAATCATAGCAATACAATTCTTATTCACCTCTATATAATATAATATATATATATCAAACAACCAAATACATTAATCTAGCAACCAAAAGGAACAATTAACCACTCACTATTTACTGATCTCATTCGTCACTTACTCTTGCGTTCACACACATCATTGATTCAACAACACTTTCCAATGCTGTAATTACATTTTTCACGTATTATTTAGTTTATCAATTTTATAAATTATAACTTTTAATTACGAAATTTTATAGGTACTAAGTTTCAAGTATTTATTTAAAGTTTATTCGTTTTAAGCATTTTCACACTATCTTGGAGATATGTTGATTTTTGGAGATATGTCGATTTCCACTTATATACTTAACCAAATTTTAAAAAACCAAGTTTAAACATTATCTTTAGGAAGTTATCTATCTTTCTTATTTAAAACTTCTCATAAATTTAACCTTGAACCTGCATTTGAGCACATAATGCTTGCCTATGGTTGACGTCATAGTTCTCTTCTTAAAAGTATTGTCATTGATGGAGAAACAACATTACCAATTTATACAGTGTTAGAGGTATACAGAATATCAAATATGGAACTGGTTAGGGTACTTCCTAGTTTGGAGGATGAGGTCAACGTTCCATGCTTTCATCCTTTTGTTGGGGGAGGTCCTTTTTAGGGAATAAAGGAAGGAAAGCTTGGGATCCTCTAGTATGATAGTTCTCATGTTGTGAATATCAATGGACCAATTTTCTTCCCCAAGGACAACACAATTGCCGTTGTCCACTGAGCAAGGTTTTTCTCCAATTTTGGTTTTTTACTTGATTATTTATTAAAGATCTATCTAAGTGATATACAATTCCTTAATTTAAAAAAAAATACAAGTGTTGGCAAGAGGAGGTGGTGCTGCTTCCATGTAACATATATCCTGCAAATCTTACTATTTGTTCTTTGTCATATGGTAATGGACCTAGTAGATTATTATTTTAACCTTGATTGCCATTGTTTGATGTTGATTATGACGTGTATTATTTAATTAGTATATTGTTTATTCATTGTGGAGTTATAGTACATAATGACTTGAATACCTTTCACAATATTAAGTGCAGTTCCATTATACTATGGGTTTTGTATAAAGTTGAAAACTGAAAAATAGCATCACGTAGATCTTTGGCTTTGGTTTAGGAGGTAAAAGAATACATTGGTCTTAGGGTAGCATTAGGTTCAATCTTATGAATGTGAAATAGAAAGGATTAGAATTCTACCAATGGGTTAAGATTTGAGATTCATTCTCATCGACTTATAGCATTCATAATTACAACCAGTTTGTTGTCTTTCTAGTCATTATATTTTAGGTTGAAAATTGATTTAGTGATTCACTATGACATGTTGTACTACATAGACTATAGTATTGTTCTATCCTACATATAACATCCTTACAGAACTATCTCTTAGGAAAAGAAAATCTCTGGAGGGCCCATGTAAATGATTTCAAAATTGGGATCACCTATGGATTTTGGTATGGGCTTTGAACAGGACACATCAACTACTGAGTCTACAAATATATTTCATACTCACGGAAATCTCAAAAAACATATTAATGGCGAATGGTTTGCAAATTCTTTTTCATTGTTCTGGTTGGATCAGTCATAAGAGTGACAGTTGAACATAGCACCTAATATGCATATTTTAGTATAATTCATAGGTATGGGTTTATATATATATATATATATATACTCTAATACACTCAACAAATTCATGGATGAATTACCTAGCTCAATGGGCACAAACAGTAGCTTTTGTCTAAGAATGGGACATACTATCTCTTCTTCTATCCCCTTTTGTTTATGTTTATAGTTGTTGAATTCTATAGCTACACTGCTTTTTGCTACTTGATAACAATCATAGGTTTGGTAATACCTTGGAGTTTCACATTGGTATTGGTGGATAAATGCTCAGTTCTGGTTAGACATCCTACTTGTCAACAAGGAGTACTTATAATCATTGTTATGTAGGATTGGTTATTATCAATTCTCACACAACTTGCTCATCAGCTAGCATTGTAGATATTTTACAAACAAAATTCTAAGTGTAGGGGAAGTTCAACCACATGAAAGGAAGGGAAAAAAAGCTACAACGCAGCTGGGAAAGCTTCACCAATTCAATTCCAAGTCACTAAATTGAGGTAAATAGGAAACTAAACAAGGAAGGAAAGAAATACAGACTTGGTTGTTGCTAAGGACCACCTCAATCACTCCAACTCTTGCCTTCCAATGAAATTGTTCTACTTTATGCTAGAAGAAAGGAAAAAAAAAATAAAAATTGGATGAATAACAAATAAAGAGGTGCTAAACCAAGCATCAAACTCTGTCAAGATGAAAGTAACTCTCGACCAGCAACTTTAAGTAGAGCAACAAACCTTGTATGGTTCAAACCAAGCCAAAAAAAAGAAAAAGTAAATCAAGGAATTAAGAAGGAAAACTTAGTTACAAGAGGCTTAAGTAATCTACTGGAAGTTTGAAGCACCACGAAAAAACAAAAGGAAAGAGAGGGTTAGAAGAATCGAGAACAAGAAAGATAATGACTATGACTCTGGCAGAAATAAGAAGACAAGAAAGCAAAGGCAGTGGAAAGGTAAAACAAAAGAAGAAAAAGTGAAATAAAATAAAATAAAAATTACTAAAAGGTGGTCAAAGTCAAACTAATGTGTGGTGCAAATTAATTCTCAAATTCCACACACACATGTATATAAATATAAATACAAGGGCTCCTCTTACTTTAATTTTTCTTTATATTATTTTATTTTAAAAAAAAATTATTTACCTCGTCATGTGAGTTACCTATAAACATTCTAAAACATGCGTTACAATATCGAGTTATATCATATTCAACTATTACCTTATATGTTTATTTTATAACATAAATTTACACATTGTGCCTAAAACTATATTTTATGTTATCGGATTGTAACAAAAATTAAATAGAGTATGAGCATTTTTGAGACATGCATTTACAGAATATTTAAACTAGTTTTGTTAGAATAAATTTGATGCAAAAAACTCATTATCTATGTTGGTCATTATAGCTGAAAATCTCGACAACATCTCCAACTTTTATATTGTTCTTTCGAACATATTGCTTTCACACTCCATTAATACATCTGATTTTGGTGGTGAAGATAAACTTCCAAGTATTATGATCTCGACTATAATCATAAAACTTCAATTTCACTTTACGAATTTTGTTAGCATAAAAAATAGTAAGTGATGCAGTATCACATTTCAATATGTAAAAGACATATGAACATTGCTTGTTAATAATGTTTTTATTAAAAACAATAAATCATTTTATAAATTTCAATCATATTTTTTCTAATCTAGTTGAATGATGTTCAAATGTCAAAATGAATAAAGTCTTTTAGATTTTCCTTAACAACTAGTGAAAGAAGGATTACAAGTAGTCAAAGTAGTATAGATATTTTATGTAATAAGATTTATGATATATAATTAAAAAAAATTAAATTATGAAATGTTAAAATGAAGAATAAATTAATAGTGTTATAGTTTCATTTTTATTAGAATTCTTAGTTTATATTTATGTAATTAGAGTTTCCTTATTAATAGGATTTTAGAATTACTTTTTATGCTATTAGAGTTTTCTATGGATTCGATATGATGACTTAATATTGTTAGAAAATATTTAATGAATTAATAACCTATTGTATTTCGATTGTCCTTTCAATTTAGCCTTTTCGATTAAGTTATCAATTGGTCATGCATCAGAATAATTGTTGAAGTACTCGATATATATCACAAAATCATATACTCCTTCTCAAATATAAATTTTAGAACAACCACCATCAGGATAAGAACCATTCGACATGACATTACTCTTTGTTAACATTAAATTCACGAAATAAAAGTTATAATTTAAACATAAAGGTTTCTCTATTGTAAACACAATATAAGCATTAAAACAAATTAAACAGAGTACGAGCATTTAATAGGAAAATTAAGCCATGCTTTAGCCAAATATATAAAGTGTTTTTGTTGGAATTAATTTGATACAAAAAACTAGTCCATGTTGGTATTTGTAGCAAGAAATCTCGACAACATCTCCAGCCATTTTATTATGTTATCAAACATATTGCTTCCATGCTTCATCTTGTCTTGTTGAAAATAAACTTCCAATCTTGATAATCTTCACTATTATCGTGAAACTTTAATTTCACTTTACGAATTTTGTCAGCATGAAAAGTACTAAGTGATGGAGCATCACATTTAGATATGTAAAAAAACATATGAACATCGATCGTTTATAATATTTTTTTTTTATTTTTTTTTTTTGGCATTTGAATATTAAAAAGAAAACTTATGTGATAACTCAATCTTTTTACATAAGCTTTAAAATGGTTGTACGCAACTCATCATAATTAGATAAAAATAATAATTATAATAAAACTAAGGTAAATAAATATTCGCATGTATATATATATATAGATATATATATTTATATATGTATATATATATGTATATAACAAGAATAAATATGTACCATAAGTTGGGCTAACTTTGATTTTAATATTTGATTTTGTCCTATGTAAATTTTTAGTTAAGTGTATATATCGAGTAAATAAAGAGAAGTTAATTGAAGAGATAAATATATAGATATGTACATATATGTATTAAAATGAAGATTTATAGTACACCACCTATTCAAAAAGTTATTTTAACTTTACTCTTTTTCTTATTTTGACTTGTCCTTAAAGTTCCTTTTCCTTGCTTTAAGCTTCCACAAACTTCATTCTTTCTGCCTCTTCTCCTTTGCTTACTGAATGTCTTGCCCTGTTCTTGTTTTTTTTTTGGTTGTAGAGTACATCTTGCAACCGAGAAGGATCCTTTGTTCCTGGTGGTTGAAGTCTCTTCCTTCCTCCCTTAAATTCATACCAATTAGTTGAGCTTTGGGTCTTAAGGGAGGGAAGGAAGAAGGGAAGGGCTGAATGTATTATGTGATGTGAGTAACTGATTTTTCCTTATTTCATCCTGTAGATTTAATTTGAATAGCAACTTTCTTGATGTCTATTATGTATTTTATACTTTCCACAAATTCTATATGCTACTCAAATTTTCTTTAAATCTTTTGCGTTGCACTTTTTCTTCTGGGTCATGGGATTTCTCTAAGCTCTCATGGTAGCTGGTGATAGAATTCTAGTTTAATTATGTGATTTTCTTGTTTTCTATGGATGTTGCAAGAGGGTTTGAATTTTTAGCTGATATTATATATTATTTTAAAGACATAGAGTTTGTGGTAATGAAAGGTTTTACTGACATTTTATCCTAGAATGGGGTTAAACTTGCTATCCAATAATTGGTTGTTAAATTTTATTTTGAAGTACTACAATTATAAATGGGGATTCCTGAAATTATAATTGATACCTTGATAAGTTTCCTTAGTTGTCTTTTATTCATAACTTATATCGCTCATCGGCCTACCTCATCTCCCTCATTTTCTGTTATCTAGCTGTTCATAAACATAAATTCAATGTGAATAATTATTTTCTTTCTTTAATTTGGGGTGAAGATTTATCCGTATTGTATTTGTATAGTCTTATTGTTCTACAATACCTTAGTTATGTCTTTTTTAAGATAAACTAAACAAATACTTAGTAACAAATATCTTAAGGGCAATGTACTTGAAAGATGCAAAATTTTAGAAATATATCAAAAGTGTGGACAGGAGGACTTATCTCTCTATAGTGCCAGTCCAATAAAACATGTATAAGAAATTTTAATAATAGTACTCTTGGAATAAATAAAAAATGTAGGAATTTGTTGGAGAAATCTTCTACTTTGTTCACTTTTGATTAATAATAAAATAAATAAATAATCAACTTCTTTTGCATATGGCGGATATAGAATGGGCACCTCTTATCTCTTGGTGTGCAACTGCTCTGATACTTGACTGTACAGATGTTAGACACAAAATAGATATGTTGGACAACTTCACTTGTAATAGTCACATTGACCCCTTAATAGAATAACCCACAACTTTCTATGTTATATTTACAAGGCCAGTGATTTAAGGAGGTTAAGAAGAGATTAATAAATAATAATATGATTGATATTTTGTTAGAAAATTTAGATTCTTCTTCTTATCTATTGTCTGGTAGGATGATACATACGTGTTGTGATGCTCATACTCTAAATATAATTGTTAAAGTTCGATTACTTTTGTTTTTAATAATTAAATTCAACAAATAAAATTACAAATTAAAAATATATGTTTCTCAATTGTCAACACAGTATGAGCATTAAAAAGAAAAAATAAACAAAATATGAGCATTTAAAAGAAAAATCAAGTCATGTGTTTACCAAAGATCTAAATTAGTTTTGTTTGAATTGATTTGATGTGAAAAACTCGTTGTCCATGTTGGTCTTTAGAGATAGAAATCTCCACAATAGCTCTAGCCATTATATCGTTCCTTTGAACATCTTGTTTACACGCTCCACTAATACATAGTCTTGATGTTAAAGATAAACTTTAATGCTTGATGGTCTTAACAATTATCATAAAACCCTAATTTCACTTTACGAATTTTGTTAGCATGAAAAGTGGTAGGTGATAGAGCATCACGTTTTGATATGTGAAAAGATATATGACCATCGCTCATTCATAACATTCTTAAAGAAAGCATCAAGTCAATGAGTCAAACATTAGAATATAGGGAGTAAATCATTCACCCAATTATATACACATGTTTAACTGCATTATATCTAAAATTTAATTTTTCACGGTATTGATTTAATTCTTTTTTATACTCATGCTATTTACCACCACTTCTCAACTTACACTTCAATATTTAATTATCATTTATACTAAAATTTTATTACCTCAAACTTAACATTATTACATCAAATACTCTTAAAATTACTCCAATTTATTCTCATTCATATTTTAATATTGGGTTATAATATATCAATTACAATGCTACTTATTTAATTTTTTTTTATGTATTTATTATTTTATAACAAAAATTTACACATTATGTCTAAAAATTTGTTTTTTCAAAACTAGATTATAAGGGTTGTAATAGCTAAAATCAGCCACCTTTATCTTAGTTATTATCTTTTCTTGACCTACCTTTTTATGTTATCCCACGGCTAACATGAAATAGGACAGCAATCATGCTACCATATTATGTAGCTTAAAAGAGCCTAAATTACTCTCTAATTCAAGCATTAAAAGGATTATGAACAAAGAGTTAAAGTATGAATTAATTGGTTAGTAAAAGAGGAAGGTTTAGATTAGGTTGTAAGGATGTTCAATGTAAGTATACATAAAGCTTTTAGGTTTATTTTAATTTGTTGAATTGGATTCTAAGTTAAAGTTGGAAATTAAGTAAATCACTTTTAATTGTGTTTTGTTTAAGGATTAGTGTTAGAAGTGGAGTTGGGTGTGAACAAAAGTTTATGAAGGTTAAAAGTGCTAAAACATGAATGTTTTAGAGTAAATAAGTGTTGTTTTCTCTTGGTTCAAGCCTTTAAAGTAACTATGTTCATTTTAAGGCTAACATTGGAATTGTTAGTATTGTTGATTTGATGAAGTTAGGTTGATTCTTTGGAGGTATGTATATATAAATATATACATGTAGAGTGAGATTGAGAATGCCTTTAAGGTGTTTGATAAAATGCTTAAAAGGAACTAGTTATAATTTTATGAGTAAAACTTGGTTGAGTTAATTCTTGTTGATTAGTTGTTATTTGAATTTGAATAAAAGGTTCTTAAACAAGAGTAGATAATGGTTGGTTAATGTTATGGGTTAAGGGGTTAATGAAAGTGAGTAATGGATATGAACAAAGGAGGAGAGGAATGAAAAGAGTGTAAGTCGGTTAAAGTAAAGTAGAAAGATCCAGATACAAGGAAAGAGGAATTAGACAAAAGAGAAATAAATAGAAGGAAATTAGATAAAAGAAATAAGAAGGAAAAAAAAAAGAAAAAAAGTCTTGGTCCAAGTCAATGTATAATTTGTGGTGGATATCAATTCTATTTGTTTATATATATATGTGTGGTGTGAATTAAATCTTATTATTTGGTTCTATATACATAGTGCATAATTAATCTTGTTGCATCTATATATATATAATATATTCTATACCCTTGATACGCACACATCAATAAAACTACACAAGTAAATATCAAGCTCGAATTTTGTTAGCATGAAAAGTACTAGTGATGGAGCATCACGTCTAGATATGTAAAAAGACATATGAACAATGATCGTTTATAATTTTTTTTATTTTTTGCATTTGAATATTAATAAGAAAAATTTCACAGTTACTCTTGAGAATTTCTCAACAAAATGATACTATGATTGATGTTTTCTTAGAAAATTTAGATTCTTCTTTTCACCTATTGTCTGGTAGGACGATACATACGCGTTGTGCTGCTTCTAAACATAATTGTTAAAATTTGATTACTTTTGTTTTTAATCATTAAATTTAGCAAATAAAATTACAAATTAAACATATATATTTCTCAATTGTAAGCACAATATGAGAATTAAAAAGAAATATTAAGCAAAATATGAGCATTTAAAAGAAAATTCAAGCCATGCATTTACAATGATCTAAATTTGTTTTGTTAGAATTGATTTGAGGCGAAAAACATATTGTCCATGTTGGCTTTTGTAACCAAAAATCTTCATAACATCTCTAGCCATTATATTGTTTTTTCGAACATATTGCTTCAATGCTCCACTGATACATATTGTTGTGATGTCGAAGATTGTCACACCCTCAATTGAAGGCATGATTGGTTGCAGGTTTCAATAACCCAAAAACCCTCGTAACCTTGACTTATGCGATAAAAACACAAATGACTATTATTAATTATAATTGAGAAGAAAAGTTATAATAATTTAACTTAAGAATATAAAAAAATATAAGAAACATATGTCATTTTACTGAAAATTCCAATAGAGTCTCCCCGTACGGTTGAACTTGCCTAAGAATACACATATGTATATATGTATAAGCTAATTATAAATAACTAGTCACGTATGACCACAGTGAACACAGAGGAGCTCAACTTCAAATATTCTATAGTTCATCAAGTTATTTTAATATACAAAACAAAATACAAGGACTTAAAGCTTATTATGACTGCAACCCTATCCCTTGGCTTCAAGAATGTGACTTCAAATGTATACCTTGCCGCAGAGGAATCGGGAAGTCAAGCATTGGCTAATGAGTACTGAAATCCTGATACTAACAAAAAAAAACCACAATTAAAGAAGTCACAAGGACCTAATAAGTGAACAATGTACCTTTCAGGTACTAGCATCAAACAACAACAACAAAAATTAACATATATCATATCCTTATTTATATTACGCTATTCTGAAGTTCGCAACCATATACCTTATACACGTATCCAATAGATGTATTATTAAAAACTCATGTTATTCATACATATGAACTATAGCAAATAAATCAATCAAAGCAAATAATAAGAGGCTAACTAAAGGGTTAGCCTATGTGCATATAGTATTTTGGATATAGAACCTAGTTAGAGAGGGATGCCTGAGTGTAGGCCAACATATGTGATAATGAATTTAATACCCTAGTTAGCGGAGGTTTAGCGCTAGCACGTTGTAACCTAAAGGGTTATACAGTTTATATGAATTTATGAATTTGATACCCTAGTTAGTGGGGGTTTAGTACTAGCACGTAGGAGCCTAAGGGTTCGACGATTTGTATAAATTGATGTATTTGATACCCTTATTAGCAAGGGTTTGGCACTAGCACATTGTAACCTAATGGTTCAACTATTTAACAGTTTTGACATTGTATAATTCCTAACTAAGATTTTCATACAATGACTATGTCAAATGATTTGTCCATGTTTGTTTGAGATTTCAGTTATACTTTTCTTTTCGAATAGTTATTGAAAATTATTTAATCCTTTTTCTTATGTTACGTTTAATAGTTTTGATAATGTACAATGCCTATAGATACTTTCTATAAATCCATTTTCAAATATAATATTGTATCTTTATGTAAACTGTTTATTGGTAAATTACTCGAGCTTTGAGCTGTTACCCCACCTGTACTATCTACTCACTGAGACTTTGTAACTCACCATAATTAATTGATGTTTTTGTTTTCAGAGAGCTGATCATGTAATTTGATTTTTTGTTCGAGAGAAAGTGTTCATGTGAAGTTTCTTTTTGGTATACCCAGTCTTCATTTTGGCATAGGCCTAGTAACATTTTTACCTTTTGTATATAGATGTTTGTATATCTGTATTTGTATTTAGACTCCATTGCAACCTTGTTCTGGGTTTTGTTTCGATTTAGATATGTGCTTTCAGTCATGAATGACTATTTGTGTATTATGATGTTGTTCTATCAAGTTCATAAACTTTTAAGTGTCTAGTTTTTAAACAAACTATTGCAGTTTTGTTTCGTTTTCGAGGTCCTTTGTAGGCTTGTTTGGGCCATGGTGACCTAAGCTCACCTTGATCCATTTGCCAGTTATGGCCCCAATATGGGTCATGATAACTTTAATCTAATTTACGAATTTTTCCATCATGAAAAGTGCTAGGTGATGGAGCATCACGTTTAGATATGTAAAAAGACATATGAACATTAATCGTTTATAAGGTCTTATTTATTTTTATTTTTTTCGCATTTGAATATTATTAAGAAACTTTCCACAGTCACTCTTGAGATTTGCTCAACAAATGATGCTATGATTGATGTTTTGTTAGAAAATTTAGATTCTTCTTCTCATCTATTATCTAGTAGGATGATATATATGCCTTATACTGCTTATGTTCTAAATATAATTGTTAACGTTCTATTACTTTTGTTTTTAATCATTAAATTCAGCAAATAAAATTACAAATTAAACATATATGTTTCTCAATTGTAAGCACAATACGAGCATTAAAAAAAATTAAATAGAGTATAACCATTTAAAAGAAAAATCATGCAATGCTTTTACCAAAGATCAAAATTAGTTTTGTTAGAATTGATTTGATGCAAAAAACTTATTGTCTATATTGGCCTTTGTAGCTAGAAATCTCCACAACATCTTTAGCCATTCTATTGTTCTTTCGAATTGCTTCCATGATCCACTAATACATATTGTCGTGATGTTGAAGATAAACTTTGACACTTGATGGTCTCAACTATTATCATAAAATCCTAATTTTACTTTACAAATTTTGTTAGCATAAATAGTGGTAAGGGATGGAGCATCATGTTTCGATAGGTGAATAGATATATGACCATCGCTCGTTGATAATGTTCTAAAAGCACATTTCATTTCATAAATTTCATCTATATTTGTTAAAAACCTAGTCGATTGATTTTCAAAAGTCAAAATCAATTAAGCCTGTCATACCCTCAAGCAGAGGTATGACTGGTCGGAGGAATGATTAACCATATCCTCGTAACCCTGAATAATTAAGAACTGTATATCTCTAACTTATAAACACATTACAGTTAGGACTACTAAAATATTACTGAATTAAAGTAAAATCCAAACTTGACTATTAAACATAAAACAATTACTGAAAATATCGGCAATGGTTTCCCGTAAGATAGAACATGCCCATAATACATATAAACAACCTGTTTACAAAGTCAACAGTAAATTATAGTATTAAAATATACAGATGAGCTCTGCTCTTAACAAAACATAGAATCACCATGGTAAAATCAGTATATATCTAACAACAATGCATAACACCTAAATTGATTGCAAGTGTCGTCCTTCACATTCCAAGTGTGCAATTTCCGAGATATACCTTGCCACAGTAGAGTCATTAGGTAGCAAATTCAGTCATGACCAATAGTGGTTTCCTGGAAAATAAAAAAAATGAAAACAAAGGAAGGAGTGAGTCAGGGACTCAGTGAGCAAATCATTACCCTAAGGGTACCAGCATCACACAGCACACATAAATCATAGCTTAAAATCATATTTAAATTTACTTATGCATGTACGTAATTATAATTATCATACGATCACACTTCACGTAGTTTACAAATTTCAACATATCAATCAAATCATATAAATAAACGAACAGATAAACAAACAAAGGGCCAACGAATAACTTAATCCTGCATATTAGAATAGCTTTTCGTACACAATCCAACCCACCAGAGCTGAGCACTCAATTCTTTTTAAAACAATTTTCAGAATCAAAATAGAAAATCACAATATTCTAGGTGCACCTGGATTTTAATTTTGAAAATAGAAATCATTTCTTAGAAAATTTCACTTGGTTGGCTTATTAACCACACTCAATATCAAACATATATAATTCAATTAAATCACTGAAATAACTTATTTGCTTATTTCTCATTATAACACATCAATTCAAATAAATATATAATTGTACATAATAATCTCGTAACCATAGAGCATATAATTCACTCATAAGCTCAAGGATGTGGTTCATCAGTCCATCTAGTCTACGAAAGTGTCAGAATGTCCTTCAAAGTGATCCAAAGCTGAAAATCACCAATTCATATGTTATTTACAATATTTCCTTCAAAGTTAATCCTACGATTCTTGAGTTAATACAAGCAAACTTAATATGGTCGTTGAAAACGCATTCCTTCTAAACTTTAATTAACATCCTTATATATATATATATATATATATATATACACACACATATATATATATGTATCTAAGCATACGTATACTAACAATTTCCTTTAACTTATAAGATTTTCCCTTTCTATTCCTATATCAATTGTTAATTTTAATTAACCTAGTTATCAAACTTAAATCAAACTTTTAAATATTAACATGATTTTAATTCCAACTGTTATAACCCAATAAAGAAAAATCAAGTTCTAGACATAATATATAAATTTTTATTATAAAAAATAATAATAAATACGTAAACAAATTAATTAAATAATGATATAATTAAATATGTTATATCCTGATATATTAGAGTACATTTACAATTTTGGTGTATAAATTTATTGTTGAGAAGTAAATAAAATTGTGAATCAAGTAAAATAAAGTCAATAAATTAATTCGATGAATAAATTAAATTAAAATAAGTAAATACAAGAATATATATATATATATATACATATTAAAACAAAACAAGAGTCTAATATCAACCACATATTTTCTTAAGCAAATGACTTTGACCACCTTACCCTTGAATTCTTCTTTTGGCTAACGGTAGACTTCCTTGCTTTCTATTTTAACTTCATTTTTTTTCTGTTTCATGATCCTTCTAGCTCTTTCTTCCCCTGTTTTTGCTTTCGTGATTTCGTTGTCCAGCTGAGCTCCATAGCTCCTCATTGGCAACAAGTCTCTTTCTTTCTTTTTCCTTGCTATCCACTTTGGCGTTCAGCTCGTTTCAGGCAGCAGCAATTGCAGTTGGCCCTTTTTCCTTTTCTCCTCAACGGGTGCTGTTTATAGAGTAGCAGCTGTGATTCTTTTGTAGGTGGGCTAGCTGCCTTCTCAGACAAGCTGACAGTTGAAATCGAGGGGGAGATAGCACCTTCCTCCTTTTCCTTTGTCCTAACCCTCACCGTCTTTCTGTCTATTATTGTCTCTGCCAACTGAATTCTCTTTGTATGCTTTGTTCTAGTGTTGCTTATGCTTTGCTTGCCTTGACAGTGCAACACTTTCTTGAGCTCCAATTTCAGTCTTTACTTCCTTGTTCTTGCTTTATTGTTGAACGACTTGAAGTGGACAGGAACAGCTGTGGGTCTGCTATCCTATTGGGAGTTGCTTACCGTGCTTGTGTGGAAGGTAAAAATCTGAGTTTGATTTTAGTTTGCCTTTTCTACTACGAATGTAGAGTTTGAGATCATGGTGGAGCTATTGATATGGTAGGATGGCAGATTGCTTCGCTTGTGCACTTCAAAGACAATGCCAAAAATTCTGTGTACAATGTAGCAATAAAGGCATATCAGGCCATAAAATGCCATGAGAATTTTCTTTTGTAAACATGTACCATGTGATCACACAAGACATAATCTTTTAAGCTAATCATTTTAGTAGTGGAAGAAAATCTTTTAAGCTAGTCAACGTGTATATATATAATAATAGTCATGGGTCCCTTAAGTGAAAGAAAATAGAAATTATCAGATTTTTCATAGAGAATCAATCACAAAATTATTTAACTTTCTACATTATATGAATTTAGTTCAAAACAGACTTTGATGAAATCAAAGTACCTTGTTTTGGAAATACATCTTATGTAGGACCTACCCTAGCCGCTTAGTTTAAGGCTAATTGAGTTAGGGGCTTATAAAACTACAATATTAGCACTAGTAGTTAAAATTAAATTATGTGGTTTTCATTGTTACTGCTAGAAAACGAGAGCTGAGAATTTAAGTCTAAATCATATCAAATTGTTTGATTATACAAAATCAAAATCTGAATGTCATTTTACATGACACGGCAGGTAGCAAGATGGATGGTGGGTCTGAGAAGTAGCAACAGTTATGAATTATAATGATAGAAAAGAAAGTCATTAAATAACACTTAAGGTTAACTATTGTGATTTTTTCCCAAACTAGAAATTAGATGCATCAAGGGCGTAAAATAAGAGTTCAAGATAGATTATATTTCTTGGAAAATAGTGATTAGAAAATAGATGAATTAGTCAAAATAAAGATAGATAGATCACATTTGTTGGACAATGAGGAAAGGAATTTATGCCTAAAGATGCTTGACAAAATGTCTAACAGGAATTAGTTATAAGATAATGAACATTAACGTTTATGAACTAAATATTATTTGGGAATATGAATTTTAGTTTTGGATTCTAATGTAGACCTGATAAGATGCGTGGATGCAAGTGTGACTGACGAATGGAATTGGTTACGAGCGAGTGGTTAATTATTGCCTTTAGGGGCTAGATTATTAAGTTCAATTGTATGTGTATTTAAATAAATGTGCTAGTGCAATATTTTAGTGAGTTAGTTGAATCATTCTTGTTTGAAATTCTCTGTGATTGATAAGGGCCAACACATGGAAGTTTTCTGAGAAATTATTTTTATTCCAAAATTAAGATCCAGGTGCACTTAGGATATTCTGATTTAAAATCATGAGAAATTCTAATTTTGATAAATATTTTTTTTTTTTTAAATTAAGTGCTCAGCCCCGGTAGGATGAATTGTGTAAGGAGGTCAATTTGTTGTGCAGGCACGTAAATACCCGATAAGGGGTGATAATGTTGTGTGGGGCTGAATTACTCGTTAGCCCTTTGGTTGTTTTGTTTGATATTATTGCTATGATTAATTTGTGATCCTGTGTTTCATGTAAATTGTGAATTTACAACGATTATAATGTATACGTATAATGTGAATGAAGGTATGAACAATATTACATGGGGCTAATATATATGTTATACGCTTGTGTTTGGTGATGCTAGTACCCTTTGGGTACGATTTTCTACTCACGAAGTCCATAGGACTCACCCTTCTCTTGTGGATTTTTTTTAGTAACAAGAGTTCGGTACATAGCATCGCCGAGCTTGTGACTTGCCAATTGAGTACGACAAGGTAATTCCAGGATCTCAAACTTGAAGTTAAAGGATGAAAGTTTGCAGTCATAATAAAATTGTAGGTGTCAAATTTGGTATAATGTAATATTCTAGTATTTGTCTTATTGATGATGTGAATGGAGCGGAGCACCTTATTGTTGTGTTGTTGTTGTATAAGAATAAGAGTTTATATGGTTGTATTTTAAGGCATGTCCCATATTATAAAGAACCTTTGCCAAAATTTTTAATAAGTTATGATTTGTTTTAATCAACAAATTTTTAATGTTAATTTTTGTGTTTATGAATTCTTGGTTTTAATCATTGGTTGGTCAAAAGTCATTATCATTCCTTTATTTGAGTCAGGGTACGGAAGTTTGGTTACCATTCTTTTGGCTAGTCATGCCTCCATGAGGGGTGTGACACAAAATTCGATGCTTGCCTTTAACTTTTCTCTGTTAGTCTACTTGCATTCCAAATCACTTATTTCATATTCCTAATAAAATAAAAAAAGATTACAACAATTTCAATTAACTAATTCTTCAACTTTCATTTAAAAAAATATGAAGTATACACTTATCACAACCACCTACCTATCTTAGTCTCTAACTATCCCTTTCACACAACCACTTTATCACTTACAAAAAAAAATAATTATATCATTTAACTCATGAATTCCACTAGTCAATCTAAACTTAGTGATGCATAATTGTTTTGCTAACACAAACATTTGTTTACACCTCTCTAACTCATAAAATAACTCACGGTAAGGAGATCCTTGCAGCCAAGGCTTTGATCACGTGAAACTCCCTTTCAACATTAGTCCCTGAGGCCATGGAAAGGAAAGAAAAAAAGTCTTTCATGGCTACTTAAAACAGGGAGCAGCCAACCACAACTCAAATTATCTCTAACCACCTATATACATGGTCAAAATTGAAGAGTTATAAATATCAAAGATTCTCCACATCTTTAAAACTATCTTGGTCTCAATTTTCAATTAGCTTGCAATAGGGTGGTAATTCATGGTTTAAAATAGAGTAAATTTCTGTCGTAACCTCTAATAAAATCCCTATTATTCACAGTACAATCATGCCCACACAATAAAGAATTGAAAAGAAAAGCTATATAATATAATAGTAACTAAAACATGTGCTAAAAACTTCACCTATTTTTATGAGTATATATATATATATATATTACTTTTTAGTTACGTGCTCACTAATTGTATATGTTTATACAACAATAATAAAATTGTACAATTAAATTTCATATTAAAAATAAAACATTGACTCTTAGCATAATGTAAATTCATTTATATATATAACATATTACTTAAATCGTCACAATAATTTACATATACCATTTTAATATACCTATTAAAATATTGATTTATAACAAAGCCTCTTAGAGTTTCCTTGACAGCTGGTAAAATCTAAATTACTAGTAGTTAAAAGTAGTTTAGATCAATTTTGTAATAGGATTTATGATGTGTGATTCAATATTTTTTAAATTATGTAAAATAAAAATTAGGAAAAAATTCATAGTATTTTAGTTGTATTAAGAGTTATTAGTTTCTTTTTTATTAGAATTCTATGTTTATATTTATATAATTATAGTTTCCTTTATATATATATATATATATATAACATATTACTTAAACCGTCACAATAATTTACATATACCATTTTAATATACCTATTAAAATATTGATTTATAACAAAGCCTCTTAGATTTTCCTTGACAGCTGGTAAAATCTAAATTACTAGTAGTTAAAAGTAGTTTAGATCAATTTTGTAATAGGATTTATGAAGTGTGATTCAATATTTTTTAAATTATGTAAAATAAAAATTAGGAAAAAATTCATAGTATTTTAGTTGTATTAAGAGTTATTAGTTTCTTTTTTATTAGAATTCTATGTTTATATTTATATAATTATAGTTTCCTTATTATTAAGACTTTAAAATTACCTTTTATGCTATTAGGGTTTACTATGAAGTCTATAATGACTCTACATTGTTAAAAACCTTTAGATAAATTAATAACATGTTGTGTTTTGACGGTCCATTTGATTTGTCTCTTTCAATAAAGTTATCATTTGTTCTAACATAAGAATGATTATCGAAAGATTCCTTATCCAAAACAAAATTAGATACCCTTTCTAAAATCTGAGTTCTATAAGTACCATTGCTAGATTTTGAACCATTAGACAATATTTACTTTTTTTCTAAACATTAAATACACCAAATAAAAATCACAAATTAAACATAAAGGTTTCTCAATTGTAAACACAATACAAGCATTACAAAGAAAAATTAAATAGTGTATGAGCTTTTTTAAGACATGCATTTACAAAAGATTTAAACTGGTTTTGTTGGAATTGATTTGATGCAAAAAACTCATTGTTTGTGTTGGTCTTTGTAGCTGAAAATCTTGACAACATCTCCAACCATTGTATCGTTCTTTTGAACATATATATTGCTTTCACACTCCACTAATACATTTTGTCTTGGTGTTGAAGATAAACTTCCAAGTTTTATGATCTCGACTATAATCATAAAACTTCAATTTTTACGACTGTCAGCATGAAAAGTGGTAAGTGATGGAGTATTACATTTTAATATGTAAAAGACATATGAACCTCACTTGTTAATAATGTTTTTATTAAAAACAATACGTCATTTCATAATTTTCAATCATATTTGTTGAAATCTAGTCGATTGATTTTCAAATGTCAAAATGAATAAAGTCTTTCAGATTTTCCTTAACAACTAGTGAAAGATGGATTATAAGTAGTTAAAAGCAGTATAGATATTTTATGTAATAAGATTTATGATGTATAATTTAAAAAATTTTAAATTGTGTAATATTAAATTTAAAGATAAATTAATAGTATTATAGTTTCATTTTTTCATAATCTGATAATTGAACATACGTCGTCTTAGAATATTTGTATGTAAACTGTAGTGACTAGGTGAATAAAATGTTACACAAAGTAAAAGTAAGATAAATGGACATTTCAATCTATGTACTTTATAACTCGATAGTTAAGGTACTAGTTAAGCTATTGCATGAAAAAAAATTTGGTGATTAAATGAATAATAATTTTCATAAAGTGTATTAAAATACAAGAATATATACATGTAAATTAAGTACTACTACCCTATTGATTGAATTTGAACTTGAAATTTTATGTGTAATTGCATTGATGTGAATAACAAGTGTGTAATCTAAGGGATAAATTGGAAGCTATATATATATATGTATGAAACAAGATTTAATGTAAACCACACAATTTCACTTTTGACTTTTGACAAAAGAATTTTTTTATTTTTTCTTACAATTTCCTCCTTTTCCTCCTCACTTCCACTGCCATTCCTTTTTCCTTCTTGTATATTTTTCTTTCTCTTTTCCCTTTTGATAGAGCTCCCTTTATTTTTTCTAGAATTTTCTTTCCTCTTTTGCTTGGCCGAGAAACTTCCATTTTCTTCTTCTTCTTTTTTATTTCTTTTGCTCTGCCTTGGTAAAGCTCACTTGTTATAGCCGAGGACTCCTGTTTTGCTTCTGATTTGCAGCTACTGTCTTGCATTTCTCTTTCTCATTGAGCACTTATTGCTATCTGAAAAGCTCAACTCAACTCAACTTAACTTAACTAAGCCTTAAAATCCCAAACTAGTTGGGGTTGGCTATATGAATCATTTTCCTCTATTCACATCGATCCAAGACAAGATTTTCATTAATTCCTAGCAAAGCCATATCTTTCTCGATGACTGCCCCCATGTAAGTTTCGGTTTCCCCTTTCCCCGTCTAACACCTGGCACCTGGACTAAGTCACCTTTCTTAACTACTACGTCCATTGGCCGACGTTGGATGTGTCCAAACCAACGTAGACAATTCTCCTTCATTTTCTCCTCAATAGGTGCTACTTCCACCTTCTTACGAATCTCCTCATTCCTTATTCTATCCTTTCTTGTATGTCCTGTCATCCATCTCAACATTCTCATTTCGGCTACTCTCATCTTATGCGAATGGATAACAAAAGCTCCTTGCATAATTTTCATGATAGCTAGCCTCTGTTTTTGGCTGTGTATGTCACACCCTCAAATAAATGTATGACTAGCCGGAGGAATGGATAACAAAAAACCCTCGTAATCCTGAATTTTCATTTACTAAACACAAATGACTCTTGAAAAAATTATAGTTAAATTAGGAAAACATTACTGAATTAAAATAAACTCACGACTGGTTATTAAACATAAGATAATTACTAAAAATCCGGTAGAGGCTCTCCATATAGTGGAACATGTCCCATAGTACATACGTAATTAATTTGGTTACAAGTCAACAGTAAACCATAATATCAAAGTACTCAGAGAAGTTCTGCTCCTAACAACACATCAAGTTACCACAGTTAACTCAATATACATGACAATGCATAACACCTACAATGACTGCAAGTGTTGCCTTGTCAGCTTCAAGCATGTGACTCCGGGATATACCTTGCCACAACAATGTTGGCAGGTAGCAAATCTTGATGTAGTGAACTGTGTTTTCCTGATACTGAAAAAAACAACAGAGAAAGGTGTGAGTCACAAGGACTCAGTTTGCAAACCACGTATCCTAAGGGTACCAGCATTAATTAATAGATATCCTTATCTAATCTCATACTATAATCATTAAAAAAATCACGATTCATATATTTCACGATATATGCAAGTCAATTCAAATATTCATAATTTACCATTCCAAACAACACAATCAATGCATACAAATGGCCAACAAGTAACTTAGCTTCCAATAACAATATCACTCCCTATCGAGCAATTACACTCTAGCACAATAGATTAATCTCTATACAAAATCTATCCCACCAGGATTGAGCACTCTACTTTAAAAACATTTATCAGAATTAGAATATTTCAGAATCTCAAATCAAAATATCCTAAGTGTACTTAGATTTCACTTTCGGAAATAAAAATCATTTCTCATAAATTTTTTTACTTTGTTTGTTCTTGTCAATCACAAGCAATATCAAACAAACATAATTCAAATAAATCACTGAAATCACTGAAATACTGCACTTGTTTATTTTTTTATAAAGCACATCTATTCAAATACACATATAATTGCACATAATAATCTGTTAACCAAAGTGCACTTAATTCACTTACTATCTCAAAAACTTGATTTATCATTCCGTCTAGTATTTAATGGTGTTGGTATATTCTCGACACGATCTAAAGCTAAAATTTATAAATTCATACATTACTTACAATGACCATTATATAACTAATTCTATGTCACACTCCTTATAGAGGCATGATTGGCCGGAGGATTGGGTAACTAACCCACCGTAACCCTGATTTCTAAAACAAAATAACAAACCTGACTCATGACCAAACTAAAGAACAAAAGAGCTTTTCCAAAACCGAAGTTCATTGTAAAAGTTTACTTCTTGTAACAATTAACAAGTACATATGCTCATGATTTCACGTAACAATAACATAAAAATAACAAGGAGCTCTGCTACATCCACATTATAAACAAGACAAATAACTTGATACTTACATCATTCAAAATTAGACACTTCACAGTTCTAGTGTGACTACAAACTTTCATCCTTTAACTTCAAGTCTAGGATCTTGGAATTACCTTGTCGTACTCAATCAGCAAATCACAAGCTCGGTGATGTCATGTACCAAACTCTTGTTACTAAAAAAAATTCACATGAGAGAGGTGAGTCCTATGGACTCAGTGAGTAGAAAATCGTACCCAAAGGGTACTAGCATCACCCAACACAAACGTATAACCTATATAACAACCTCATGTGGCTTAATTCACATTATACATATACATTATAATCGTTTTAAATTCAAAATTTACATAAAACACAAGATCACAAATTAATCAGAGCAATAATATCAAACAGAGCAACCAAAGGGCCAATGAGTGACCCAGCCCCCGGACAACATTATCACCCCATACTGGACATTTATGTGCCCGCACAACAAATTGATCTCCATACACAATACATCCTATCGGGGTTGAGCACTTAATTTAAAGAAAAAAATTATCAGAGTCAAAATTTCTCATGATTTTAAAATCAGAATATCCTAGGTGCACCTGGATCTTAATTTCAGAGGTAAAAAATAAAAAATAATTTCTCAGAAAAACTTCCATGTGTTAGCCTTTATTAATCACAGATAATTTCAAACAAGAATGATTCACTAACTCACTAAAATATTGCACTAGCACATTTATTTAAATACACATACAATTACACATAATAATCTAGCTCCTAAAGACAACAATTAGCTACTCACCCATAACTGATTTCATTCGTCACTCACACTTACGTCCACACATCTTATCAGGTCCACATTAGTATCTGGAACTGAAATTCATATTCCTAAATAATACTTGGTTCATAAATGTGATTGTTATAATCTTTTAATTACTAAGCTTTTATCTAAACTTGTATATGTCTCTTTATGAAAGTTTTCTATTAAGTTATTACATGTCAAGTAGTATGAATTATACTTTATGTGATAAGGTTAATAATGAAGACACATTTTAAATGTCTTGAAAATGCATAAGGTAGAAGAAACCATTAGAAAATATAGAAAGCACTTAGTGAGTTAGAGATGTTGAAACAGTCCAAACTTGGGGTTTAGACTAGTGTCTACTTTAATGGTCATATTTTTTTCTAAGAAATTCCAAATCCAGTTTTGTAAAATTTATAAAATACTAGACACATATAGATTTATAAAAATATATCATTTGTAATTTTTGGATTTGTATATCAATACAGTTTATTGTTTGAAGTTGCATTAAATTCTGGAAAACGCAGGATTTTGACAATTCTGACCTAACATTAGTTAATAGAACATAATTGTCTCTAGGAAAAATGAAATCCAATTCTATTTATCGAGTTTGTTAATAGACAAGTATATATATCTTTCTTATTTAGAAAACTTTTCTCAAATTAGTCTTGAATCCAATCAATTTCTTACATGAACCGAAAACAGGACACTAAAAATCCTGTGTGAATTAGCTGGAGTCTAACAGCTCTAACTCACAACATACTTGGAACCAATCTACGAAATTTTGCAGACAATATTTAAAGACCATAAGGTACATTTTATCTTTTATACTCTTAATTTAATTCTTCCTCGTAGACACTCGAAATACCGAATTTATTTCACCTACAAAATCTGCCCCCTGCATCCCTTCAAAACCATTTAATTCTCATTTTCATCCCTCTACCTACAACTAATCACCCTTTTTCATTAAATCCTTAGCTCACAACATTAACCAACAATGCTTTACTTAACACATATAAGTTTTAAATTTAAAATGCTAGCATCCTAAACTTCTTATTTTACCTAACTATTTTTATACACTAACTATTTTTATTAAACTTTGCTTTATAGTTCACAACCCCCTTAACGTATTTATGTTTAAGTCCTTAATACACAATAATCATAAGGTTTAGTTTAAGAAATTTATATTACTCACCTAGCTAAGAGGTTTTTACCTTCCAACCCACTTCTAAGTCCCACGGCTAAACAAAACAGGGGAGTGTTGGCTGAACTCCAACCCAAACTGCCACCCCTATCCAAGCTCCAACACACACAAACTGCAAGAAGCAGCCATAACCGAGCAACCAAAGCTGGAATTAGGAAGAAAACACAGCAGGCAGAATAGGGCATGGCTGGAAAATTCAACAACTGCCCTAGATTTGCTCCCTCACAAACTTAATCCTAATTTCCCCCACATCCAAACACTCATGCAGCAACTCACACGCACTAAAGCCACAAATCAAAATTGCTATATGCTCACCTATCTCAACTAAGACCATTCAATTCATGCATCCCAACACCAAGCAAGAAAGAGAAAACAAAGTTAACTCTCACCTAAACAGAGCAATGCCAAAATACAGCACCAATCACCTTCATGATACAACCAGCCAAAAGCAGAGTCCTTCAACCACCTCCGTGGCAACTAAGGCAGTTTGGTTTCGCTGGAGTAGATGAGACTTTGGTCACCAAAAACCCACAAGGCTACAGCTTGAAACAGATGAATACAAGACAAAACAGGGCCCGCTCGTCAAAGAAGGAGAGAAAAAAAAAAAAAAAAAGGCGGTGCAAAAAGGATGAAGGCAGAGAAGGAAACGTTTAATGAATCCAAATGTGTAAAGCAACTAAAGCAATAATATATATTTTTAAATGTCCAATTTATGGTTGAAATTCACCTAGCCATAAATATCTACATATATGTTTTGTTTGTAGATTGGGTTAACGTGGGTTATGGATTGAGCAAAATACGCACGACATCTTAAAAAATATACGTTAGATTATTAGATTATATCATGTTATATTAAGATATTAAATTATAACATAAATTTATATATTGTATCTTATAATTTGATTTTTCGTTATCAAATAATGAGGGTTATAATATAAGCATCACTATGATATCGGATTATGACATATTAAATTCATTGTTATTTATTTAGTTTATTTATGTGGTTGTTATTTTATGACTAAAATCTTTATTTTACATCTAAAACTCGACTTTACGATATTAGGTTATAACATTCTATGACTTCTTAATCCTTTATATATATATATATATACTCTTTAACATCTTACCCACTATCGTAAAGTAAAATTAATTACTTTAATTAATTAAAGAATTTGAATTCCCTTAATTTAATATTAACGTAATTAAATTTTTGTTTTCCAATTAACTGTTTAGTAATTGAAACTTAAATAAAATAATTCTTATGGATATCTTACATTTAATTTCTGATGACTATTTTATCACTTTTTAATATATATATGGGTGTGTGCTTGTGTGTGTGTGTGTGTTTTTTTTTTCAATATAATCAACGTCATATCATAAGTCTTTGTCTTACCCATCTTCCACTTAGTGAGTTCAATTAACTTAACTATAGCTTCCCCATGGTATTCATATTTAATATTGCATTCCAATTAAACTTTGTGTTAGGAATTCATCAAAACTTAAAAGTAAATTAATAATTTAAATTATACTCTATTACCACTAATTAAATTCTAAACTCTTTTTTTTTTTTTTTTTAATTCTTCTAATTACTATCTAGGTTCTTTACTTTCTAAACTTTTATTTACCTTACCATTCATTCTTAAGTTAATTCACCTTGTTCATAAACTTAATCATCCACCATCCAACTACTAAACTCATAAATAATTCACTTAAGAAAACTTTATGATCAAAAACTGATTATCCTACCTAAAGTTAGAATAGAGCATGGCAAAGGCAGGATAACCATAGAAAGGTAGAGTTATTGCCTTCATCAACCCTTCTCAAGGCTGAATTTTAGAGCAGCTTCAACAGTACTCTGCTGCTCCACTTTCAAGAGAAATGCCATGGCAAAACAAAGCAAGGGTGGGAGTAAGGCTGTCTCACTGCCCTTCCTAACCAACTACCATCACACCCTTTTACAACCAAATGGTCAACTAGAAGTAGTAGCCAACCAAGCAGACAAAAACTAAAACTAAAGAAGAAAATGTTGCAAAACCAATAACACAGTTGGAATTTCAGTAACTAACCAAGGATTAATTTATCCCAAGTTTAATCTTAATTTTCCTCCCCACTCTTATACTACCTCAGTAGATTACACCAAAAAGGAGAAACTCAAGGATGCATTACCTCTATACGACAGCATCAGTAGCAAGAATAATCAACTTAGCAACTATCATAGTCCACCAAGTCTCAAACCGCCACTAAAGCTGACACAAGAAGACAAGGGATGGAATGATTTACTAAAAACCTAAGCTTAGCCACCAACCTTGTAAAACCTATGGCTGAAATGGAGAAACAGGGGACTAAGGTAGCAAAACATGGCAGAACATATAACAAGAAGGAGGCATAAGGCAGTGATAAGGGAAGAAAAAGCAAGGCCATATGAAATTATAAAGTTGTGGTCCAAAGTTACTTTCAAATGTATGGCAAATATAAATACCAAAAACATATATATATATATATATATATATAGTTATACCATAAAATCTTAAAGTTTATACATTTTTAAAAAAAATTTAATTGCTTATTAGATATACACAATAGTAAAATTATACTAATAAATTTCATATTTTAAATCAACCACTAAAGTAATGAAAATTCAAATGCCTTCTTATTTTAAATTACTTTATACCAATTTATTACTAATGTGGTCATCATAATTTACGTACAACATTTTCAAATATCAATTAGAATATCGGGTTATAACAGTGTAACCCCTTTCCTTTGTAGCCAAAATTCAGCCAACTAGTAAACCCTCTCCGTCCTTCTTGTTTGTAGGTGTTTGAAGCTTAGGATTTGTGGATTTTGAAGTTGTATTTATCTTGGGTTGTATCATGCAGCAACCTCCTTTGCTGCTATCCTTGACCATGCCCTGTTTTGCCTTTTCTTCTTGAGTTGCTGTGTGAGTCTTCCAAAGTAGCAACATACTCTTAGGAGGCTGCAACACCATTCTTGTGCTGCAGCAAAGCTAGCCATTGCAAGGCAGCTAGCAGTAACTCCTCTTGGTCTAGCCATGACCTTGCTTGGAGGAAGACAGCAAGCTTGAATGATACTAGCCACCTACAGCTAACACGTGAGTTCCTTCCCTGTGCAAATTGTATGTAGGAAGGTGCTCACTGAAATAAGGCAGCAAGGGGTAAGGAAGTTAACAAAGCTTAGTTATGGTTTATAGGATAGCCGAGCCTTGTCTTGAGGAAATTAGTTAGGCTATGGTTTTATTTGTGTGTTAATCTTTGATGAATTGCGAAGTAATTAAGAACTAATGGAGTTTGAATTAATAGGTGAATGGAAACTTGAAATTAAGTAAATGATTATAAACAAAGAGTAAAAAAAAAAGTGGGGGTTAAAGGTTTGATTAGAAGTGAAAAGATTGGAATTTGATTATATGTACGTTGAAAAAGGGATAACTCAAGCTTTTGAGATTGTATTAATCAGGAAGGTATATATTTATATAAACACATATACATGGATTAGCATAAAATATGCATATTAGGTATTTGACAAAATGCTTAAGAGAAACTAAATGTTAATATATACATATAAGTGGATTTACATAAGTTTATATAGTTAATTAAGAAACATGGAATTTGACTATGTTAATGTTAACTATAAAATTGGAATTCAATATGTTGATGTTGGGAATTATATTGATTATTTTAGAGAGTGTGTATATATGTATATATACACACACGCATACACATGAAGTGAAGTTAAGAGACCCTTAAGATGTTGATAAAATGTCTAAAAGAAACTAGTTATAATATAATGAGTAAAACTTGGGGTTATTTGAAGTTGAATAAAAGTTCATGAACAAGAGTAAAAAATTGTTGGTTAATGTTGTGATTTAAGGATTTAATGGAATTGAGTAGTGAGTATTAGCAAAGGGTGATGAGTGTGGATAAAATGTTATTGGAGAAAGCTTTAGGTAGGATTGATATTTAGAATATGAATGGTATGTAAAATGAAAACTAGTGTTGATTTGTAAGGGTATGTATATACATATATATACATATATACACATGAAATGAAATGATTGTCTCTAAGGCATTTGTTGAAAGGTCTAATTTACAAAATAAATAATGAACATTAATTCAAACATGCACATACTCATTCAATGAGACACACATACAATACAACAAACTTTAAATAATTAACTGTATTAATATATAGATCCAAATAATACATGTGATACATATCTAGAAAGATATATTTGTCTATTAATAAATCCAATAAAAGGAATTGGATTTTCTTTTCTCTAGAGAAAGCTATGTTCAATTAACTAAGATAAGGTTAGAGCTGCCAAAATCCTGCATTTTGTATAATTTGAACTATATTGATATATAAATCTAATAATTACAATTATATACCATTATAAAGCTACATGTGTCTAGTATTTAAGAAATTTTATAAAGCTAGATTTAAAATTTTCTATAAGAAGAAATGACTGTTAAAGTGAATATTGGTCCAAATTCTAAATTTGAATAGTTTCAACATTTTTATCTCATTAGTATTTTCTATTTTTTCTAATTTAGTTTGAACTTTTCCCTCGAATTAATATAGGGAGAATCGTAGATTTTTATTAATATTATCAATAAGTACGCTTTTGCACGACCTGAATAGACCAATGCTTTGGTACTAACTTAAAAATAATGTAACTTATTGTGGAGTTGCTTAATTGGTAGAGAAAAATTCAACATGTTATATACCAAAAAACATAAAACAGATTGAGAGCCATCTACTGGATTTTTTCTTAACTGGGATATGCTGTGAAGAAAACTACAGTACTTTCGATACAGTGAGGTTATTATTTCATAACAACCAAATATGTGTTAACTTCATTCCGATGCACAAATTTTTAAACCAGAGACTGTTTTGCAAACGAGTTAATTCCGGTTCATCTTGTTTCAGCTCTATGATTTTTCTTGAGATTATTAATGTGAACTACCTTTCCTGCACCATCCACTCCTTTGATATTTCATATCTTATCATAGATAGTTTCAGAAGTCACTTGTAAAGTAAAAAGTAGTCCAAACCAAATACTTGTACTTTCGATTTTGGTATACTTTTGGATATTTACTAATAAGCCCCAATCAAAATCAAGAGGGTTTTTTGTTGGAAAGTCGAAATCTTGACCTTTCTTTTCTCTCTCCTCTTTTCTAAAACTCTCTCTTATGTTCTCAATCTCTTTCTTTTCTTGATTTAAAACTCTTCTCGATCTCTCTTTCTACAAGATTTGTGAATCTTCATAACCTTTTTGATTTGGTTAATATATATACTATATTACAGTTTTGATTTAATTTATACCATCAGAAACTCCACTAAGTAGAGATCAAAGTTAGTAACTCTGTATTATTGGTGAATTAATTAGTCACTATGTATTCAACTAAATGAATTATTTCAGTCAACAATCCCCCATATTTTATTCATACTAAATTGAAAGAAGACAAGATTAATCATTCAAAGGATTCAATTTCATTCATATTAGTAACATTTAATTAGTACAAGTCACGGTCACAGTGAAAAGGTCTCAATCTCAGTCTTGCTCTAGTCATTTCTGCATGAACTTGTCGTTCAGCATCTCTAGACATGACCTTTCTGATAAGCGAACCAAATCCTACACGAAACTAAAGGACCAGTTCAGTCAGTTTGTCTTTAATTCATGATACTACTCAGTCTATCATGAATTAAACCAGAATGTGTTACTATAACTAAAGTATTGGTTTAAATGGAGTCCAAGGTCATTCGAGTAGTTTGAAGATTAAAATTAGGCGTATCAGAGGCCATCTGAATTAACTGTGATTTTAGACTTTGGAGCAAGGAAATCTGTTGTACAATTTTCTCTAGACATGACCTTTCTGATAAGCGAACCAAATCCTACACGAAACTAAAAGACCAGTTCAGTCAGTTTGTCTTTAATTCATGATACTACTCAGTCTATCATGAATTAAACCAGAATGTGTTACTATAACTAAAGTATTGGTTTAAATGGAGTCCAAGGTCATTCGAGTAGTTTGAAGATTAATATTAGGCGTATCAGAGGCCATCTGAATTAACTGTGATTTTAGACTTTGGAGCGAGGAAATCTGTTGTACAATTTTCTCTAACAATTGAGATTTTAGGATCATTGAATTTACCTGTGCTCATAGAGACATGTCCTTCTGTAGAGAATCGCTGCGCCAGTTTGAAATTTGTTTTCCATTCCAGTATTTTTTTCAGTTTAGGGTATTAAAGAGAATTTTGTGTGATGAACCAAAATGATGAGCTTATAATTTTCAACAGTTTTGACTGCCCAAGTCCTAAATATTAAAGTTGAGCAGTTTTCACATGGGATTCCTTGACAGATTCAGTGAGGACTTCCAACTGAGAAAACTGTTCATTGGTTGTATCCTAGCAAGGGCTTTAACAATCTTAGTACCTCTTCCTCTTCCTCTAGAAGAAGCTATGACATTAGATGAGGAAGCCAGGTTCCCATGCAAACTTTCAACCATCTTTATAATGTTTTTTATTAGAATGTGGCACGTTTTAATGGTATTTTCTACGTTTGTTAATTAGCTTGGAGTTCAGTTACTCAACCTTTAAAGATGTGAATTCTTGATCAGTGTTAAAAAAATTTAGCTTTCAACTACGTGAATTCCCCAAATTCTCACTTATTAACCAAATTACATTTTATTTCATCTTCCAGCATTTAAAGGCCGAATTTTGCCAATTCTAAGTCTGAGGGCTGACAAATTTTTCTTCAACTCCAATGATTCATCCATGCTCTTTACAAATTGGTTAACACCATGGATAATTGATCAGCTTCAGTTGGTTCATTTTTTGAGGGTTCTGCTGCTTCTTGCTCAACCAAGGCTTGACGCTCACACTCTCTGAGAGGTTTTGGATGGAAGAACTGAAATTGTTCAAACACATTTTGAAAAACAGGTAGGTCAGGATGGAAGGAATTTGAGTAAGAAGATATGTGGGCTAGGAAGTAAAAGGATGGTGGGATTGGTTTATTATAGGGGAACAATGTTTGGGTCGTGTTATATAGCAGGGAGGAGATTTGAATCAATAGATGCTAAGATCTTAGTTCTAACTACTGAACTTTTTGTACCTAAATTTGCTACTGATTTTGGCATATATCTGATGCAATAAATTAGCTATCCTCATTTTTACTACACAATTTGCTTCAAGAAATTTCAGTAGTTGGTGAGTATTAGCTACTAATTTCAAGCTTTCAGCTACTATTTTGTTCATAGTTGAACACCCATTTTCTTGTAGTGATTAACCAATGTCTGCTTAATTATTCATATTTTGAGTTATAGCTGTCCAAATGAAACTTAGCTTGATGCATTTGAAAATAGACTCATCTAACTTTAAAATAACATATTGTTTATAATATTTGGACTTGTGGATTAGTCTAGGTAATTCATCAAATTTAGGACAAATCCTAGAAACGTAAGATTTCTAACAGTTTGACCTTTCACTGGTGAAAATAGCATAATTTAAGCTAGGATAATGTAAATGACAACCCGTTTATTAGTAAAATTAGTATACACATATATCTTTCAATTCATGTATCATGTGTGAAAATTTAGTGTTACAATTAGTATAATTACATCAGTATAGTTGAAGAAAAATCAGTGTGCACGTGATAAGTCAATATGTATGTGTATAATTGTGTTGCAAACAATTAGTATGTGTATACGTTATTATATAAATGGTAGTGTAAAGAAGAGAAAGTGGTGGTTTATGTATCTAATTGTGGTATGATATGAGATAGCTAAAAGGCTTAGGTGTCCATGTGTAATTGTGTATACACATGCAAGACTTTGGTTCTGGGGCCTTAGTGGCTAGGAGAGATAATGAGTAGTAGGTTTGCTTCATTCTTCTTCTTCTTCTTCATTACTAGAGAAATAGAGGCTTTGAGAGTTTATTTAGAGAGAGAAAGCTATGCATGTTGAGCTTGGGGCTTGAGATGAGAAAACTAGGGACAAATCCTTAGTTGCTGGGTTGCAGTGGGTTTGTTGTGAGAGATGTGAAAATTTGACTGTCTTAATATGGTATTCTTCAGTCATAGGCTGAAGAAAACTTGTAATTTTAGGTCTCGAGGTCATTTTTGGAAAATTTCATGATCTGGAATTGAGTTGAGAAGAAATAGGAGCTACTAGATAGATTGGTTCCTAGTGTATTGCATGTGAACTCTAGTCAGTTCAGGGGACTTTGCATGGGTTTCTGGGATGAATCAGCCAAGAGTGTTTGAATATAAATTATTTCTAATACATTGAAGGATAATTATGGAGATTATAGAGTCTGATTGCATGTAGAATGCAATTTGGAAGTCTTGAAAATCATTTCTGGTTTTGCTACGTGGAATATATTCTTTTTCTACCTAGTTGTGTGTACGTTTGCTTTGGGTGTCTAGAAGGCCAAACCAAATGTTGGGATTTGAAGATAAAGTGTAGAGAAAACTTAATAGGAACAAATTGTACTTTTTTTTGGGTCAATTTGAAGGTCGGGAAGCATTGTTTCACAACCAGGCAGAGGTTAGACTCTGCTTTCCCCTGTTTTGTACCTGTTTGGGTTGCAGCTGATTCTGGGTTGGATGAAGCTGAAATTTGGGGATGACATTTGAATGAAAGATGTTACTAACATCTTGATGATGATGACAATACTTTGATTTGTGTGTTTTCGTCAAATTGAAGGGTTGTAGCTTGAAGTTGAGGTGGGCAGGATTTTATGTTTACTGCAATTTGACTTCTTGTTGCTTGTATGATATGTTTGAGTAACTTTAAGTGAGTAATTGTTGGCTTTTTATATATGTAATTGTGTTATTCTTTGATGTATGATTATTGAGACATGCGGCTTATGAGAATTGGCATCATATGAACAAGTTTAAGTGTTGAATTGCTTTCAAAATATATGATGACTAAATGGTGTTATGTTTCCTATTATGGCTGCATAATGTCTTCATATTAGCCTGCTATATTGCATCCATGCCTACTGAGATTATTGAATTTGATTCTTGTATGTTTTAATGATTTCTAGATGGATGAGTATTTTATGGGCAGCAAGGGAACTTCTTGGTTAGCAAGACTAACAAGATAATTTTGCATTGGTAGAGAAAAGTGTACATGTAGTAAATGCTTGATACTAATAGCTATTATTTGTAGGGGTTAAGCTAAAGGGTAATATTTGATCATGGATTCTTGCATTGTAATTTGAAATAAAGATTTGTATGAATCAATATAATGAAAGAAAGCCTTTACCTTGGTCTATAATTTATATACCTTTTTCTTTGAGAACATATTAAATATTTGGCTAATGAAAACAAATGAATAACTAAAAAAAAAAGGGAATGCCAGCTGCAAGTATGAAGAACCAAGAATATGGTTTAATAACACAAATTGAGAAAGCAAACAAAAGTAAACAAAGAAAAAGGCATACTGCTAAACTAGAGCTAGTGATGATATTCCAATTATGCATGCACCTCAGCAAATAATACTACTAAGTTAAGAATTTATAATGAAACCCAGAGTAACCTCCAAATCAACAAGTTATTGAAACAACTTGGTAACGAAGCTAGTATATTAGTAATAAGTCTCTAAGATGTACTTGGAGAGAAAAACCTACATAGCAAAGACCTTAACCTTTAAGGTGTTACATTAGACAATTTATGCAATCAATTAATTGATTGATGCAAAATATTAATATTTGATATCAATCTTGTGTTGGGCGAGATGGGTGTTTCTACCAAACTTCTCATCTCGTAACCAAGTCTCCTTACTTAGGTTTGAAAATAGAACAATTTTCAAAACCTTTTTCATTGGCCAAGGAAGTCACAAAAAGTATTAATTTTCTTTTTAGTCCTACTTTTTATTTTCTCTACTTTCATTAAAAAGTTGAGCGGCTACTCTTGTTCAAAATACTTTCCAAAGTTTGAAAAGAAAGACTGCTTCAATCTTAATTTCAAAAGAAGGGTGGGAAATGAACCATCCCCGTGTGGATCCCCAGATTTTCATGGTTCACAGCACGTTTTCATCAAACTTTCTATTCTCATTACTAATTAGTTCCCTTACTTAGGTCTGAATGTAAACTGTTTTTCAAAATCTATTTTACTGGCCATGGAAGTTATAAAAAGAATATAAAAACCATTAAATTGATCCTATTTTTGGTGTTTTTCTAATTTTTATTAAAAAGTAGGATGACGATTTCTTCTTTCTCACAAAAAATAAAAAATAAAATTTCTTGTAAAATGTTCCTAATTTTGTGAGTCTAAATCTTCAAAAAGAGTGAAACTTAAATCCGGGTTTCTTGGGTTCACAGCGTATGAACATTGAATCTAGACAAAATATGCTTTATTCAATTATTTTCTCTATTTTATAGAACATTGAAATCTAAAACTTATTTCTTAAAATTGGATGAGATACGTGCGTAGGTACTACTAAAAGATACCTCATATTATTCAAATTTCTAGTACGATTATAGTACTCAAAATACAATATTATTGTCATTCAAAATAAGACAACTGTATTAATGAGTCCACCTCATCTAATTATGAGGCAGACTTACATGGAGTCTAACTCTATTAACTCTCTCCTTATTTTGTTTAAGTCTCAAATTCTTTTCCCCAAAGGCTAGCTAACCTTATATTATATGCAAACACATATAATCTTGATACAAATACATATACTCATCTGCATCTAGATGTTGATAATCAGACGCAACTATCCTAGACACAAATAAGTACTTGCGTCTACTTTTCTGTGTCTGTGCACCAAACACTAATTTTAGACATTAATAACTTATTAAAAATGATCAATATTTGAAATGCAGAAGCTAATATAAAAACACAAATAGTTACGGTTATCTTTGTTTGTATTTTCCAAAAATAAAGAACAAATGGCAGACACAGATGAGACAATATTTCATTATTTGATTGTTATCTGAGTTTAGAAATGCAGATACAGATATTTAAAATGTAGACATATCTGTGAAAACAATAATTTTTTTACAAAATATATATTTATTTAATTTTTTAAATTATACTGTAAATACTGTTCAAAAGAATATTTTATGTTTAAAATCAAAATTGAATAAATAAAATATTATTTTATTTTCAATACATCCAATATATAAATACATCAATCTAAAAATCATCTCTAAGGTGCAATTTCGTCATCTCCACATTATTTGTCATTTTGTTGATTGACACGTGAAGGGCGAAATGTAATATGAAATAATTAAATAAATATATTCTAAGTTATATTTAAGAGAACTTTAATCAACTTGACCAAGGAGCGTGACTCACAAAATAAGGGTGCAAAGTTTATGTTAACGCACGATTACATATGTTTTTAAATATGTTACTTGGATCACAATTTATGGTTTCAAACTTCAGATATGGACGTCATCTATAGCTTTCAATAGCCTACTTTTTTTCTTCTTCTATATAAACAACATTTGGATATTATTTCTAGCAATACCACTGAGAAAGCTTTGGGGGAAACAAATGGACAGGGCTCATGCCAGCTTATAAATAGTAAATTGATATGTGTATGACCAATCAACCATGTTGCAAAGGTAATAGCCTTTGTACAACTGACAATGATTTTATGTTATCCCCTAGTATACTTAAAAATTCATGGAGCCCCAAACCTTCCTAATGGAGTATCAACTTGCTTCTGTTAACTATTGGCACTTAAAAGAAAAAGGAACCTCTAAGCAATTGGAGAAACTAAACATGCAAACAAAGCTAGTAGCCTTGATTAAAAATTCTCATTGAAAGAACAAAGAACCATATGAGAAGCACAAAGGTGGTGGATACTAAACCCCCAAAAAACCAAACTGACAAGCTTGGCGGTGAAGATGATGTGCAACCAAAATACATGTATGGATAAAAATAAGCAAACAAACAACATCAAACTAACAGTTATTAACTAGGAGAAATTCCATACATGGTTTGGCAAGACTTGATTAAAACTGCACTAAAATTGCAGATAGCTAATTGAATCAGTTCTCTCCATGTACACTTGAAGCATGTTTAATAAAGAGGTAATACGAGTAATGAATTGATACGTAAAATGAACTAATGCATAAATTCTTCTACAAGAAAAAGTGCATTATATGCAATGGGTTGGCTATTTTCAAATACTATTTATAACATTCTGGAGTAATATTGACAAGAAAAAGAGGGTCAGATTTTGTCAATTTTAAGTCGAAATATTTTGCCTATATACCTTTTTCACTACCTCTTTCATAGTGAAAGAGGTATATAATTCAGAGGCATACTTTGTTAATTTTTAAATTGTATCATCCAGTCATGTGTAATAGGTTGTGCCAAAATTTAATACTATGTAAATACTACTTAGAGTTTTTGCTAAACAGAAACTGTGGTCCACATGTGTAATATGTTTTTGACTTTTTTCTATTTCAGATTTACAGTTTCTATTTGAAAAACTTTTAAGAAGAACGACTTTATAATATTATTAAATTGCAAAGGGCATTCATTTGGTGGATCCAATTCATTCAGGATTCGGAATTAAGGATTCGTGAAGCTTTATTATTGTCCATTTGCAAGGAATTGGACACGAGTCACTTTGATACTTCTGGTTTATGCTCTTGGCCTGGAGTCAGATTGTGAAGATGTGAGGTTGATATTTGATAAATCAGAGAAAGGTTGTAATACTTTTTTACACTGTTAATTCACAAGTGGTCTAGCAGTTAAATACAAAGAAGACCTAACAAAAATACCCTATTTAAGGCTAAAGACCAGGAGCCCAGATTACATGGGATTTAATTTTACAAATAAGGTAACAAATTATCCCTACAATTACTCTAAATACAACTCATGCCAACACTCCCCCTCAAGTTGGTGCATAAATGTCTTTGATGCCCAACTTGTCAAGTGAGCTGTGAAAGACTTTACTAGAAACGGCCTTAGTAAGCATATTTGCTAGTTGATCTTCTGACCTGATAAAAGGAAATTTAATGACTTTTTCTTCAAGATTCTATTTAATAAAATGTCTGTCCACCTCAATGTGTTTGGTACGGTCATGTTGAATTGGATTATGAGAAATCTCTATTGCTGCCTTGTTATCACAGAACAAATTCATTTCAGAGTTGGGTGCAAATCCAACCTCGATTAATAGCCTTCTAAGCCAAAGGAGTTCACAAAGTCCCTTGGCTATTCCTCAAAATTCTGCTTCGGCACTAGACAATGTTACTACCTTTTGTTTTTTACTCTTCCATGTGACCAAATTTCCACCAACAAAGGTGAAGTATCAGGATGTAGACTTTCTAGCAGTAGCTTCTGCCCAATCAGCGTCAGTGTGACCACCAACATTGAGATGATTATTTTTAGAGAACGAGTCCTCTTCCTGGAGCAGATTTCAAGTAGCGAAGTATCCGATTCACTGCCATCATATGATCTTCACTAGGATTATGCATAAATTGACTTACTATACTAATAGCATAAGCAATATCCGGACGTGTATGTGATAAATAGATTAGCTTGCCTACTAGTCTTTGATACCTCTCTTTCTTAACAGGTACCTGATATGGATGTTCTCCAAGTCTATGATTCTGAACGATCTGTGTGTCAACTGGCTTGTAATTAATCATTCCCACTTTGGATAACAGATCTAACACATATTTTCTCTGGGAAAGAAATATACCTTGACTTGACCTTGTTACTTCTATTCCTAAAAAATACTTTAGGCCTTCAAGATTTTTCATCTCAAATTCAGTCCCCAACTGCTCCTGAAGTTTGTTAATTCCTTCTATATCATCTCCTGTAATAATCATGTCATCCACATAAATTATTAGGACGATTACCTTTCCATTGTTATGTTTCAAGAAGAGGGTATGATCCGAGTTGCTTTGGTGGAAACCATACTTTCTCATTGCCAAGTTAAATCATCCAAACCATGCTTGAGGTGATTGTTTCAATCCATACAAAGCTCGTTTCAACTTACATACAACTCTAGTTTCTGAAATTGTAGTGTAGCCAGGTGGAATATCCATATACACTTCCTCCTCAAGATCTCCATGTAGGAAGGCGTTTTTCACATCGAATTGATGAAGGGGCCAATCCAAATTTGCTACTAATGATAACAAGACTCTAACAGTGTTTAACTTTGCCACTGGTGAGAACGTCTCCTGATAGTTTACGCCATATGTCTGTGAATAACCTTTGACTACCAACCTTGCTTTGTACCGTTCAATGGTTCCATCTACTTTATGCTTAATAGAAAACACCCATTTGCACCCTACTGGTTTCTTTCCTTCTGGCAACAGAACAAGATTCCAAGTTTCATTTTTTTTTAACGCATGCATTTCCTCCTGGATTGCTTGAGACCAGTTCGGGTCTGCCAAGGCTTCATGTATTTCATTAGGAACATGACAAGAAGACAGCTGATTTGCAAATGCTTTAAGAAGTTCAGGTAATCCCTGGGTGGTCACATGATTCGTGATTGGGTACTTTGATCCTTTTGCTTCAACATCTGGTGAATATTGAGTTGGGGGCTTACCCCTATTATGCCTGAAAGGTAAGTGATAACCAGCAGGAGTATCCAAAATAGGACTAGAGGATGGTATAAGGGAACTCACCTCTGGAATATTCTCAAGAAAGGAGTCATTAGGCACATGAGAGGGTAGGGTACTTTCTTCAAAAATTTCTGATCCATCTTTCTCAATAACTTCATCACCAATATCTTCTTTACTTTTAATATTACTATCTGCACCAATATTTTCACCATCTACCATATGTTCTTCGATAGCTATTGTCTCATTGTCATGTTGGTTGGATGATCCCTGACTTTCCTTAAATCTTGGACAATCCCACCACTTCTGTTTTTCATCCCACATCTCCCCCTGAAAAACAGAAATTGATGGCGGTGTGGAAAAGAATTTTTCAGATTTTTAAAAAGTGACCTCCATGGTTATATAGGTTCGTCGAGTGGTAGGATTGTAGCACCGATATCCCTTTTGGTGTATGGCATAGACCAAAAAAATACAACGAACTGCGCAAGGGTCAAGCTTGTTCCGTTGATTTTTATGGAGGTGAACAAATGCAACACAACCAAATATGCGTGGTGGAAGAAGCATTATAGATGGCAAGGAACTATGATGAGACAGAACCTGTAATGGAGTCTTGACCTCCAATATTTTTGAAGGCATTCGGTTCAACAAATATACTGCTGTAGTGACAGCATCACTCCAATACCTACAAGGCATATTTGCTCCAATTAACAAGGCACGTGCAATTTCTAAAATATGTCAGGTTCTTCCGTTCAGCCACACCATTTTGTTGTGGTGTTTGAGGACACGAAGTTTCATGGAGAAGACTGTGCATTTGAAAGTAAGCTTGAAACTCTTGATTAACATATTCTTCTCCATTATCTGAATGAAGAATCCGAAGTTTAGCTGAGAATTGATTTTGAATCATAGCATGAAAAGCTTGAAACACACCAAACACCTCATCTTTGTGTTTTAATGAATACAGCCAAGTCATTCGGGTGCAGTCATCTACAAAAATCACAAACCAACGGATACCAGAGGTGGTTGTAATGGGAGAGGGTCCCCAAACATTGGAATGGATTAAGGCAAAAGGAATATCACTTTTATTAGAATTGATTGGAAAAGGTACACGATGACTTTTGGCAAAAATGCAAGTATCACATCTAAAGTCTGAGTCATGCAAATCTGAAAATAAATCTGGAAACAAATGCTTCATATAACTAAATGATGGGTGCCCCAAGCGGCTGTGCCACAACCAAATTTTCTCATCCTTCTCACTGATTGAGTGTCGTTGCACATTATTTGCTCTACCAGAATTGAACTCATCCATGTAGTAGTACCACGACCAATGATCTCCTTTGTGAGAATATCCTGAAAAAGACAAAAAGTAGGATACATTAAAGCTACACAGTTTAGTTCTTCAGTTGCTTGACTCACAGATAATAACTCATTTAAAAGAGATGGTACTAATAGAGTATTTGATAAGAAGAGTGAGGGTGATAAGGCTACTGTTCTAGCTCCTGTGACCGGATATGTAACTCCATTGGCATTAGCAATTCTAGTTCATCTCGATTGAGTAATCTTGGCAAAGTCATTTGAAGAAAAAGTCATGTGGTCAGTAGCCCCTGAATCTATTATCCAATTCTTGTAATCACCTTGAATAGAATTAAGCAAGGCATAACTAGTATTACCTTGGTCACTGATAGTGGTAGTTGGTTCATCATTAGATTCAACCTGTGAAACAAGAGACAGTTGTGGTTCTGCATTCATCACTTGTGCCCGTCCCACTCCATCAGTAGTTTCTTTTTGTTTTCGTGCCTTGAGTTCATTCCACTATTCTGGGTACCCATGTAACTTAAAACATGTTTCACGGGTATGTTTTGGGTTCCCGCAGTAAGTGCAGCCACTTCCTCCACCCTCAGTTCCCTTAGTCTTTGTAGATGCATTTGCTTTTCCCCCATTTGAAGGTATTGACCCAGATTTGTTTATTTGTAGCACGGGCGGTTGTCCCACTTTTATTCCTTTAGATGCCAAAACAGCACCTGGTGTAGTCTCTGTGCCTGCAAGCATTACTGCTTGTCTGTTATCTTCCTTTGGTACATACGCATAAGCTTGTTCAATGGTAGGGAATGGTTGTAGTCGAAGTACATCACTCCGAATCTTGTCGAGTCTGTCATCTAGTCCGTCAAGAAAGATATAAACTCTGTCTTCCTGTAGGAGAGAATTCCACTTCTGTATATCTCCGGTACAAACCATTGGATTTGGACGGCGAAAATCAATCTCCCTCCATAAACCTTGAAGACTATTATAGTAAGATTCGATAGATCCTCCAGCTTGTCTCATTCGAGTCACACGTCTCTTCAATTCATACACCTAAGATGTATCAGTTCCATCAAAATAAGTAGTGGCAATTGAATCCCATACCTGTTTAGCAGTTGGAAATCGGATAAAATTGCTAATTAATGAAGGATCCATGGAATTGATCAGCCATCCCTTCACAATAGCGTTTTCTGTCCGCCATTTTTTAAAGGTTGGATCGGTCTGTACAGGTTGGGGAATCACCATTTATATATCCCAATTTGTCTCTCCCGGAGATATACATCTCAACAATTTGGGACCATAAGGCATAGTTGGTACTGTCTAGCTTTACACCAATATGTGTAGTAGTAGAGTCATAGGTTGTTGCTGGGTATTGGGTCTGGTTTTGAGTCAAAACATGTGTCATTCTGGTCGTCAAATCTTCGAGAATGGCTGTCGTAGACTTCTCTTTCCGATTCTCAAGCTCCACCAAATCAGTAGGTGTAACCATTTTTTATGGTTTTGGGTTTGGGATCTATTGTAGCAAAGATCCAAGAATGTTTCTAGGACCTCTGCTCTGATACCATGATAAATCAGAGAAAGGTTGTAATACTTTTCTACACTGTTAATTCACAAGTGGTCTATCAGTTAAATACAAAGAAGACCTAACAAAAATACCCTATCTAAGGCTAAAGACCAGGAGCCCAGATTACATGGGATTTAATTTTACAAATAAGGTAACAAATTATCCCTACAATTACTCTAAATACAGCTCATGCCAACAATATTTAGATTTAAAAACTAGAAGAGCAATAACCAGTTTTGCTTTCTAGTACTCCATTGATCTTCTGTATCTCTTGTGTAATCACTAAGTGATATGAGGGTATTGCAGGCTAAAATTGTTTTGGAGCACTCGCTATGACAAAGCAATGACATTGTTTCTAACATACCTCAAGGACTTTGCCAAGTTTGCGAATTCCAAGGATCAAGAGAACAATATACCACCTGAGAAACGTTTCAAATTGTCTTACAAGTAAGTTTTTTCATCTGTAACAATGATCATTATTTATTTTTTTCTGCTGAGGAATGGTCAATATGTGTCTGAGACTACACTGACTGCATAAATCTTAATATGCATCTGAGTTTTGTCTTGGTTTAAATGTTTGACATACTTGGCCCCTGTCCTCCCACCTTAGAAGTATGTCACATAGTGTCCGACTCAGAAGTGAGATATAAGTGATAGGTTAGGAAGCTGGCCTGTATTCTACATAAATGAGCTTAGGAGTGTTTGGTATGAGGTTGGAAATGTGACGGTTAAAGTTTAACATACTAAGATTTCTATTTCTTGATGTAAATGATAAGGATATAATATTTCAAATTTTACTGTTAATTTATTCACGTCTAAATGTGTTTTTAAGAGGCTTAAGTAAAATAAAATTAAGTGACTAGAACTCTTCATTGCTTCAGTCTTTTATCTCTTAATAATTATTGGCTTTAATTAACTTATCTTAGAAAACTACTAATATCTAGAATCTGTCTACTTTCTGAGATTCAAAAAAAGAAAAAGAAATTCTGGGAACCTCAACAACTCTTATATTTCTTGTGTATGCTTTTCTTTGCATTTCCTTGAAACCAACCATCAATTTTAATTCCTCTACTGCACCAAAACAATTGCTTATATATATTCTCCTGATACAAACCACTAGTGCCTTTTTAAACTAATTGGATCATACTCAGCTAGGAAAACACTGTGAAAGATCAACTGAACAGACCAAAATAAGCAGGGGAAAATCCAATATAATGCCTCAACTCGAATAGGATCTAATTATTGTGTTTGCTTCCCATGAACCAACAAAATAAAACAAAAAATATCTTCATATTGCAGAATATTATATTCTAGACAAGCTCACGTAACCAGTGCTATGTAGTCAAAGAAAACACGAAGTATTTGCTAGTTCCCAAACGAAGGGGTGAACAAGAATCACAGAGGCTGAAACTTTGAACTAAATTTCGATTTGGATATCAGTAAGAAAGGTTCAGAAAATCAATTTCACACTGCCTGTTCATTTACATTGTATTGGCGTCTATAGAATAGGTAATGGTTCTCAAAAAAATATAAACTTCTACAAGAGGGTCTTACCTTTGGTAATCAGAATAGAGAATGGTTCTCAGAAACGAAATCTCTTGCAGTCTCTCTTCTCTTCGTTCCTTTCCTTGCTCTTTGCTACCCATTTCTCTCTTTCTCCTCTTTTGCTCGTTTATAATCAACGAGCTTGCATCAGTTATGCAGGTGGGTTTGAACGACGGTGGGGTCTGAACAGCGGTGAAGGAGGTTTGAAAGCCAATGAGTGAGGCTCTTAAAAGGGGGAAGAGGGAGAGAGAGGGTAAAGGGGTTCGAGTTTGCAGAAACCCGAAGAAGATGAGGGAAGAAGAAGAAACAAAACGTGGACTACGCTTTAATTTGAGGAAAAGTATTTGTGTCTGCAAATTAGGTACAGATAGTGTTATCTAAGCAGGTCATGAAAATACAAATATTATATTTTTTTGTAATGAAATATCTGTATTTGTCATTGTAGACGCTAGTATATTAAATAACAGACATAAATATAAATAAGTAATGATGCAGACGCAAAAAAGTTCTAAGAAGATGGTGCCAAATAAGTAACTACGTCTAAGGCCAGACACAGATATTTTAGAGAAATATGGTGCCAAAAATAATCATTTTTTGCGTTTGTTTTATTAATATATGAGTCTGATTTTTCATTTTCTTAGGACTATTTGGTTTGTAAATACGCTAGTACAAATAGTCCAATAGCAGACGCAGATGATTCTGAGTTTGTTTTGGTGAGGCACAGATAGAGTAATATCTTATAGTACTCAATTCCAAGGTCAACTATATGCCGACCTTTATTCCCATCAACCCGAACAAATGCCACCATGGTCTCCATCCTATTCTAACCCACCCCAAAATCAAACCCAGCCTTGCCCATTTCTACTAGCAATATCAAAATTGCAAAATCCCCATCAATTCCAGGATAATAAGCCTCAAGCCCGAAATCCCTCTTCCCAAAGCTCTGGTTCCGTAATTCGAGATCAAAGAGCTTTGATTCATGAGGATTAACGGGCTAGGTGAAAGATGGAGGACTTATGTGAAGAATTAATCCTGTAAAACCTTGTGCAAGCCGGTCTGCCAAGTCTTGACCATGCTGCTGCATTTCTTCCCATGCTTCAGACGACCTCTCTACAGACATATTTTAATAAGCTCCATCCTTTTCTTTCTCTTACCACCTCACAAGCTTCTTATTAAGAATTCAAAAACCAATTATGAAAGAAAGAGAAGAGATGGAAGGGGAAAAGAACTTGAGATTTAACATAATCTGTCACATAATTAGATGAGGTGGACCCATTAATGTAGGTGTCTTTCTTTGGAACAACAATAGTACTGTTTTTTAAGTATTACAGTAGCTAGAAAATTTTCACTAATATTGACTGCATCTATTCTCACTTTTTGGAGGATTATATGATTACTTCATTTAGATTATTATACAACATAAATATAAAATTTTGCCAAATAAATGGAGGAAATTTTCCTTAAATCTTATTCACAAATGACGTAGACTACATTTGACATGAAACATGTAGAAAATTGTTACTATATTTGATCTTTGGTATAGCATAATTTAGTTAATTTACAGAGATATGAGTTTTGCTTTTATTAGAATTGTTTAAATATAGAGTGAAAAGGAAAGCAATATAATCCCGTGAGCTTTTTTTTCATGTCATTTATAACACTGAAATAAAATAATTACAAAAACATTAACCACAATATTTCTTACTACAATCTCTACATTATACTAGATAAAATAAAATAAAAATAGAAAAAATAAATACAACTAACAAACAGATTTTGATTCTTTCTCCAATCAAGCCTCTGAGTTTTGTGTCAAGTCCTATAGTTTCATGCTTTAGTTGAATTTGCCTCAGTCATTGTTGTTCATGTTTAATTTCTCTCAAAATAAGATACATCTAGTGCAGATTAGATAGTAAATATTCAAATATCAAAGTATAGGACATACTATAATTGTATAAATTGGAAAATATAGGTTTTAGTACATTTTATTACCTGAACCAGAATCTACAAGTTTTCATAGGTAGATCAATAGTAGTGAAAGTAGTGTATAAAGGTATAGTTTGCACTTTTAAGTACCTACTTTCTTACTTTTTTTGCACTTCTAAGACGTTGCTTACTGAGTAAGAACAATGGATATTAACATTACCTCCTTTTATACTCATATGATGTAACTTATACAAATATTTTTTAACAGAAAATTAAAAAAGAAAATTAATAAATCAAATTAAAGAGATAATTGAATGGAATCACATGAGATAAACCCAATGGCCTGCCTAATTTTTGGATTTTGTTTATATATATATATATTTGGCCTGAATGAGAACAGGGACAATAAAACAAGGAAAGCAGGACTAATCAAAACATCTAAAGTTGTATGAAACTAAATAGATAATCAATTGTTAATTATAGGTTAAAAATGTCTACTAAAGATTCCCACAATTTGATTCCTAATTTCGTACCTCATTGGTCTTTGTCTTTCTCCTGAACTAGCTTCCTCTTATCAGGAAAAAAAATATTTTTTGACCTAAATAAATAGGCTTCCCTGAATTGTCTAGCACATGCACCAGAGATATAAATACTAAAATATAAAATCTTTAATCCTTAACTAATAAAGTGATTGAATTATTGGATTATTTTACAACTCAATAGAAACATCTATTTATATAGGTTTCATGTACTAACTAACTTACATTTTAATAATGTGAGACTAAAGACAAAATACTATATTTATACTACTTTTAATCATAAACTCTCGGTTCTATTTCCTACATTTGACTAAGAAAAACATAAAAATAACTAAGAGAATTATATCATAATTATTAAAAATTCAAGAAACTAAACTAATTTAACCACTATTCTTGCCCTACATCAATCCTATTCACTTGGAAAAAACTCGGCCTCAAGTTTAATAATGCAAACTAATATCTTCCTCTCAATATGAAAAGATATTCAGAATACTTGAAACTTTTTGAATTATTCTTACATTTAAATTTCATAATTTATGCATCTCATATATTCAGGTTGACTTTTAACTCAAATATAGGATCAACCACTTTGCCAAGTATTGCTTCAATGCTGATGAAATCAACCTCTACGTGCAGCTAGTGGGTTTGAAGAATTCTAAATAATAGGCTCAACTTGGTAGTATTCAAAATGATATTCTTTGTCATCAAGAATATTAGAATCAACAATCTTCTTTTCTTTCCCTCCGTTGCATTTTTCAATTTCCACTAAAGTAGATTCATGTTTGTCACTTTCTTCTTTTGCTTATATTAACTCTTCTCTAAGGACGTCTTCATTGATAATATGGTAGATAGGCTGCAAGTCTTTTAGAATATCTTTTGTTAGCATATCTTGATAATTTCTTTTAAGCATAACATCATCATATTGTGAATAAATATCAAATGTTGTCAACTAACTGTAATAATCTTCTTCCAGTTTATCCAGTCATAGTTAACTCTCTTATCCACCCGATATAATATATCATCATAATAACAAGAAAGTACTTTTAACATAATCGGGTTTCTCATTTTTAGTCAAGAATGAATTTTTCCTTTATTTTGTAAACTATTCCACCAAGTTCCCACATCATAATCAAGTTTACTGTATGCAAGATTCTTTTATGATCTCCAAAAATCTCCGTAGTCTCAAAAAAAACCATGCATAGGTTGGCCGCGAACATAATTTCCGTGGAAGTGCTAGAAACTGATACATATTTGATGCACCAGTAATATAAATAAAATAAAGATATAAAATTTTTAATTGATAAAATGATTGAATTATTATTGGATGATTTTATAGCTCAATAGACACATCTATACTATCTATTAAAGTGGCTTAAGGGAAGAATTTGTTGATTTTCTTAAATACCCTTATGAGCTTTTATAATTATATAATTATCTTTAGTTGTTACTTTGCTACAAATAAAGTATTATATTTTCCTTTTTTTCTATTTTTCTCCATTTTAATATCAATAGGATTGTAATTGTTTTAGGACTATTAATTTCTTTTTTATTAACCTTTTTTAATCTTAATAAATTTTTATACTTATTTTTTTGATAATTATATATCAATAGTAATTAAAATTAACATTCTCTTTTTTGTTTAATAAGTTCCTAATAATCATAATTTTTTAAGATCTTCTCAAGTTTATGAATTAAAAGAAATATTAAGTGTGTTTTCATAATTATAATATTAATTTTTTTAACTTTTAATAATTCATATTTTTTTCTTATAATTTTGCAATATATTTATATATATGTCAATAGTAGTTAATATTGAATTTTACTATTTTTATGCTTTAATGGGATTATAATAATTATATGTCAATAGTAGTTAAGATTGAATTTTTCCATTTTTTTGATTTAATAGAATTCTAATAATTAATGTTTTTAGTTCTTCTCAAATTTGTGAATTATCCTTTTTTTTTTTTTTTTTTAATACAATGAATTTAAACAATAAAGAGTATAATTTTCATGATTATAAATATTTTTGTTTTAACTTTTAATTTATATCTTAAGAATTAAAATACATACATACATATATATATATATATATATAAATTTATGAACTTTAATTTTTGTTTATCTATTTGTTTATGATATAAAAGTAGTTTAGTAGAAAAAAAATTTATTTTCTTAAATATCTTCATGAGTTTTTACTATGACATAAATTTTTTTAGTTATTATTTTGCTTCAAATACACTATTAATTTTATTTTATTATTTCTTTTCTAATGCTGATCTATTTTAAAGTTAATAGGATTATGATTGTTTTATGACTATTGATATTTTTTTGGTCCTAATTTTTTAAAATTAATATGAAATATTATAAACAAGATTTACGCACAACATGTGTAACACGAAAAAGCTAGTATATTTAATAAATTTCATATACTAACTTACTCACATTTTAATGATGTGAGATTAAAGACAAAATACTATATTTATACTATTTCTAATCACTAACTCTCATATCTATTTCCTATGTGGGACAAAGAAAATAAAAAAAACAAATCTAAAACTAATAATTAAGATAATTACACCATAATTATTAAAATTGAAGAAACTAAAATAATTTAGCCTCCATTCTTGTCCAACATCATTCACATACCTTGTGATGATAAATAATATTAAAATTAATCATTCGATCATTACCCATAGCAACAAAAAAGGTGAGATGTAAGCATCTTAATTTTACATATCTTAATGTTGTTGTATGACTCGCCGGCCCATTTTTCGTCTCTCCCAATATATATATAATAAGATTAATTGTCTCCATCAATCCACTTAACAAGTAGTTTTTATTTTGGTACATGGATAGAAGAGATCAGGGATAATCCTCTTGAGCTCTATTTCCTGATTACTCTCTCTCTCTCTCCGTCTCTCTCTCTCACTCTCTCTGTGTGTTATAGAGAAATGACAGCTACTTCATTCATCTCCTCAGTCACAAGAAGGTCAGTTGTTTGTAAGCATGTTTTTCTTCATTTTGAGTTTGAGTTTTAATTTCTGTATGTCATTTTTTTGGCTTCATTTTGTGTGGTTCCAGCTATATATATTAGAGAGTTAGTTCAATTTGTTGGTTCACTCATCAGTTCTCACTAAAGCCAAGCCTAATAAGCCAGATTTTTTCGTATTACCACAAGTATCCCACATCTTTCTAATAAGCCAGATTTGTTAGAATAAACCAGATTTCAAACAATAATTAATCTGAATTAATTTGTTTGAAATAAGCTAAGTTTCACTTTATCGTACTTAATTGGAAGTTATTTGATATACTTATTGGTCTTTTTTAAACTCAGAATATTATTAGAGTTATTAATTAATGATTAGAAAGCAATTTTTCACTGATTAAGATTAATTTATTGGTTTTGAGACAAATAGAGCTGTCAAATTTTAATTGTGTCATGCCTCTCTTGTATATATGTACATTGATTGTGTTTGATAAAAACAAAAAAATCAAAAGTTTGAACGTTTGGTAATGGAAATGAAAGGGCTAGCATAGCTTGTTGACTGTTTTAATTAGGCCACTGAGTAATCATACAGGTAAGACCACGTTGATGTATATTTTAAATTACAACTACTTAATTTAAAAAATTAAAACTATAAAGACAAAATTAAAGTTTATTATTATACAAAACATGGTATATTACTGTTTTGTTCTTTGCCGTTGTCTTTTGAGAAAAGTAAGGATAAATTAGATTCTTCCTCATCAGTCCCAATAAATTATGTAATAAGTTAACAAAATTGAAATTTATTTTTAATCAAATTTTAAATCAATATTCCCAAGTCAGATGAGTCATAAATTTTAAATTGAAATATTTTATACCATTTTTACATTTCAAAAAAGATGATTAATTTTTTAAAAAAAAATACAATTTATTATTTAATAATTAGTAGAAGAGTAAAATCTTTTATATTCATTCTATATCACTTGTTTATTTTTTCCCATGAAAAAATAATATAAATGAGTTTAGTTTAAAAAAATATATTTTCAAAACTTCTTAAGAAAACTATAAAACATAAAGAGAACTTAATAATATTTTTTTTAAATATTGTCCTGTTAATATTATAGGAATTTTGAAAATTGGTTCACTTTACAATATTTTAAACTTCAAAACTAAACTTAAAAAAAAAAAAAAGAAAAAAAATGATATAAAATATCTGTTGAGTTTACGACATACTCGGACAAGAATCGTAAAAGTGTGACGTATTAGAAATATGAACTTATTAAGAATATTGTTGAAGGAAAAATAAGACCTATCATTACTTTTTGTCATAATCTTTTGGTGTCCCAATTTTGAGTTTAGTGACAAGAAGTCCTAAGAGTTATGGAAAACTCATAGAACTCAATCCTCCTACGACCAAATTGATCACAGATGAATGAGAAATATATATATATATATATATATATCACCTCCTCTTCTTTAACCTCATACACTACAATGAATAGATTTATTGACCAAATATTTAGTGCAGGCTTGATGGAAAGGTGGCACTCATAACCGGAGGAGCCAGCGGCATCGGTGAATGGACCGCAAAAGTCTTCAGCCAGCATGGAGCCAAAGTCGTCATTGCAGACATTCAAGATGAACTGGGTCATTCAGTGAGCCAGTCTTTAGGCTCATCAAATTGTTCGTATGTCCATTGTGATGTCACCAATGAAACTCATAAAAAATGCAGTGAACAAAGCTGTAACAACCTATGGAAAACTGGACATAATGTTCAACAATGCTGGCACAATTGAAGAAAGCAAGGCTCGCATCATTGACAATGAAATGACCGATTTTGAACGGGTACTTAGTATCAACTTGACTGGTGTTTTCCTTGGCATTAAGCATGCAGCCCAAGCCATGATTCCGGCACGTAAAGGCAGCATAATATCAAGAGCAAGCATAAGTTCATATGTTGGTGGTGCTGCTTCACATGCCTATTGTTGTTCAAAGCATGCTGTGTTAGGCCTCACTAAAAATGCAGCTGTTGAGCTTGGACAATTTGAGATTAGGGTGAATTGCTTGTCACCTTATGGTGCAGCAACGCCTTTGGCCACGAAATATGTTGGGGTTGATGCTGAAGGGTTTGAGAATGTCACGAACTCGTTGGCCAATCTAAAGGGGGTGACACTTAAGGCTGAAGATATCGCTAATGCAGCTCTATTTTTAGCTAGTGATGAATCAAGGTATGTGAGTGGACACAATCTGCTAATCGATGGCGCTTTCAGTATTGTTAATCCATCATTCCACATGTTTCAGCACCCTGATTCTTGATCTTGTCTGCTAGCTTCAAGCATTGGATTTTGTCTTTGACTGTATGGTGATGAAATTGTCACAATTTGAAGTACAATACAAAATATCAAATTTGTGTCCTTCAATCTTATGTTTGCTATTTGATGCAGTGCATAGGGGGTCAAATAATTAAGAATGTTGAGTATCTTTCATTTTTATCTTTAAGTTAAGTATCTTTTGATTTTTATCTTTAAGTTTATTTATATTCATGAGTATATTGTATTTGGTTCAAAGTATGTGTTCTACGTTATAAGTTGTGTTATAAGAGTACTAATTGGCTCTTAGTATTTTGCGATATGCTTAGGAAAGTATCTAGGTTAATTATGAGTCTTCTTGAATGATCTTAATTATGTAATCCCTATACATAACCCTGTGTCTAATGAAAATGATAAGCCATAATTTGATAATTGTAATTGTTTGTAATCTTCCTTGGAGTGATTGATTCATCTGATATAATCATGCCCATGGCTTTGATCGTGTGAGTGTTCCCTACAATTAATAACGTTAATTGATATATGTCATCCCCGACTTTGCATCATTTAAGATATTCATTTATCTTGCTAGTAACATTGGACTCGATTCAGCTCCTCTACCTTTCACCACATCACTATTTTTAAATAAAAAACAAAATTTGTTAAATAATGCACATCGGAAGACGTCTGTGTGTGATTATTTTTAGTAATTATGGTAGGTTTTTTTTTTTTTTTTTGGTTGAAAGAAATTAAATATATTTGGAACTCAACAGCTAACTTCTTTGTGCTTCTAAATAATTAACTCAAAGAACAAAATTTTTATTATAAGAATTTCTACCGTTAGTAAACTTGTTCTACAATAGAACAAGAGTGTACCAGTTTCAATCCATTCCAAGTACTAAATACAACCAAAAAAAAAAAAAATGAAAAAGAAAAAGAAAAAAAAGAATCAATTAAAATTTGATTGTAGTTAGAGTCAATTAAAATGTTCTTGTAGTTCAACCAAAAGGTTTATGGTTATTAAATATCTAACAACGCGGTGATAACAAATAACATAAGTAAAGGAATAAAAAATACCAGATTTTTTGGTTCACCCAATATAGGATACGTCCATGGCAAAAGCACAGTCAGCGATAAACTGTATTGAAAAATATTACAATCGCTTAAGCATGCCTCACAAGATTTTGATCTCACTCTTGTAGAAGATTCAATTCTACTCTTAAAAGTGTTTTCTCACAAAAAAAAAATTTCTTTGATATATATTGCTCTAATACAATGGTATATATATATAGCAACATTAGAAAACCTAACTCTAGGTATGTTATGGCTTTTCATGGGCTCAAGCCCAAACCACCCAGCTGAAGAAATACTAGACTTCACAAAACAACAATCTCCCACTTGAAGACTAATTTATCTTCTTCATCAATTTGGTTACTGCTTGATGTAGTGTTTACTTTTGTTCATCAACTATGCTATGAGATTTACTAAAGTTGAGCACATGCTCAACTTCTCCATTTTCACAACTTTTGTCAACATGTCTGCAGGGTTCTTGCTGCCTTCAATTTTATCAAGGTTCAGTTACCCATCCTATAACACTGATCTTATGAAATGATATCACAATTGCATATTCTTCATCTTTGAATAGAATGACAGGTTCTTTGTCAATTAAATTGCATTTCGGTTATCAAACCAAAATGTATTGTCTTTTTTGACCTCTACCTAATTCCTCTATGAATCGCTAAAGCCAAATCATCTATTTGCTTGTTTTAGTCACAACAACATACTATGCATCTGTGGTTGAAAGTGTCACAACCTTCTATAGCTATGAAATCCATGTGCATTAGAATTTTCTGCACTAAAACATAAGCAATAGCTTATGTATCAACAACATATATACAAAGGACGTCCCTATTTCACATATAAACATCCAGAACATAACTTAGACTAGGCAAACATATCGAATCATATAAACAGATATAGGTAGTAAGTAACGGGAAAGTCATGCCTACCTTAACTTGAAACTACAGAGGCAGTAAGTAACAGGAAAGTCCTACCTACATCAACTCAAAACATATAAACACATATAGTGCAAAATACTAGAATTATCTTCAATATGTTAGCAACATCTTTCATGCAGAGGACTTTCTCAAATTTCAGCTTTAGCTAACTTAGATTCAAATATAACTCAAACTAGTACAAAACAAATAAAAACAAAATCCACCTTGTTGTGAAACCATGCCTCCTGACCTCCAAACTAACCAAACAAAAGCATAAACAGCTTCCTCTATGTTTCCTTTACACTTATCTTCAGACCTCAACATTTAGTTTAGCTTTTAAGACCTCTAAAATCAAATTACACAAATCTGGGTGCACATGCAGCAAAATATATCTTCAGACCTTAACATTTGGTTTAGCCTTTAAGACCTCTAAAATAAAATTACACAAATTTGGGTACACATGCAACAAAATTCCAGCACTAGCTTCCAACACTTCCAGATTAAATTAAAAATATAAGCAAGACCCTAGTAAACTCTTAAATTTTTCCTTAAGATGATAAGGACAACTATTCTTCAAGTAACTTTAGCTAACTCAGTAGTAAAAACCCTCAAAAGTAACCTGGACTTAACTGGGTACATAAACAAACCCTGGAAATCTCATCAGCTATTCATGGCTTCAATTCTTCCTCAACTTATTTCTAACCTATGAAATTCTCTAGAAATGACCTCAAAACCTAAAGCTACAAGTTTTCTTCACCCCATAACTAAAGAAAACCAACTCAAGCCGCTCAAATTCTCAAACTCTCTCAACAAACCCACAACAACCCAATAATTAAGGATTTGTTCTCATCTTTCTCATCTCAATCCCTGAAGAAAACCAACTCAAGCCGCTTAAATTCTCAAAATCTCTCAGCAAACGCATAGCAACCAGCAACTAAGGATTTACCCTCAACTTTCTCATCTCAAGCCCACATACTCAACATGCATAGCTCTCTCTCTAAAGAAACTCTGTGCTTTTCTTTCTAGGAATAAAGAAGAAGAAAAATAATGAAGCAAGCCACTACCTCATTCTCTCTCTCTCGGCTACTAAGACCCCAAAACCAAAGTCCTTGTATGTGTATGTACAATTACACTAGGACCCCGATGTCTTTTAGCTATCCCACATCATACCACAATTAGACATATAAACCACCAATCTTTATTCTATACACTACATTTATATAATAATGTATAAACATACTAATTGCTTGCAACACAATTATACACACACATATTAACTCACTACAAGAAATGGCATTATCTATGTCTGTCGCATGCAGACATAGAGTGTACCAATGTAGACACAGACATACAGACGTAATAACCCAAGACTTAGATACTAGTGTTTACGTACATGTAGACGCTGATAATTAACTAAATCTGGAGTGTTGCGCCTGGCTTGCAAACACAAAATTTAAAAGTCTATTAATGGCTTCCCACATATCTGCATCTGGTATATAGACATTGCAAAGAAGATGCCAATATAATTGAGTCTGCGTTATAGACGCAGAAAATACAAACACACTTTTTTAATTTTTTATAATTATTTTGTGTCTGCATATGGTTGACGCTGATAATCCTAAACGCAGGCTTATATGAAATAAATAAATTTTTTTTTATAGTTTGTACTTGTAAATATCTATATAAAAGTATATTTAAATTTAAATTTCAAATTTGATATAAATAAAAAAATATTTTATAAAATTCATTGTAACTTTAAAATTATTTATAAATATTATAGAAAAAACCATCTTATAATCCTAATTATTATTCGTCATCTTAAGCTTGTCGTTATCCTAAGTGAGATGTGAAGGTGTAGGTGTAGAAGGTAAAACCTAAAATAATCAAAATAAATAAGTTATAAGTAATTATACTTAACCTAACTTAATATGAATATAAGTCAAAACTATAACTTAGAATAATTAAGCAAAAATTTCAAACATTTTTCATTGAAATTGTAACATTATCCTGATAATCTAACCATTAATCTAAATGACATTCTATTTCTTCCTACATGTTTTATTCATCCCCATTGTGCAGGTACTCCTAAAATCCGATACATACTTATATTTGACTTTTTTGCTCACCCGAACCTAAAGTTACAAAACTTTTTCCTTAAGATTATAACATTGACCTAATATCCTAACCATTGATCCTAATGCCATTCTGTTCCTTCCTATAAGTCTTATTCATCCTCACAGTCATATTGATACTCCTAAATAAAAAATGGACTTGTATTTGATTATTTTGTTCACACAAACCCATAGTTACAAAGCTTTTGCCTTGAAAATAAAGCTTTGTAACTGTAACATTGGCTTAACATCTAATCCATTGATCTAAATACTTGTGTTAATAGAAACCTTTGCTTCTTTGATTTTTCCTTTCTTTGTCGTTTAAATTCTTTTCCTTGTTAGAGTATGGGTGTGGGTGTTATGTTATGGCAGTAGAGTACCGTTTGGATTTTGGCAGTAACAAATTTGCTTAAGCCGTATGTATAGGGTGGTGTTAATGATAATTTTTCAGAAAGCTATAACTGTGTGGGTGTGTGGGATCTTTCTTATGTTAGAATGTTTGTTTTTATTATTGGTATGGCAGTTCAAGTTAGGGATTATCTACTTGTAGCAGCCGTGCATGATGATTTTGTTATTATTGAGCTTAAAAGCTCCTTAGATTGGTATGCTTGTTGCTTAAAGAGTATTAAGCTATTAAGTGTCACGGCTAATAGAAGTGTAGAAAATTTAATGTTATAAAACTTTATTCTAGTTAAGTAATAATATTGGTTAGATGAGATAAAATTATTAGATTAGATGAAAGTGTTGGAAATAGGAGACTTGGATTAATTAGGATTATAATGGAATTTGATTAACAAGCAAGTTATTAGTATTTGAGTGATGGTATACGTACGCGTAAAGTGAATTATGCTTATAGGGTAGTTTATAAAATGTTAGAATAAGAGAATAGAAATGCATATAGATCTTAATAGTATATAAGCAAGTAAATAATTAGTTTCCAAATTGTGTATTAAGAGGATAAATATGTACCAATGAAGAATTATAAATTCTAATATAACTAATTATTTTAATTATATTATAAACTTATGGTTTTCAGTTCCGGATCATGTCGAGGACATTCCGACACCTTTACAAACTACAGACAGACAAGCTATATTCTTAACTTTGCGAGTAAATTATGCGCACTTTGGTTGCCAAATAATTATGTGAATTAATTTATGCATGCATGTAAATTTTTGAATTATGTTTGTTGTTTGATATTGATTGTGGTTGATAAAGGTCAACAAAATTGAAATGTTATGAGAAACGATTTTATTTCCTAAATTGAAATCCAGGTATAACTAAGATATTATGATTTGAGATTATGAGATATTATGATTCTGATATATGTTTTTAAAAATTGGAGTGCTCAGCCCCGGTAGGATTGATTATGTACGGAGATTAATTTGTTTTACCGGCACGTAAATGCCTTGTATGGGGTGATACTATTGTGCTGGCCTCAGTTACTCGTTGGCCCTTTGCTTGTTTTGTATGTTTTGATTGCTATATTAAAAATTGTGAACTTCGGATTTTGAATTGATTTATATATGTTGTAAAACATGTGAATCATGACTGTATGAGGATTATAAGTATGTACGTGTATAATTAAACTTAGACATGAGGTCAATTAGCAATATATATGTATTATGTGTTGTATGATGTTGGTATCCTCAAGATACGTGATTTTCTCATTGAGTCCTTGTGACTTACTCTTTTCTCTGTTGTTATTTTTGTTAGTATCAGGAAAACACAGTTCACCTCATCAGGATTTGCTACCTGTCAACACTGCTGTGACAATGTATATTTCTGAATTGCATATTTGAAGTTGATAGGGTGACACTTGCAGTCACCTAGGGATTTATGCATTATTATATAAATTGAATTAACTGTGATAATTTATTTTGTTGTTAGGAGCAGAGCTCCACTATGAACTGTGATATTGTGGTTTATTAGTACATTGTAAATAGGATTATTTATAAGTACTATGGGCACGTTCCACTTTATGGGAACCTTTGCCGAAATTTCAGTAAATAGTATGTGTTTACTAACTAGTTCATGATTTTATTTTTAATTCAATAAAGCTTTCTTAATTCTTAATTAGAATTTGTTTAAGAGTTAGGGGTGCATTGTAAATAATTTTTCAGGGTTACGCAAATTTGGGCCAGTTCTGCCATTACTTGAGGGTGTGAAAAAATATATTTTTATTATGAGACTTGGAGGGGCAATCATGAATCCTGTAACCTACAACCACATTTGTAGCATTTATTCACTTGCATTATCTCCAAGGCTATTGTAGATAATGTAATTGAGTAAATGTACAAATATGGTTGTATAGGTCGTTGGATTCATGATTGTCAATTAAGTCTCCTAATAAACATAATTCAAATTCAAATAACTGAGTACCTAAACCAAAATGTACCTTTAGAAAATAAACTTTGAGATTCTGAAGGATCCTAAACTGAAATCAAAATTGCATGACCTCTCTAACTAACCTATAAAGCTTTATAATTCAAAATCAAAAAGGTAATTGCTACTATAAATCCAATAAACTAGAAGATTTGTTAGATGTAAAAGATGAATACAAACAAAAATTAGATGGATTTTGAAAAAAATTTACTCTAATTACCAAATCCTTAAGTTCCACTATGAGCACTGATTTCGAAATTGGGAAAATCTGATAAAAATAAAGCTTACCTCAATGAAAATTCCTAAAGATTTGGAATTCTTAGAAAATAATTTCTTGACTGTAAGCCACTAGCAACCTCATCACCAAGCTTTCCACGCGGAACCACAGTCGGATCTTATAGAGAATCTCATAGATTAACCATTTTCATAGGCTCGGAGAGCTGGACCTTCCATAAATGCTCAGGAGAGAGGATCAGAGCCGCTTGATAGGACCCAAATATGGAATTTAGGATTTTCCCTAGAAACTAACACTATACTAAGTGAAAAGAGAGAAAACTATTCATTCATCATATTCGTTTTTTTTTTTTACAATGTATTTTGCTTGTATTTAAGTTACTGAATTGAAGAATTAACAGCTGTCACAACAGCTGGCCTTAACAGCTAGCCCTACCAAACCAATAAATTTCCTTCTTATCCAAACTGTGCCTCCTTATCCAACTTCACTCCTTCCCCATTGCTCACAAATGACATCATTCCATTTGGGAGTGTAACACCACCATGGTTGTGGCTTGCAAAAAATGTGAAATTGAGAGGTGAGTTGGAGAAAGGGGATTTTATTTTATTTTTTCAAAAAATAGGGGGATTAATGGACAACCTAATACTTAATTAGCTACTGAAATAGTGGTTGCATGTTAGAAAGTCCGTCGCTAAATTTATCCTATATATATATATATATTTTTTTTTTTTTATGTTAAAACTATTTAATTTGGTTACCACTGGTTAATAACTAAATTGGTGGCTAATTTTTAGTTTCTATAAAAATGAGCTACTAATTTCTTTTCTATTAGATTATAACCCTAGAAGGATAAATGGAAGATTTGGAGTTGATTGTTAATTTCTAAATAAATAAGGGTATTATGATAATTTGTTAAATGTATATGGCAAGACTAGGCTCTTTCTTTTAAAAATGCATCTATCTGATTTATGAGTCTTAACACAATTCATGGCTCAGGTTGTTTTTAAGAATTAGGGTTTGGGCCGCTAAGAGTCTGAAAAGACTACTAGCAATCCTAATTAAATTAGGGGTTACTAAGGGTCTTGGGCTTTGGGTTTAATTGCAATCCAACATATATGAATCCAATTAATTTTACCTTAGCCGCCAGCTATATATGTATAATATAAGTAGGAATTTCGGCAAAGCAATTCACACAATGAAAAAATGAGAATTCGGCCATGAATCCCTTTAAGGATTAGAATACAAACTTGGTTTCAAGTACTAACGAATTTAGACAAAGTTAGGGTTAATAGTAGAATCCATGCCTTATGGATATGAATGATGAAAGAATTGAATTACAAGATAACCAACTACTAAAAGGTTTGACTAATAAATCTTAACTTCGCTTATACTTGGGTTATTGCCAATGTATAAAAGAACCTAATGGATAACACACTATAATTGAATTAGATTATAAACCTGAAAATGATAAATGACCTATTTCTAGTTAATTGTTAAGTTCTAAATAAATGAGGGTATTATGATAATTTGTTAAATGTATATGGCAAGACTATTTTTCTTGAAAGTTAAGAAAATAGCCTAGTAAGAATCCTAATTGGATTTGGGCTTCTAGGAGTCTAAAGACCTACTAGCAATTATAATTAGATTATGGTTTACTAAAGGTCTTGGGTTTTGGGTTTAATTGGAATCCTACAAATATGGATCCAATTAAAGCCAACCCTAACCGTCACCTCTATATGTATAACACAAGAAGGAATTTCAGCCAAGTAATTCACATATTGAAAAGTGAGAATTTGGCCATTGGGTTTTTGGAGCAAGAAGAGTTATTGTTCAAGAAAACTACCATAGCTGAAATTCATCCTAAGAGGCAAATTTGTTCTTGCTTCAACATCAACCTCCTCCACTAGAGATTCAATCGAGTGGGAGCGAGCACGTATCCTAAGGGTTAAATCAACATCATTCGAACTTATAGATAGGTTTGTAAACTTTTCTTAAAGGTTTTAATCTAATCAATTGTGAGAACTATATCATTAGAGGCTAGACACCTGAATAGCTTACTAATACATTGATCTGATTATGTATTTTTGATTGAGAATTTCACTTTGTGAAACCAAGAAGAAGACTCCAAGCATTCCTGCTAAACAATCAAACCAGCTGCATACATCATGAAAAGTTTTAAAGTTTAGTAGTTAATTTTAAGCTTTTATTAATGATATGATTCTTTGATTCACCTATGAGTCATGTGTATGACAAATTTTAATTATTCCGTAGCATTGCATGTGATCCCTCATACCCTATTTTCCAATGCACTTTTAAGACGTTGGTTACTGAGTAAGAATAATGTATATTAACAGTATCTCCTTTCATACTCATACATATGATGTAAATTGCACAAATAATTTTGTAACAGAAAAGAAGAAAGAAAAGTAATAATAAATCAAACTAAAGAGATAAACCCAATGATCAGCCTAATCAAAACATCTAAATTGTATGAAATTAAATAGACAGTCAATTGTTAATTATAGGTTAAAATGTCAACTAAAGATTCCCACAATTTGATTCCTAATTTCGTACCTCATTGGTCTTTGTCTTTCTCCACAACTAACTCCCTCTTATTAGAAAAAAAACAAGTTGTTTAATTACTCATACCTTGTGATGATAAATAATATTAAAAATCATTCGATCATTACCTATAGCAACAAAAAAAGGTGAGATGTAAGAATCTTAATTTTACATATCTTAATGTTGTTGTATGACTCACCCATTTCTTGTCTCTCCCAATATATACAATAAGATTAATCGTCTCCATCACCATCAGTCCACTTAACAAGTAGACATTTTGAGCTCTATCCCTTGATTACTCTCTCTTTCTCTGTGTTTTAGAGCAATGACTGCTACTTCATTAATCTCCTCAGTCACAAGAAGGTCAGTTGTTTGTAGGCATGTTTTTCTTCATTTTGAGTTTTGAGTTTTAATTTCTGTTTTCATTATTTTTAGGGCTTCATTTTGTGTGGTTCTAGCTATATTAGAGAGTTCTTCAATTTGTTGGTTCACTCATGAGTTATCACTGAACCAACGTCAAATAAGCCAGATTTGTTAGAAATAAACCAGATTTCAAATATCAATTAGTCTGAGTTGAATTAATTTGTTTGAAATAAGCTAAATTTCACTTTATCCTACTTGGAAGTTATTTGATATACTTATTGGTCCTTTTTTTTAAACCCAGAATCTTATTAGAGTTATATATTAATGATTAGAAATAAGCAATTTTTCACTGATCAAGATTAATTCTTGGTTTGGCGACAAATAGGGTTGTCAAATTATAATTTGTGTTATGTCTCTCTTGTGTGTATCATGATTGTGTTTGATAAAAAAAAAAAAAAAAAAAAAAAAATCACAAGTGTGAACCAATGGAGAATAAGATTAATGGAAATGAAAGGGCTAACTGTTTTAATTAGTCCATTGAGCATTAAGATGTTATAAAAAAAGAAAACAAAAGAGAAAAATTAGGACCTTGGTTTCATTTCATATTTAATACTGCAAATCAAGACTTAATTCTTGTAACAGAACTCATTCTGCTGTTCAAACAAAATTACACAATTGATCGTTGCAGTTTTTTTTTTTTTTTTTCCAAAATTCAGTTTCATCCTTTAAAATTGGTGATCGAGTACCTGTAGTTTTGTCCGGCTGCCTAGGCTAAAAGTTAAAAGCCGAACTAAATCATACAGTTAAGACCACGTTGATGTAATTTTTAAATTATAACTACTCAATTTCAAAAAAAATTTTAAACTATAAAGACAAAATAAACTATATTATTATAGAAAAATGTGGTAGATTACTGGTTTGTTCTTTCCGGCCATTGTCATTCTCAATATTCTTTGAGAGAAGTAAGAATAAATCTTAATTTTCTTTTATCATTCATAATAACTCATGTAATAAGTTGACAAAATCAAATTTCATTTTTAATCGAATTTTAAGTCAACATTCCCAAATCCAAATAAGTCTTATATTTTAAATTATATAATTTAAATCATTTTTTTATATTTAATTCTAGTTTAAAATTTTGATTATGTATACTCCTTTTCAATAAAGCTCATAAGAATAAGAAATAAAAAATTTATTGTCATAAGTAATTTTATATTCATGTTTATCCCACTTTTTTTTTTCTTTTTTTTTTTTCCAAACAAAATATTTAAATTTATACTTATTTTTTAACTCTCATCATGAGAAAGTAATAAAAATAAAAGTTTTGTTTAAAAATAATAATATAATTTAAAAAACATTTTAAGAAAAAATATGAAACATAATGAACTTCTTATTAATTTAGAAACAAAATTATTATTCCATTAATATTATACGAATTTTGAAAATTGGTTCACTTGACGGTATTTTATAAACTTCAAAACTAAACAAAGAAAAAGGTAAAAATGATATAAAATGCTTCGTTTTTAAGTTTAGGACATATTTAGAAAAAAAAAAAAAATCTTAAAAGTATGATGTATAGAAATGTGAATTGAATGTTGAAAGAGAAAAAAGACTCGTCATTACATTTCAAGTAATCTTTCGGTGTCCCTTAGTTTGAATTTAGTGACAACAAGTCTAAAGAGTTATTGAAAACTCTTGAATTCAATCCTCCTCCGACCAAATTGATCACATAAGAATGTGAAACATATATATCACCTCCTCTTCATTGACCTCATACACTACAATTAATAGATTTAGTGACCAAATATTTAGTGCAGGCTTGATGGAAGGGTGGCACTGATAACCGAAGGAGCCAGCAGCATCGGTGAATGGACCGCAAAAGTCTTCAGCCAGCATGTAGCCAAAGTGATCATTGCAGACATTCAAGATGAACTGGGTCATTCAGTGAGGGAGTCTTTAGGCTCATCAAATTGTTCGTATGTCCATTGTGATGTCACCAATGAAACTCATATAAAAATGCAGTGAACAAAGCAGTAACAACAACCTATGGAAAACTGGACATTATGTTCAACAATGATGGCACAGTGGACGAAAACAAGGCTCGTATCATTGACAGTGAAAAGGACGATTTTGAACGGGTACTTAGTATCAACTTGACTGGTCTTTTCCTTGGTATTAAGCATGCATTCCAAGCCATGATTGCGGCCCTTAAAGGCAGCATATTATCACCGGCAAGCATTAGTTCATATCTTGGTGTTACTGCTTCACATGCCTATACTTGTTCAAAGCATGCTGTGATAGGCCTCACTAAATATGCAGCTGTTGAGCTTGTACAGTTTGGGATTAGGGTGAATTGCTTGTCACCCTATAGTATAGCAACGCCTTTGGTCACGAAATTTGTTGGGGTTGACGATTATGGGCTTGAGAATGTGATGAAGTCGATTGCGAATCTAAGGGGGGTGACACTTAAGGCTGAAGATATCGCTAATGCAGTACTCTCTTTAGCTAGTGATGAGTCAAGGTAAGTAAGTGGACACAATCTGGTAATCGATGGCGCTGTCTGTATTGTTAATCCATCATTCCACATGTTTCAGTACCCTGATTCTTGACCACGTCTGCTAGCTTCAAGGTTTGGATTTGATCTTTGATTGTATGGCGATGATATTATTACAATTTGAAGTACAATGCAAAATATCAAATTTGTGTCCATGAATCTTATAGTTGCTATTTGATGCCGTGCATGGGGGTTCAAATAATTAAGATGGTCAAGTGCCGTTTCATTTTTATGATCTTTAAGTTTATTTATATTCATGAGTGTATTGTATTTAATGTTAGGAATTTTCAATAGTTTTAAAATAATTTGACTTAATCCATGGGTCATTACTTTTTACTTAAATGAAAATGTATTTTCTTTCATAAAATAATTTCTATATGAGTAGTTATTAAAGTATTGTGAATAGGAAAGTTTGGTTAATGTGACTTAATCAAAAAGTCATTACTTGTTACTTAAATAAAAGGACATTTGTTTTCATAAATTAATTTCTTTATGAACAAAAATGTATTTTCATGGAAAACCTATAAAGATTTTTATAGCTAAATTGACTTAATAAAAAAGTCATTACTTTTTGATAAATGAAAAATATTTTCTTTTGGATATTAACTTCCATATAAATAGAAATGTTCTTTCATAGAAAGCATATAAAAGGAACATGATTGACCCACTTTTTTCATATCTCTTCTTCTTCTCTTTCTTTCTCTTTTTAAGTTATAGTTTCTATTTATATCTAATAGCAACCTTGAATATAAAAGAACATGTTTTATCTTGGGAGGCTTATGTGCTATAATCCATTGCAAGTAGGGTGCAAATACAGTCTTAAGAAAAGAGAAATTCTAACTTCATTCAAGCATTTTTAAGGTGTTTAATTATTTCTACAATTTTTTATACTACAATCTTAAGAATATATTTGTGTAACAATGGAAGACACAAGTCCAAAAATGCTTGTTGTAATTGATGTTGTCAAACTAGAAAAGTTTGATGGTTCTTGCTTCAAACGTTAAAGGAGCAAGATGTTCTTTTTCTTAACAACCTTGAAGATTGCTTATATGTTGAATGAAGAAAAGCCTTCTCCAACTATTACAAAGGAAGACAATTTAGATGAATAGGCAACCGAGTATGAAGAACGAAGAATTCTAAAATGGAATCAAGATGACTTCATGTGTAAGGGATACATACTTACTGATTTGTACAATTCACTTTTTGACATTTATGACTCCAAATTTGTTGGGAAAGCTACTAAGGAATTATGGGAAGATTTGGATCACAAGTATCAAGTTGAAGATGTTGGCAAAAAGAAATTCCTAGTTAGTAAACTTTTAGATCTTAAAATGACCAATGACAAATTTGTTACATCTCAAGTTCATGAGTTACAAATTCTCATGAATTCTATAGTTTCTAAGGGTCATTCTCTTGATGAATCATTCCAAGTCTCTACCATAATTTCAAAATTACCTTTGACTTGGAAAGATTGTCGTAAATAGTTAAAGCAAAAGAAAGATGTTATGACTATGCAAGATCTAATCAAATATATTCAAGTTGAAGAGAATTCTCAAAAACTGGATAAATTTGAATTAGATGACAAGTGGCTTTAGTCATAGAAAGTACATCTACTTCACATGGCAAGAAAAGAAAGTATTCTGCTTAAGGAAAGAATTTAGATAAAAAGAAGAAAAAGGTTGAGGGAACTATGGGAAACCTGGACACTTCAAGAAACAATGCCGAGTTTATTTGAATCAGAAAAATGACTAAGCCAACATGGTAGTCAATGATGAATTCATTGCTATAGTTTTTGAAATTAACTTGGCTGGATAAGATGAAGAATGGTGGCTGGATTTTAGTGCTACCAAATGTATTGCATATGACAAGAATCTATTCAAGAATTATAAGCCGTTAGAGGATGAACAAACCCTTTTTATAGGAAATGCTTATGTTGCAAAAGCCATAGGAAAAGGAACTGTTATCCTGAATCTATCATCTGGTAAAAAGTTGATTCTGAATGAAGTTTAGCATATTCCTAAGATTAGGAAAAATCTGATTTTTATAAGCCTACTTAATAAGTATGGTTTTAAGATTCTGTTTGAGTCAGATTGTGTAATTCTGTCTAAGGGTAGAAACTATGTTGGAAAAAGATATGTAACCAATGGGATTTATAAGATTACTATTAATAATAAAGTTATAAATTCTGCTTACTTTGCTTCTTCTTCTTCATCTCATTCTTCTACTTTTATTCCTTCTTTTTATTTATGGCATGCTCGTTTGGGTCATGTAAACTATAATAGTATTAGAAGTATGAATAAATTAAGAGCAATTTTTGTTGAGTCATCCAATGACTTAGAAAAATGTAAAACTTGCATCAAGTCTAAGATAGTTAGGAAGTCTTTTAAGAAGATAAAAAGAAGTACACAACTTTTAGATTTAATTCATTCTGACATATGTGAATTAGAAAATATTCTAACTAGAGGTGGTAAAAGGTATTTCATAACATTTATAGATGACTGCTCTAGTTATGCTTATGTATATTGTTAAGGACAAAGGATGAGGCTTTTTATAAATTTAAAGTTTATAGAGTCGAGATAAGAAATCAATTAGAAAGAAAGATTAAAATCCTATGATTTGATAGGGGTGGTGAATATCTTTCTTTCAATGATTTTTATGAAGAGAATGGAATAATCCATTAAGTCACTGCACCTTATAGTTCTCAACAAAATGGTGTTGTAGAAAGGAAAAATAGAACCTTAGTAAATATGATAAATATTTTGTCACTAACTTCTAGGTTACCTAAGAATTTGTGAGGGGAAGCACTTACGACTTCTTATTACATACTTAACCATATACCCTAGAAGAAAACTGATGTTTCTTTTTATGAATTATGAAAGAAGAGAAAACCTTCTCTTGGCCATTTAAAAGTTTTGGGATGTAAAGCATTAGTAAGGTTAATCGATCCTAAAAGACCCAAACTAGGAGAAAAAACAATTGAGTGTAATTTTCTTGGTTATGCTCACAATAGTAAGGCATATAGATTTCTTACTATTAAAACAACTGATTTCGTAAATCAAAAAATAATTATAGAATCTAGAAATACAAAATTCTTTAAGAATTCATTCTCTAGAAAATGGAAAAGAAATTACATAAATCAAGAGGATCATGATGGCTATACAAATTTGAAAATTCAAGGATTTGATTAATCAAATCTTGAAATTGAAAGAGAAATGAGCCTAAAAGAAGTATTCCAGAAAGAAAAGAAAAACCTATGATCCAAATTTCTACCAATACACGGTAGAAGAAAATATTTACAGTTCTACATATAAAATAGAGCATGATCTTTTAACATATAAAGAAGTTATGACTTTAAGAAATTCTGCATTATGGTAAGAAGCTATAAATGATAAATGCAGTCAATTATGAGTAATCAAACTTGATTTTTGACTGATTTACCGCTAGGTTTTAAACCAATAGACTGCAAATGAATTTTTAGATGAAAGGTTAAAATGAATGGCTCTATAGATAAATATAAAGTCAAGTCAGTAGCAAAATGATTTAAACAAAAAGAAAAAATAAATTATTTTGATACATATGCTCAAGTTGATAGAATTAGTACAATAAGACTATTGATATCATAGCTTATATTTATAAACTAGTTATACAATAAATGGATATTAAAACCGTTTTCTTAAATGATTTATTAAAGGAGGAGGTTTACATATATCAACCTGAAGAGTCCTTAAAAGCTAAGAAAGAAAGTTTGTAAACTTGTCAAATCTTTATATGGCTTAAAACAAGCTCCTAAACAATGACATGAAAAGTTTGTGAAAGTCATACTTTCACGGTTTTAGAATAAACGAATTGGACAAAGATGTTTATTCAAAGTTTAAGAATGGCAAGGGTGTTATAATTTGTTTATATGTAGATGATATGCTAATCTTTGGTACTGATTTAAGCATTGTATTAGAAACTAAGAAATTTCTATCAACAAACTTTGATATGAAGGATATGGGGGGAGGAAATGTAATTTTAGGAGTTAACATTACAAGGTCTAGTGATAAAATTTCTTTATGTCAATCTCATTGCATTGAAAAAATGTTAAAGAAATTTAATTATGAGAATTGCAAACCAGTTAGTACTCCATATGATCATTTCGTAAAATTAATACAGAATGAAAAAAATGTGCATTTCAAAATTAGAGTACTCAAGTGTGATAGGATGCTTAATATGTCTAACACATTATACTAGACCAGATATAGCTTTTGTGGTAGGTGTTTTGAGTAGGTTTACTCATAAATCTGAAAAAGATAATTGGAATGTCGTTTCTAGGGTATTAAAATACCTTAAATGCACAATCAATTATGCATTAAGTTATGGTAATTTCCTACAGTATTAGAAAGTTACACTGATGCAAGTTGGATTATAGACTCTATTGAATTAAGATCTACAAGTGGTTGGATTTTTATCATGGGTAGAGGAACTATTTCTTAGGGATTCAAGAAACAAATCTTGATTTCACATTCTACTATGGAGTTAGAATTTATTACATTAGCAACCATAATAAAGGAAGTGGAATGGCTTAGGGAATTATTATTGGAAATTCCAATATGGCCTAAACCAATGTCTGTTATATCAATATTTTGTAATAATGAAGCAGCATTATCACAAGCTTATAGCAAAGTATACAATGAAAAGTCAGGGCATATCAGTTTAAGATATAACTATGTAAAAGAACAACTCAATAAAGGAGTTATGACTATTAGTTAAGTATGGTCAAAGGTTAATTTGGCAAATCCCTTTACTAAAGGCTTGGGTAGGGATATGATATGGAAGACATCCAATAAGATGGGATTAAAGCTTTTAAAATGAGATGTTATTTATGTGGGAAACCAACTAGACCATTAGGAAAAGTCCTAATCTTCTAGTTTCAAATGGAAACAAACACGTAATTAAAACTAGTTTATGCACTTTATAAGTATAAAGGTTAAAAAACCTTTATGTCATCTCAAAGTAAGTGCATGCTAGTATGGAGAAAAATAAAGGGTAGGTTTAACTTTTAATGAATCTATGTCCTAAGGAAAAAATGCAAATCATATAGTGTATTTATATATTCACCTATGTATATGTGGGAAGTGTGGCCACTTCTGCGAGATCAAAAAACTTGTTTCAAAGACATATATGAATTCCTAAGATGTAATACATGACCATTAATATGCGGGAAATAGAAATTATAAAATTGTGTATGCATCACTAACGCAAAAAAATCATCGTAACAATATTAGTTATAATAAATAATAAATGAAAAAAAATACATAAATCTAATAATCTTCATATTCTAATCTTAAGTCTTCGTCATCCCGAGCTTATTCGTAAGCCTGACTGAGATTCGTGGCTGTCGACTAAGATGGTGGAACTTGAAATAATCAAAATAAATATGTTATAAGTTATACTTAACTTAATATGCATATAAGCTAAAAATTTAACTAACTTGGAGAAATTAAACAAAATTTTTAAAATTTTTGCATTGAAACTAAAAGTTTAGCCTAATATCCTAACCGTTGATCCAAATAGATTTAAATTTCTTCGTACAAGTCTTATTCATCTCGACGGTCGTTCTAGTACTCTCGAAATCTAAAATGGACTTGTATTTGACCTTTTAGCCCCCGACCTTAAGTTTTTAAAGTTTTTGCCTTGAAACTCAATATTTCGCCGAATATCCTAACCGTTGATCCAAATTGATTTTCATTTCTTCCTACAGGTCTTATTTATCTCCACAGTCATGTAAAGACTCATAGAATCTAAAACAGACTTGTATTTGACTATTTTGTCCCACGAACCAAAGTTTTCATAGCTTTTGCCTTGAAATTCAAAGTTTGACCTAATTTCCTAACCATCACTCCAAATGAATTTTCATTTCTTTCTACAAGTCTTATTCATCCCCACCAATGTTCTAGTACTCTCGGAATCTAAAAATGAACTTGTATTGGATCTTTTTGCTGCCCGAACCCAAGCTTTTTTTGCCTTGAAATTCAAAGTTTAGCCTATTATCCTAATCGTTGATCCAAATAAATTTATATTTCTTTCTACCGGTCTCATTTATCTCCACAGTCATGTCAGTACTTCCAAAATTTGAGACAGACTTGTATTTAACCATTTTACCCCCTTAACGAAAGTTTTTAAAGTTTTTGCCTTAAAACTCAAAGTTTTACCTAATATTTTAACCGTTGATCCAAATGGATTTCTATTACTTCTTGTAGTTCTTATTCAGCCCCTCGATAGTGTCAGTACTCTCATAATCTAAAATGGACTTGTATTTAACCATTTTGCTCCCCCGAATCTAAGTTTTCAAAGTTTGACCTAATACCCTAAACATTGATCTAAATTTATTTTTGTTTCTCCCTACAAGTCTTATTCATTTCCATAGTTATGCTGGTACTTCTGAAATCTAAAACAAACTTGTATGTGATCGTTTTGCTCCATGAATCCAAGTTTTTAAAGTTTTTGCCTTGAAACTCAAAGTTTGTCTAATACCCTAACTGTTGATCCAAATAGATTTCCAATTCTTCCTATAGGTCTTATTTGTCCTCATGGTAGTGTTGGTACTCTCAAAATCCAATACGGACTTGTATTTGACCGTTTTTCATCATAAACCCTAGGTTTTAAAGTTTTTGCATTGAAACTCAAAGATTGGCTTAATATCCTAACCATTGATCTTAACGGATTTATGTTTCTTCCTACAAGTCTTATTTGTCTCCATAATTATGTCGATACTCTTCAAATCCAAAATGGAATTGTATTTGACTATTTTACCCTCGAACCTAAGTTTTTGCCTTAAAACTCAAATTTTGGCTTAATATCCTAACTGTTGATCTAAATGAACTTCTATTTGTTCATACAGGTTTTATTTATCCCCACGGTCATGTCAATATTACAAGAATCCAAAATGGACTAGTATTTGATTGTTTAACCGCTAAACCCAAACTTGGCGAGTTTTTGCATTTAAGCTATAATAAACTAAAACTTTTACATTATGAAAATAAAATTAAAAGAATATGTACGAGAGATAGTTAAGGTGGTGACGTCGAAGGCAATGGATGTATCCCAGCTCTCTCCTAATTAACTGTCAGACCCTTCAAGGAGGCATGACTAGCTGGAGGATTAGGTAATCAATCCACCGTAACCCTGACTTCAAAACAAAGTAACAAATCTGACTTATGACCCAACTAAAGAATAAAAGTAGCTTTTCCAATACCGAAGTTCACTAAAGTTTACTTCCTGTAATAATTAACAAGTTACTGAAAATTTTGGTAGAGGTTCCTTGCAATACAGAACATGCCTCAAAATACAAATACATATGCTAATGGTTTCACATAATAATAACATAAAGATAACAAGAAACTCCGCTCCATCCACATATTAAACAAGACAAATAATTAGATGCTTACTTCTCTCGAAATTAGACACCCCTATAGTTCTAGTATGACTGCAGACTTTCATCATTAACTTCAAGTCTGAGATCCTAGAATTACCTTACCATACTCAATCAGCAAGTCATAAGCTCAGCGATGGCATGTACCAAACTCCTGTTACTAAAACAAAATCCACAAGAGAGGGGTGAGTCCTATGGACTCTGTGAGTGGAAAATCGTACCCAAAGAATACTAGCATCACTCAACACACACGTATAACATATATAATAACCTCATGCAACATTGATCATACCTTAATTCACATTATACTTATTCACATTATACTTATACATTATAATCGTCATAAATTCACAATTTACATGAAACACAAGAGCACAGATTAATCAAAGCAATAATATCAAACAAAGCATCCAAAAGGCCAATGAGTGACCCAGCCCCGCACAATATTATCACCTCTTACCGGGCATTTACACACCTACACAACAAATTGATCTCCGTATACAATCCATCCCACCGGGGCTGAAAACTCAATTAAAAAAACCATTTTACCAGAATCAAAATTTCTCATCATTTTAAATCAAGGTATCCTAGTTGCACCTTGATTTTTAATTTCAGAGATAAAAATCACTTTTCATAAAAATCTCACTTTGTTGGCCTTTATTAATCACAACTAATGTCAAATAAAGCAACCAATATCAAACAAACATAATTTAAATAAATTACAGAAATACTCGTTTATTTTCCGTATATCATGTATATTCAAATAAGAATATAATTACACATACTAATAGCCATTAAAGACAGCAATTAACCACTCACCCATAATCGATTCTATTAGTCACTCACACTTGTGTCCACCCGTCTCATCTGGTTCACATTAGAATTTAAAACTGAAATTCATATTCACAAGTAATATTTAGTTTATAAACATTATTGTTATATTCTTTTAATTACAAAGGTTATACCTCAACTTGTATAGATTTCTTTACGAAAGTTTTTCATTACACTATTACATGTTAATTAATATGAATTGGACTTTATGTGATAGGGTTAATAGTGAAGAAACATTTTAAATGTCTTGACAATGCATAGGGCAGACGGAAACTATTAGCAAAGATAGAAAGTGCCAGTGAGTTAGAGATGTTATAACTGTCCAAACTTAGGGTTTAGACCAGTCTCCACTTTAATAGTCATATCTTTCTCTAGGAAATTATGAATCTAGTTTCATAAAATTTATAAAATACTAGAAACATGTAGCTTTATAATAGTATATCATTTGTAAATTTTAGATTTGTGTATCAATATAGTTTATTCTTTGAAGTTGCTTCAAATTCTGTAAAACATAGGATTTTGACAGTTAAAACCTTACCTTAGTTATTTGGACATAACTTTCTCTAGAAAAAACGAAATCCAATTCCATTTATCGGGTTTGTTAATAGAAAAATATATTTATCTTTCTTACTTTTGAACTTTTCCTAAAATTAATCTTTAACCCACTCAATTCCTTACTTGAACTAAAAATAGGGCACTAAAAATCCTGCATGACCTAGCCAGAGTTAACTACTCTAACTAACAATATACTTGGAACCAAGTTACAAAATTTTGTAGAAAATATCTCAAGATCCTAAGCTACACTTTTTATTTTAAGCCTTTAATTTAATTCAGCTCTGAAGACACTCGAAATATTGAATTTCTTTTACCCACGAAATCTGCCTACTGCACCCCTTCCAAAACCACTTAACTCTCATTTCCAAGATTTTACTAAATTCTTAGTTCCAGCTCAACAACCATCAAAATATAAAGGGATTAAGTAAAATTACCAACTAATTAGTCACTAAACAAACTCATTAATTACTAACCAAACCTATAACCACCAAATCACTCACTAACTACTAAGTAATTCACGGTAAAGAGGTAGAAAATCCTGCACCTAGAGTTGCCGTAAAGGAGTTGCAATGTCAAAGGGAATAACTTACTACCAACTTAATGCACTGTCATGGTTTGATGCTAGTATAGACATAACTAGTTTGTTGTTCCTCCAAAGATAGTGCAGGGTGGAGCAAAGTGCAGGACAACCAGTTGCTGCCCTTTCACATTCGGCTCCCTATCTCCAGCTATTCCTATGACAAGGTGACGTATGGGAAGGAGGAAATAAAACAAAAACAGGGGATACACAAAGCTACTGTTTTATACCATGTGAGCTGAATCAAGATGAGGGGTGTTGTTGAAAATCTCTTATAACAAAACTTACTTGTACAAGTTTATAAAACAGAGCATCATGGCAAACCATTTCTTCAGTTATATGTAATATTTTCTACTAAATAAATAACTAACAACTTTTGGTCAAAATCAAAATATGGTATTAAATCAAAGAGGGAGAAAAGAAGCATCGTTAATGATACGAACTTTTTGCATCAGGCTGTAGATTGAGCTTTACAAGTGGGAAGAGCAAGAAGTAGATTTATGAGCTTTTGTACGAGAAGATCACAAAGATGACTTCCACTTTCTTTTTCCTTCCATTCATGCCAATGATTTCCCACAAATTTGAATTTGTCTTGATGACTCTAGAAATTTCTAAGGTAAGAATTGAAGGTCAGTGGAAGAAGAAAAAAAAAATCAGGAAGGTTCATCTAAGATAAGGAGAGAAAGTAAAGTGAAGGAAGAAAAGAAAAAAAAAATCTCCAATTCTAAGTCAAAGTCACGTTTTAAAACATATGATGGTAATTAAATTGTATAAACACGTTTATGTGTTTTTATTTACATTATATTTGTTCTCTTATTTATTTTGTTTTCATTTGCACATGTTACACACCTCATAAAATTTTTCACCATATTAAGTCAACTGTTAATTTAATTGTACACACTTATATACTTTATTTACCTCAAATACTTACATTTATTTTTACAATTATGAGTTATGCAAAATTGTTCAAAAATTTGATAGCACTAACCTTACCTTAGTTAATTGAACATAACTTTCTCTAGGAAAAACAAAATCCAATTCCGTTTGTCTAGTTTATTAATAGACAAGTATATCTATATTTCTTATTTAGAAAATTTTCCTAAAATTAGTCTAAACCCACTCATTTCCTTACATGAACCAAAAACAGGGCACTAAAATCCTAGATGACCTAACCGGAGTCTAACAACTCTAACTCACAACATACTTGGAACCAAGCTACGAAATTTTGTAGACAACATACCAAAATCCTAAGCTACACTTTCTATTTTGAATTCTTAGTTTAATTCAGCTCCAAAAGCACCTGAAACTCAGGATTTCTTTCATCCATGAATCTGCCCCTGCACCCCCTTCAAAACCCACTTAACTCTCATTTTCCACCACTTTCAAACTCCAATTCATACTCCTCACTTCAACGCTAATTCACTAACATTACTTATTCCTAATCCAATTACATTCAAGATTGTATTAATGATTTAGAATTAATCAAGAACTTAAGTTATTACTTTCCAATATCAATCTAACCAATTTTTACTCATTAAACTACAAATATTTTCTTATAGACATTTTATCAACTATCTTATATGCATGTTTTTGTTCTAGCTTATGAGCAAGTATATATATATATACACTCACCATGAGACTTAAGTCCATCAAGTTACAGCTTATTCATATTCCACATTTGTTTTAAGGTTAACCTAATCTTTTAAAAGATACTAATCCTTTATATCATTTTGATTTACTAATAACTCAGCCAGCAAAGTTAACCAAGCTCAAATTTACAATATGAATGAAGGCAAACCGAGCTACAAGGAAGAAAAAAGAGCTAACTACTATGGAAGTAGATAGCTTGGCTAAAAGTGAAGGGTAACAAAAAATTTTTAAGCAACTAAAACAGGGGAAATATTGGCTATCTAAGCAAGAACGAAACAGTAACACTTTGTGGCTTCCTAAAGCTCCCTTACCAGCTTGATACAAGAAAGGAAACAAAACAAAATCAACAAGAGGAAGACTTACCTTCCTCGGCCAACAAGAATTTCATGGACCAAACACCACAAACGAAGGCTTCAGGGACCAATGTTGCTGCTCCAATTAGGTTCCATGGCACTAAGGTGAAGAAAGGAGCTAAACTAGGAAAGATCAAGCACCCACAAGAATGAAAACAACAACGTATTCTTGGCTAAAATGGGGAAAGCACAAGAAATTTCTAGGGCAAGGAGTAAAGGCTAGTGGATGAAGTATTTTAGAGGAAATTCGGCCAACTAAGAGGAAATAAGAGAGAAAAAAAAAGGAATAGAATACAAGGTAAAAATAAATTAATTCTTTGTCAAAGTCATATAAATTTAATATTTATAATATTTTATTTCATTTATTAAGAAAATTTAAATTAAATAAAATCAAGTTCCAAGTTACTCAAATTTTAATTAATGATGCACACCTATATAATTTATTTACGATCAAGAGTTATTTCAAATTTTGTTCTAATTCATATTTTAATATTGGATTATAATATGCTAATTACACTGTTACTTATTTAATTGGTTTACGTATTTATTATTTTATATAAAAAATTTACACATTATTTCTAAAAATTTAATTTTTCGGTATCGAGTTATGAGGGTTATAATAATTTTTTTCTATAATCTTGAACTTGGACTTTCTCATTCTCCACTATAATTTTGAAAATCACGTCAACACTTACTAGAGACATAGACGTTATTAATAATGAGATTTACACAAGAGTTGTTTGATTAAAACTGGCGCAACGTCCAATATTCATTACTTATGTCAATTAGGCACTACCTTTTTATAAATACAAAATGATCTTTATAAGGAGATCAATATACATAAACCTATATATTTTTAGCAATTTACTTATTTACTAATTTTTTATTTTTTATTTTGATTAGAAGGGAAAAAAAAAAAAAAAAAAAAAAACTAAGTACTGTTGATGGCAATCCCACGTTGCCAAACTACTCCTACAATGTCTGCTTCAACAAATAAATGGAGAAAAGGAAGGACCAGCATCTAATCTATCTCAATATCATGATTATCTAAGATGAAATTAGCTAGGTAGTCAGCCAATCTATTACCCTCTCGATGAATGTGAAATTATTACATTATTAAATTGAGAGAAATAATTACATCATAACACACTCAACGATGTCAAAAAATATATTTTACCAATTAATTTTACAATAATATATATCGTATTATGTCAAATAATTATATTTAAATCTTCATATATGTTCAAATTACATAACGAGTATGTTCTTAGAGACTTATCATACAAGCATTACCATAATACTATTATTTATTTTCACATATAAAAAAATGATAATTTTTTTTTTCATTTTTCAAATGTTAGTTTTAAAAGAAAATGACAAAAAAAAATTTAAATAGAAATAACTCCATAACAGTTAAGTAAATATGAACATTACCCCATCACAAGTGTCTCTAGAACGCTTATTAGAAAAATTCTATATTTTCCACCGACAGACAATCCCTTAATTTCCCAAAAAGCTCCCCATTTGAAAATCAAGCCTTGTTCAATACGGGACCATTTATCCTTCTCTTCCTTCATATTATACCGTCCATTCCTATTACCCTCTTATGAATTTCTTTATCTCTTCAAGCCTTGTTCAATATTTTAGTTATTATATTTATCTACATTCAGAGTATCATAATTTCCTTTCACATGTGCCTTTCGAACTCTTATACTATTCACAACTTGATCGGAATTTGGAAGCCGCAGCAACCGTGTGGCTGAATAGTTTAGGGAGACAAAGGGATAAATGCTTGGTAGGTACTTTCATGTCATTGTGCTTTTCCTTGCTCCTAATTGGTTCTTTTCATATTTTGCCCTTTTAATTTGTTTATTGTCATTGCTACTTTGCCCATTGTAGCCATCGACAAACCCAAATATTCTTTAATTCCATGAGGATCGTCACTATCTTGCTCCCATTTTCATATATTTGTTTATTAGTTCCTATTATATACTTACACATTCATACTTGCAGTTCAAAGTTTGGAGTATAGTTTGGAAACCAAAACATGTTTAAACCTTGGGTTTTATTTTCTAGGTAATGATTATTTCTTAACAATTTGAGTGGATTTAAACAGTTTGTTTATATTCAAAGAGTGGGTAAAATGAAAGATTGCCTAACTTTCCACCTTGTGTTTGGCTAAAAGGTTATATAAACTTGTTGGTTATGAAAAATGGTTTAGGGGTTATGCATGCTTTGGGAAATTGCTTTCATTGGTCATTAAATTAATGTTTCTTTTTTTATAGTGCTTAATTGAGTTGAGAAATTTGTTTACTAAATTTGTTAGTTTAGTTGTTATGTGAAGCTCAGCAGAGTTAGTCCTAGAATGTTCTATGGATTTGAGAATTTGGTTTCCATGCTTGGATGCAACGGTATAAACTGGTTTAGATGTAGGATTTATTAAAAACTCACAATTCTTATCTTTAGTATTATCTATCGATCCTCAATTCCAATTTGCTACGTTTGTATGTTAAATGGATATTATATTATTGTTTTCTCTTGTCATGTTATAGCAACGGTCTGATCATTCTCTAAGAACGTCTAAAATTCAAGCTCTCTGGCGGGCTATATAATTGACAGAAGGAGCTCAAGACAAAAAACTGATCGTTAACAAATCAAGTATTAATCTTTATACCCTCCTTTGCGATTTTAAATTCTGAAGTTTCAACTTTCAATCTATGTTTGACTCAATACAACCTCCTAACTTTTCTTTCTTTGATTAGCTTTGTATTCTGAGCGTGTGTGATTTTGGGTCATCACCTCTTTTCTTTTTTGTAAGAATTTGAGTTAGAAACTAGAACTTAGAATTAAGCTTGGTAAATTTCTACTCAAGGTAGTTTTGTGGAACTTGTAAAGGTTTGCAAAGCTCTACAATTTAGCTTGTGTAAAGATTCTGCTAAGCCCTATCAATTTAGTTGATAGTTGATTGAACTATCAAGAGTGGAAGTAACCAAATGAACTAGAGAACCACTATAAATTGGTTAGCAATCTCTCTAACTCTTACCGTTTTAACTTTCAGCTGCTTGGCTAAAATATGATAGGTATATATATGCTATTTTTGTGTGTTTGATTTAAAAGTGCAAAGTTTAAGTTTTTAATCCGTCAAACTATATTCACCTTCTTTAAATTTTTTTTCTTGGGCCAACAATTTGATTGATGGAAATGAGAAAAACGATATTATGCTTTTGACACTATGACATTATGTTTTTAACATCTTTGGGAGTCATAAATTGTCAAGACTAGCTAACGGGGTGGTATCAATCAACGTGCACATTGTAGGTAAATTTGATCTTATGATATACCTATGATAGGTAAGCTGTATGTGTTGTTTTATTTAACATGATGAAACGATTAAAGTTGTATATCAGACACAAGGCTCGCTATAGTGGATGGTTATGTAGATATGTAGTTCTAGCACCCCGACTGGGTACACCAAATGATGATTCTACTGATAGCGTGAGAGTTGATCACACAAAATAATTGGTATAGTCAATGTATGTTCTTACAGTTAGTAGCAATGTTTTTCTCTAACTAAATTAGAAAACTGTTTTAAAAGCAACAACACTCTTATAGTGTTCTATTACTTTAGCTGCTTGTTTTTATCATAAACTTTATTATAATGTTTTATATTTATAATTTCTTGTTCTTTGAAGCTATAAGATATTTTTGTCAATTTTAATTTATTTGAAAAAAGAAACAATAAGCTATTTTAAAGTAAATAAATAAAGTTCCTTTAATTACAACAATTAAATCCAAAAGTTGTTGGAATTGATGATATAGATAATTATAATAATGAAATACTAAAATAGATTACATTAAAGGAGCAAATACACTGGGTAACCATGGTTATGTAGTGGAAGCAATAAAATATGCTCTACAAATCAGAATTTTTTAAGAAGTAAAGATTCCAATGTTAGCTGGCACGCAATAATTAATGTATTAAGTTATATTTAATCACTGGAGCCATTATAGTTCTCATCAAAGTTAATTGACATTTCCTGTCTCCTTATTTCATCTTTTTATTATTTATTATTATTACACATAGTGCAATTATTTAACTACTTTCATCTTCATTGATTAGCCTTATAAAGCTGATTTGGTTAATCAAGCTCTTCAGTCTCTAAATAGTTCTCTTAATTAATACAGTTATGAGTACTGATTTAGATTCTTCATCAGCTATTCCCTTCACCAAAAGGTAAGTAATACGCTCAATATAATTGTTTGATCGATTAATTAGCTATGCAACTCATCATGTATGCTGTACTATAGCTAGCATTAAGTGATTAATTCAATCGTTAACAAATTTTGCAGGTTGGATGGTAAGGTAGCAATCATCACTGGTGGTGCCAGCGGCATAGGAGAGTGCACAGCTAGGTTGTTCATCAAACATGGTGCTAAGGTTCTCATTGCTGATATCCAAGATGAACTTGGCCACTTCGTTTGCACAGAACTTGGATCCCGCGAAAATATTTCTTATGTTCATTGCGATGTAACGTGTGAATCTGATGTTCAAAACGTGGTCGAGTTGGCAGTTTCAAAGTTCGGCAAGCTTGACATCATGTTTAACAACGCTGGCATTCCTGGCATCACAAACCATCCCTCTGGTACCTCAAATTATGATACTGAAACCTTTAAGAGAGTTATGGATGTAAATGTGTTTGGTGCTTTCTTGGGTGCCAAGTATGCATCAAAAGTGATGATTCCAGCCAAAAAAGGTTGCATTCTCTTTACTTCGAGTGTGGCTTCAGTGACTTTTGGCGGGACCTCGGCTGCATATGCTGCATCGAAAACGGCTGTGGTGGGAATGACAAAGAACTTATGTGTGGAATTGGGGCAGTATGGGATAAGAGTAAATTGTATCTCTCCTTTTGGAGTTGCAAGTCCAATGCTAAGTCAGTGTATGCATAACATGGAGAAAAAGAAGATAGAGGAGGTAGTCTCCTCATCAGCAAACTTGAAAGGGGAAGTAGTAGAGGCTGAAGATATTGCAGAAGCAGCTTTATATTTGGGGAGTGATGAATCCAAGTATGTAAGTGGCTTGAACCTTGTGGTTGATGGGGGTTATAGCCTTACGAATCCCACATTTTCAAGGTTGATGAAAAGCAAATTTTCTTAAGGCAGGTATTTGTTTTGTTCTGTACACGACACTGATAAATAAATTGATGAATATCATATTATCTAATATTGTAATTAGTGTTGTGCCAGTATACCCATATGGCTATTTGATGTCTCTCTTGCTCTTTTCAACATGGAATCTTATGAATGAAGTGTATATCCAACCCTTATTATTAAGAAATGTCTTTACAATTTCAAGATAATTATAATAATATGTGCATCGATTTTAGAAATGTTCTTCTAAATTTTTTAATTAATGTGTTTACCTATCAGTGTCAACATTATGTAAAGTCCTTGAACCCACTTGCCTAATTTTATATATATATATATAGTGATCTGTTTTTCTAATAAAATGTGTATAAATTGAGCAATGCGGTGGTTTCCCATGTCACCATGTGTTATCCTTGCTTAAATGCTTATTTTTATGGTATATATATATATTTCCTAAATCATACTTTAACTTCCTATAGGCAAAATCTAATTTGGTCCATTGAGTTAGAATTTTATAAATTTGCACCTCAAATTATTTTTTATTTTTTATTTTTGCAAATATGGTCTCAATTGAGTTTTACATCATTAATGTAATATCTTCTCCATATTTATTGCTTAAATTAAAGCAGACTCCATTTGAACGGAGGTTTTTTCCTCACGTATAAAAAGCAACTTTAATTATAAAAAGATAGCCCCATATACACTACAAGAAATTACCTTATCTGCGTCTGTTATTTCACAGACTCAGATACCAACATGCAAATAAACACTATCTGCATCTATAATTTCTTTATTTGAGTATGGTTTTATGCAGACGCAAATACTTATTCAAAAAATTTGAAAGTAGATAGTGATAATATTGTGCAGATGCAAATAATGATTTGAGTTTGGTGTCATTTTTTGGGACCATGTCTGAGTCTACGTAATTTCCTTTTGCGTCTACCTATGCAAACATAGATATAAAAATTTATTTTAAAATATTTATGAATTTGTATCTACCATTTAATATACACGCGTTTGTCGTGACAGACACAAATACTTTCCCTAATTCAAATCCCTAGCCATGAATTTCCTTTCCAGTTTCCTTCTTTTCCTTCATTTCTGAAATTCAGACCTCCCTCTCTGTCTATACCTACCGCCCAGTGTCATCCTTGAGTTTGTTGCTGCTGTTGTCGAGGTTCACCACTGTTAAGAAAGTCCCTCTCCTTGTCCATGAAGAACACCGAGCATCCTAGTTGTAGAGATTAGCCATTTTTGTTAATCCAATTTCGAATACGAACTTGTTTTACTTGAACATAGTCTGCGATTGCTAATTTTGAGTAAGTCAAACTATTTTTGTGTCCATTATCATGAGTTTTTGGCTGTGATTGGCTTTGTTACCTTCTTGAGCAAATGAAGCTTGTTTTTTTACAATTTTCTTGTCTGATTTTGTTAATATTGATTATATCATGTATGTTCCCTATATCAGAATATCTTCTATGAATTTTCTGTAGCATTGGTTACGTGAATGATGTGTTTGTCGTATTACTTGGCCTATTGGCAACCTTTTCCACTAAAAAGTTATTACTGGAAAAGAAAGCATGGGTGCTTGCTTCTCTAATGTCCCTTGAAGTTGCAAAAGCAACATATATGAATAATAAGTATTTGGGACTTATTTGAAAATCAAATACTGAAATTTTGACTTACAGACTTTCTTTTGCTAATTCCATGACAGCTTTGAGTCTATATAGACAAGTTGCAGGGATATATCTTGAGTTATACTTGAGTGGGAGATTGCATTTGCAACTTCTAAGGGACTGACAGAATACACAGAAGAGAAGCAAACACCAAAATTATATAAGATTCTGATAATAGGGAATAAAAAGCCAAATGAGTGACTGAAAATAAAGCATATCAACATACTAAAAAAAAAAGAGGAACTAGTTCTGTTATTTGGAACTTGGCAATGGAAAATAACATCATCTTCCACTAGAAAATAACATCATTCACGTAACCAATGCTACAGAAAATGAAGCTTGCTTTTTCATTTTGTTTTTCTCCTTTTAATTTTCATATCATGAGAATCACATTGGTTAATGATTTCCTTTCCTTTTAAAGAAAATACTTTTATTTACTCTTTTTTAAAAAAAAAATAACCAATGCATTTTTTTTTTAATTGACTTATTTAACGTATCATATAGGATGCCATAATAGTAATGAAACTCTCTAGTTAGTTCTTAAATATTGTTTTACAACACACATGATATTATATATAGATATATATTGTTGACTCTCTTACTATAAGGTGAAGAAGGTGAAGAATGATAATATGAGGTTAAAGAATTGATATATTTATTAAGGTTACAGATTGAAATGCCGTAGAAAGTATTCACGTACTTCTTTTAAATATTAAGGTTACAGCAATAGGATATTGGTCTTTTTTCTGTTAATCTAGTTGAAATTGATATATGCTTGAACTATTTGTATATCTAAATATGTGAATACATGAATAATTATGCAATGTACTACTTGCTATATGTTAAAGTAGTCTAAGCTAGACACTAGAAGAGACATAGCTGAAGATGTTTGTCTTGCTTTAGAATTGGTAATAGAGAAAAGAACTTAAGATGAGATCTTAGAGTGCATACTAAGTGTCTTAGAAGAAGTGTCTAATTTCATTAGAGATGAAGAATTTTGCACAGCTTATTAACAAGTGCGAGATTGCTGAAAATCACTTTATTGAGACTGAAGCTAAGTCACACCCGTCATCAATGTATGACTGGCTAGAGGATTGGATAACCAAACTTTTGTAACCATGACTTTAACATAAAATAACAACCATGACTCTTGGTCCATCCAAAGGATAAAAGTAACTTTCCTAAAACTGAAGTTTGTTGTAAAATTTTTATTTTCTGGAACAGTTAACAAGTTATTGAAAAATTTTGGCAGAGGTTCCCAACAATATGGAACATGCCTTGAAATACAAACACCTATGTTCATGATTTCCCACAACACTAACACAAAGACAACAAGGAGCTCCACTTCGACCACATTTTAATCAAGACAAATAATTAGACTCTTACATCATACCAAAATTAGACATCTCATAGTTCTAGTGTGACTACAAACTTTCATCATTGACTACAAGTTTGAGATCCTGTAAATATTTTGCCGTACTTAATCGTCGAGTCACCAGCTCGGCGATGCTGTGTACCGAACTCCTGTTACTAAAAAAAATTTCACGAAAAAGGGGTGAATCGTATAGACTCCGTGAGTGAAAAATCGTACTCAAAGGGTACTAGCATCACACCACACAAATGTATAACATATATAGTAACATTATGTAACATTGTTCATATCGTAACTCACGTTACACATATATATTGTAATCATCATAAAGTCACAATTTATCTGACACACAATATCACAAATTAATCAGAGAAATAATATGAAGCAAAGCAACCAAAGGGCCAACGAGTAACCTAGCACTGCACAACAATATCACCCCATGCCGGGTATTTACGCGCCCGTACAATAGATTAATCTCAATACATAATCCATCTCTCCAGGGCTAAGTACTTAAGTTTTAAAACCATTTATCAGAATCAAAATTTTCTCAGGATTTAAAATCAGAATATCTTAGGTGTACCTCAATTTTTAATTTTAGAGATAAAAATCATTTTTCATAAAAATCTCATTTTGTTGGCCCTTATCAACGACAATTAATATCATACAAACATAATTCAAATAAACCACTAAAATACTGTAGTTGCTCATTTTCCATATATCACGTATATTCAAATACACATATAATTACACATAATAATCTAGCCTCTAAAGGCAACAATTAACCACTCACCTTTAACTAATTTCATTCGTCACTTGCACTTGCATTCGTGCATCTCATCATGTCCATATTAGGATCCGTAACTAAAATCCATATTTCCAAATAACACTTAGTTCCTAAATGTTATTGTTATAACCTTTTAATTACTAAGCTTATATGTCAACCTATATAGAGGTTTCTTTATAAAAGTTTTTCTATTAGTCTATTATATGTCAAGTAGTATAAATTATACTTTATGCAGTAAGGTTGATAGTGAAAAGACATTTAAGATATCTTGATAATGCATAGGGTAGAAAGGAACTACTAGAAAAGTTAGAAAACACAAGTGAGTTAAAAATGTTGAAACTGTCTAAACTCGGGGTTGGACCAGTGTTCATTTTAATGGTCATATTTTCCTTTAAAAAATTGCAAATCCAGTTTCATAAAATTTATTAAATACTAGACATATGTAGCTTTATAATGGTATATCATTTGAAATTTTTAGATATTTATATCAATACAGTTTATTCTTTGAAGTTGCATTAAATTCTGCAAAAAGCAAGATTTTGACAGCTTTGACCTTACCTTAGTTAATCGAACATAACTTTCTCTAGGAAAAAGGAAATCCAATTTTGTTTGTTGGATTTATTAATAGACAAGTATATGTTTCTAGTTAGGTATCATATGTATTATTTGGGTGTGTATATTAGTACATTTAATTATTTAAAGTTTACTCCCTTTATCAATCATTTAATTCCTTATTCTTTCTAATATTTTCAAGCTCTAACTTCTCTTTCTAAAGTTCATAAATTCCAATTCTTAATCAGCTACTAAATGATAAGAGTTCTAGTTCAAGAGAAAAACACTATTTTAATCAATAAAATTCACATGGCTCACCCTTTACATATATTCATATTCCGCTTCTACTAAGCATTTTATAAATAAGTTCATGATTCCTAAATCTTACATCTAAACCTCTAACCTTTCTTTTTGAAATTAATTCCTCTTGACTATTTATTGAACGTTTGAAAAATATATTTATTTTTCTTGAAGGTGTATGTTTGTATATTTGTACATCCATTGTGAAATTCTACACTAGCTATCCAAACCACTTTTCCAAGCTAATATATATAATTCCTATACTGCCTATTTTAATAACTACATACACTACTATATATAGCGATTCATTGTTTTTAGCTCTTGGTTCATGATTTCAACACTTTCACTTTATATAATCAAACCCATAACAACTTAGTATAATTGAATTCCCACAATTCACTTAGCCAGGAAAATCATTTCCTACGCTCATATAAGACTCAAGGCCACAATTTAGAACAAAAAGGCAATAACACCTTTCATAGTTATAACACTTCATAGCTCTTACCTTAACTTTAGGAGAAAAAGAAAGGAGGTTAAGGTGGCTATGCTCAGGCAGATCAAGGTAGCCTTCAGCTACTGCTAACTTGGCTAGAATAGTAAGGAAATCACAAGAATAAAGGCAGAGCAAAGGAGGATGGCAGCTACCACCAACCCCTCCGTTTGAAAGCTCCAAACTTCACCCACTCACAATCCAAAAACCTTCAAACCAGGATAACAAGATCATCTCACAACGATGTTGAGTTGGTTACAAGCAACATAGAGGTCACGATCAAGAAAGGAGAGGCAGTTTCCCACGATTGAAATGTAAGTCTTACTGGTTGTCTGCCAAATTGAAGACACAAGGAAGAAAGCAATAGAGCACGGCCAAAAGGGATCAAGTAAAATATTCAGTTACAAGAGCAGGACCATGGCTGAACTGATAAAATTTGTGGAAATAAAGTATATGGTAAAGGAAAGAATGAAGTTGGTTACTATGGGAAAGCATATAGCAGAATCCAAGAAAACTAAAACAAAAGAGCTAGGAGTTACCACCTGTTGCAATCAACTGGATTGGAAGGAAAAAAGCCAACGTGTTGCACTAAGGCAACTGCTCTCATGCTAGCAAACTCAACTCGAGCATGGTCATGCCACAAAAGAGAAAGCCACCGTCAGCATCCCCCAAAACAAGGCTCCATCTCCTCGGCAGTTATTGATCCTTCAAGGAAACGGCTCCCCTTTAACTCCACATACACTCACAATTCAAGGTTCAAGAGATCATAGTGCCTAAAATAACCAAAACAAGAGAAAGGATTGAAGAATTATCGGCCAGTAGTTAAGCTCCCAAATGCATAGCCATAGAACCAAGCAAGGGTAAGTCGGCTAGCAACAAAATCAATGGGGGAGAATAACAAAATAAAGAGATAAAGCAAGAAAAAAAAAATAACAACCAAGCAAACTAATTTAAATTAAAGTCAAAGTCAATATATATATATATATATATAGTTGCATATTAATTATTCATTTACAATAATTAATAGTATTCATTAATTTATTTATTATTTATATCTCAAATTACATACTAAATTTTTAAGCGTACACATCGATACTGGGTTATCACATATATCTACATACTAGTTCATGAATGTGTGGTCCACAAAATTTTTTGGTTGTATATATATATATACTACTTTATTATGTTTATCCATTTGTTTCCTTTATCACTAAAATTACATGAGATGAAATCAAAATTTCAAGTTTTAATTTAATTATACACACTTATATAATTTATTTATTTCAAATACTTGCATTCGAAAGATTGTTCAATTGCACTCTTTCTTATTTACTTTGTTTATTTATAACTAGAATTTACACATTAAGTCTAAATCTTGACTTTACATTATCGGGTTGTAAGAGTTATGACAAAGAGGAAGTAGAAGTTTAACAACCTTAAGAGAATGAGAGAAAGTGAGGCTCATAGACCTAGTAAGAAAAGTTGAGCGAAAGCTAGTAAATGGTTTAATTTGAGTAAGATTTGAGAAAACCATAGGAATTGCAAAAGTAAGATTTGTTTTTGAACGAGTATAGCTTAGTAAATAGTTGTTTAGTCTTTTGGATGTGCCTTTTTTTCCAATCTAATACTAACTGCGAAGGTTTAAATTAAACTTATATTTATTTACATGTCTGAATTATGAAGCATATATATAAGTTTCCTTATTTATTAATTCTGAAAGGTGTTTCATGTGAAAAGTTTTTAATGGTATAATTTGGGTGGGAGCTATGTGATCATTTGAAATTGTATGAAACATAAGCTTATATGAAGTAGACTAGTTTCTTTTTTTGATCTATAAGGCAATTCATTCGTCAGCACCTCTTGCAGTTAGATATTGTTTATTTTTTATTTTTATGTAAGACTATATAAGTTGAAAACGTGAATAAGACATGGATGACTCGATTGAAGCTATAAAAATAAAAACTAAGCATCTTTAGTATTGTTGCCTATTTACAACAAAAAATAAAGAATACTTATTTTTTTTTTAATGTTTATTGAGATGTGGTGTTGTTGGTTTGTTATTAGTTTAATTCTAGCTTTGTTATTACATAGTCATGCCTAGAGGATGCCGTACCCCCCTTCAAGGACGCCCTGGAGCTTCATCGTCTCCATCCATAGCATCCATTACATCTCAATCTACAGCTGCACCAGCTCCTTCAATGGTTGCAGCTACAATACTCCACCTCTCTCATCAGTTAGACCTGTACCTCCCTCTACAGATGGAGCTCCACCTCCCAATATTCCATTACTTGCTCTATCCTTGAAGCAGGTTAGGGACCTTTCTGACGTGGGCTTAGATAAGATCCCATTGAGCTTGGGATCTACACTGACATATAAGTTATAATTTCAAGTTTAATAATGAATTTTCTTATTTATTGAATTTTTATGAATTTTATTATTCTTACAATACTTAATTTGTATTGCAGCTATAAGTAATGATCAGGATGTCGAGTATGGGGTGGATCTTGAGCCCCGTATGGAAGACGTCGACATCCCTCATGAAGAGGGTGACATCAATGAGTGTGGTGCGGATGCAGAGAAGGGGAAGAGGGGAAAGAATAAGATTGCTCACCATCATGATAAATGAGGAGGATTGTCCACTCAACTCATCCACATTGTTGGAGACAAGTAAGTAATTTATCTTTATATTTTTGTATTCAATTGTATTTATATCTTGTATTTTACTAACTTTTGTTTCTTTTTGTTTGTATTCCAAAGTATTCGTTGGGGATGACCACTAGAACATGAAGGTGGGCACTAAAATTTTTGGTATTATCATGAACCACCTTCCAGTATGTTCTTCCAATACCAAAAGTTCTCGGAAGACACAAATACCTTATGCTAAAATAATTTATGGTAAGTTCAATAAAATTATTGATTAAGTTTTAAATTAATTTTAATATGTTATTAAATGACTGACAACATGTTTTTTTTTTTTTTAATTTATGTTGCAAAGATGGTTTAGGGTCCTTCCTGAGCAAAATGCTATATCTCGGGCTGTGTTTGATGTAGTAGCTATGAATAGAAGTGATATATTCTAGAAACCGCTTTTCGAATTGAGTCAGAAGCAATCTTCAGGCCTACTCGCTTAGAAGAAGGATATGCGCCCATATTAGATCCCAAAAAATTAGTGGGAGTCCTTGTATGACGAATGAGGGAGCCTTGACTTCCAAAAGTGCTCCTAGATGATGGCCGTAAATAGGCGAGTAAGGGTGAGCTTATTCACCATGCATCTAGCTTTGTCAACACAGCAGTTCACCAGAAGCGAGTTAATAATAGTTTATTTAGTAAATATTAGTTATAAATTTGTATCATAGCCTTTTTAACTAATTTTGTTTTAAATTTTTTGTATAAGATAAAAAGTTGGGTCGAGAACCTATAATTATTGACACTTTCGACTGCAATCAGAAGAGAAAATCTGGTTATTTTGTTGACATGAAGTTGAAGGCCATCAGTGTTAGTATTAATTGTTATTTTTGTTTTACATAGTTTTTTTTCTATTTTACATACATAACTAGTTTTCATTTGCAGGAGAAGTTTAAGGCTTTAAAGGAGGGGAAGATGGGACAATCTAGCACCAACTAGCAAGATAGTCTTGATACACCTACTGAGGCCCCCGTGAATGACCCAGCTCTCTTCATGAAGCCAATGGGTGGCAAAATGAAGGGTCTGCAGCTTCTGCCACCGTTGCTCATAACTCCTTATGACTTCTGCTACATCTCTATCTCTTTTAGGATTTATTCTAGAGTAGATGGTGCTTATACATTAGTTAATTAGGAGAGAGCTGAGGTACATCTATCGCCTTCAACACCACACACCTCAACCATCATTGGTACGTATTTTTTAATTTATTATAGTAATGCAAAAGTTTTAGTTTATTATATTTTATGTGAAAAAACTTTTTAAACTTGGGTTTAGAGGGCAACATGATTAAATACTAGTCCATTTAGGATTTTGGTAGTTTCAGCATGATTGTGGGGACTTAATAAGACCTATAGGAAAGAATGAAAACATTTATTTAGATCAATAATTAGGATTTTAGGCCAAACTTTGAGTTTTAAGGCAAAAACTTAGTCGAGTTTAGGTTCGGGAAAATGGTCAAATAATAGTTTATTTAGGATTTTGAGAGGACTAGCATAACCATGAAGAGGAATAAGATCTGTAGAAAAAAAAAAAACGAAAATCCATTTAGATCAATGCTTAGGATTTTAGGCTAAACTTTGAGTTTCAAGGCAAAAACTTGTCAAGTTTGGGGTTGGGGGGAAAAAAGGACAAATATTAGTCTATTTCGAATTTTAGAAGTACTGGCATGACCACAGAGACTAATAAAACCTATAGAAAGAAACCAAAATCTATTTGGATCAATGGTTAGGATAGTAGGCCAAACTTTGAAAACTTGGGTTCGAAGGGCAAAACGGTCTAATACTAGTCTGTTTTGGATTCTGAGAGTACCGGTACGATCGTGGGGATGAATAAGACATTTAGGAAGAAATAAAAATCTATTTGGATCAACAGTTAGGATAGTGGGGCAAACTTTAAGTTTCAAGGCAAAATTTTTGAAAAATTAGGTTCAGAAGGCAAAGCAGTCAAATACTAGTTCATTTCTGATTCTAGAAGTACCTGCATAACTGTGGTGACGAATAAGACCTATAGGAAGAAACAAAAATCCATTTGGATCAATGGTTAGGATAGTAGGTTGAACTTTGAGTTTCAAGGCAAAAACTTTTACTTGGGTTCGAAGGGCAAAACCGTCAAATACTATTCTGTTTTGCATTCTAGGAATACCAGTGTGACCGTGGGGATGAATAAGACTTATAGAAAGAAGCAAAAAACTATTTGGAGCAACGGTTAGGATAGTAAGTCAAACTTTTAGTAACAATGCAAATTTTTTTAAAATTTTTCTTAATTTGTCTAGGTTAATTAATTAGAGTTTTAACTTATATAAATATTAATTTAAATATAACTTATAGCATATTATTATGATTATTTCATGTTCCACCTCCTACATCCAAGCTTTCGCATCTAAGTCAGGTTGACGAACAAGCTCGAGATGATGAATACTTCAAATTTAGAGATGAGGCCAATTTTTAGATTTATGTATTCTTTTTCTTAAATTATTTATTATAAATAATATTGTTATAATGACTTTTGTATAATATTTTTTATTTATATAAAATTTGGATTTAAATATAAAAAATTATTTTAAAGCAGGTATTTACAAGTATAAAATTAAAAATTAAATAAAATAATTATAATATTTTCAATCTATGTGTTCGCAATTTTATTATCTATGTCTGTGTATTGCAAATGCAAATAAGATATAAAAAATGAATAAAAAATTATGCGTCTGTCGTGCAGACGCAATTTTGTCTGCATCTGCATTTTCGTGTCTGAAAGCCAGATTTTGATACATGATACCCAATTTTTGGCTTCTAGATATTTCATCTGCCATGCTGAAACATAGAAACACATACACGGATAAGTTATGCGTCTGTGCAGACATAAATATTTGGTCTTGTCTTAACCATTGCAAACATCAAACTTTTTGCAGCTCTTGCATATAACACCCTTGACATTTACTCCTTCTCTTCTATTATTGAAGGATATAGCACTAAGAATAATTTGAAAAGACATGCTAATGGTGTAGTAATAGGTTTTTCTTTCTCCATGTGAACTCTCTTCAACACTTTTTTGACATATCCTTCCTGCGATAACCTAACCTTAGTCTATTGTCCGACTCTCTTTATCGTCATCAAAAGGATTTATCAAGCCTCATCTATGTCTTTCATATCAAAGACTTTAGATAATTTTTTCTTCAAATCATTTATTCTTTGCATATTAGGTTTTGTAACCAACATTTCATCTATATGCAATGCAAGAATAACGAAATCATTATTATCAAATAACTGAAAATAAATACAATGGTCATATTGACTTCACACTTATTTTGCATCCTGCATGAATTTGTTGAACTTCAAATACCAATGTCTAGGAGCTTGGTTAAACCTATACAAACTCTTTTTTAATTTACAAACCATATTCTCCTTACCCTTTACCTCATACCCTTCAGGTTGATGCATATAGATACCTTTCTCTAACTTACCATGTAGGAATGTAGTCTTTTTCTAACTGCTCAAGATGTAGATCTTCTATAGCCATTCAACTCAATAGTATCCATATCGAGGTCATCTTCACTATAGTAGAAAAAATTACTGAAAATTGATCCATTTCTTCTAAGCAAACCCATGTATACCCATTTATTGTGTAATGGTTTCTTACGAGCACGAAGCTTCACCAAGTCCCATTTATTGTTCTTAGCTAATGAGTTCATTTCAACTTTCATAGCTTGCTCCCACTTCACATTGGACTCATCATGGCTACTTTAAAACCTTGAAGTTCGTCAGTTTCTGTATACAGCATAAAATTTAAAATCAGGTGAATATCTATCCAGGGCTCTGATTTGCCTTTGGGATATTCTCAATGTAGGAGTAACCGGTTCTTATCTAAATCAACACCATCTTTTTAAGAGCTCTACAATTTAGCTTATGTAAAGATTTTGCTAAGCCTTATGAATTTAGTTGATAGTTTATTGAACTCTTAAGAGTCGAAGTAACTAGAAGAATTGGTGAATCACTATCATGCTGAGCAATCACTCTAACCCTTATTTTAACTTTTACCTCCTTAGTTAAAATGTGGTTGCTTATTGCAATTTTTGTGTGTTTGATTAAAACTGCAAAGTGTAAAATTTTAATCAGTCAAACTATTCACATCCTTTTAGTATGTCTTTTTGAGCCAACAATTTTGATTGATGGAAATGAGAATAATAATGATTATGCGTTGACACCAGGGAGTCATAAATTGCCAAGCCTAGCTAGTGGGGAGCTGTCAGTCAACATTCACATTGTAGGTAAATTTGAACTTATGATATACCTATGATAGGTAGGCTGTATATGTTGTTTTATTTAACATGATGAAACGATAAAAGTTGTATATCCGACACAAGGCTCGCTATACCAGTGACTGGTTATGTAGATGGGTAGTTCCAGCACCTGGCTGGGTACACCAAATCATGATTCTATCCGTAGCATGAGTTGATTACGCAAAATAATTGGTATTGACGATTAATGTTCTGACAGTTATTATCAATCTTGTGTATGATGTGATGATTTTGTGACATGGAATGTGGTTTTCTTATCAACTGAAACTATGTTCATCTCTTTCTTTACATGTGATTTTCTTATGGTAGAAATGGCTGGTAGACTATTGTGGATGTCATGCAACAAATGATTCGAAGTAACAACAATTGTTGTGAACAACTTTCACCCCTTTCAAAGAAGATGAAAGCATGATAGAATTCGTTTGCATGATGAACTTGGTGGAATTGTTAGTTTGTCTATGTCAAACATATTACATGCAAGGAGAAAGACGATTGACAATGACATGATGATATTCTATAGTTTGAAGAAGGAGGATTAGAAATATATCTTTGTTGAGATGGTGCTGTGTAGAAATAAATGTTATTGGTACAATAGGTGTTAAAGAAATTTACATGTCGGGTTTGGATTTGTGTCAATTTTCTGAATATGATTGGTTTGAATATTAAACATAGAATTGTTTTATTATTTTGCTATTTCTTTGTTACAGGAAACAATAGGTTGGTTTGTTAAATTATTGGTAATAATTATATATATAATTTTTAATTGATTTAAAAATTAGGTTCCTTTTGTTTTTAGAAAAAAAAAAAAAAAAAAACTTTTATTTTTGCATGATTTGACACAATAGTTTTTTATCATTATCGCAAGATTAAAAAACATTAAATAATCATATCAAAAAATAATAATTTTTTTTTCTTAATCATTAATGCTGTACAAACAAACCGTCAAAACATTCTTATGTTGTTTTCTGATTTTAACTATCTCTTTTTACCATAAAATTGCTATAATATCCTATATTTATAATTTCTTACTCTTTCAAGTTATAGGGTATTTTTATCATTTTATTTATTTGAAAAAAAGAAAACTAATTTAAAATATCTCTTCCGATAACTTCTTCTTATTATTATTTTTTTAATGCTCACAATAACTTTTTTAAATAATTACTTCCTAATTAAAACCATTGATATATAATTACTACAAAAACTTAATTAAAAAAAGGCTCTGAACACGCACGTAAACATGTGATGAGGATAGTATATATACTTTTCTAAAAGGCAAAACACATTTATGGTACCTTCTTGCTTTAACTGATTCGTTTTACCATAAACTTTCTTACAATACTATATATTTATAATTTCTCACTCTTTTAAGTTACAATATATTTTTGTCAATTTAGTGTATTTGAAAAAAAAAAAAATTTAAATCTCTTTCAGCAACTTCTTAATTATTATCTATTTGTAAGTTTTCATCTAAAAATAAATAAAAATTTAAGTCTATCCACAAAAAATTAAAATTAAAATTTTAAAAATTAACTAATTAAAATCTTATTCATTCACAAAAACTTTTTCAAATAGTTATTTTTTAGTTAAAACAATTGATATATAATTACCTAAGAAATATAAAAAAAAACTCTAAACATGGTCATAAGAGAGTGTAATGAATCTAGTATATAAATGTATATTATTCTAAATGTCAGAACACTTTTATGGTGTCTTATGTTAGAATATATATATATATATTAATTCATTTAAATTAATTGAAATATAAAATTTAATTTTTCTCTCCTGATAACTTTCCAATATCCCACCCACTCATATAAATTAAATAATTTTTTATTAATTAAAAACTTAAAAACAATTATTTTCTTAATAACTAATCACTTCACTCTCGGCCACATACTAACATATTTTTTTATCTTCTAAATAGAATTCAAAAACTTAAAATAACCACTTTGCACTTAAAATATATATATATATTTAGCATGTGTGTAAGGATGTGCAAGTAGCTAGTATTATATAATCATTAAAAAGTTAAAAAATTAATGAGGTCATCATCTCCTTTTGTAATTTTCACTTTTTTTTTTTAATATTATCTTCATGAGTAGATATTTATATATCACTTGTCTTATTTTTCAAGTATTTGAATTTACCTTATAAAATTCATATCACAAAAAAAATTAAGTATTTAATGTTCAAATTTGATGTCACGTGTGGAAATATTTAGTTTTTTTAAAAAGGAAACATTAAAATTTAAAAATATTGAGGTTAACAAAATGTATTATTATTAAGAAAAAAAAAAGTATAGGATAGTTAAAAAAAAATATTGGTACTGTAAAGATAAAAATTATAACTTTTTAGTATTTTTCTTAAAAAAAAAAATAATAATAATAATAAAAAAAATAGCACCTTCGAGTTTTTATTTTTTATTTTTATTTGCGTCCAAGTGTAGGGAGGGTCAATTTTTTATAAGTTTATACTTGAGTATCGTTTTTGTAAATCTCAAAAAAAAAAAAAAAAAAAAAAAATTTTGTGTAATTTTCTCTTTTCTTTAGATACATTTGTTTTAACTAGTGATAGTTATACTAATACACACTAATAACAAGAGAAAGAGGGTAGAAGATTTTTTTTCATAATACACAAATTCAATTAAAAAAAAAAATCTAAATCATCATATTTATGTCAAAAATAAAATTCTCATATTTTAGTTCCGGGGAGAATAACTTATCTTTAATATCTAAAATTTGAATTAATCAAAATATAAGTAAATTGATTTGGACACTATCCCACCTCTAAACAAAACAAAAATAATTGCATCCTCAAAAAAAAAATATTCAATATCCAACTTTTAACTTAGAATTAAAAAAATGTCAAGACATAAACATGAAAAGTTGGTAGTTGAAAAAGACAAAAAAATTATGAATGTAGGTGCCCCCAACTTTATATTTTAGTGAAAAATATATTTCAGGGAATTTGTTGTCGAAAAAAAAAAAGGTCCAATTGCGTTGGCGTCTTGGCGATGCTTGAAGAATGATGATTGGTCAGATTCCCCCAAAAAGATACTCTCCCTCCTTTTCCACCGTCCAGTCATCTACAGCCATCGCTGATTCCTTCCTTGTTGTCACTTCGCTCCCTGCTCTAATCTCCAATATTTTCCCTGAGCTACATTCATCGTTCTGCTCTGATTTCCTTCTTTATCGAACGCAAAAGGTAATCTTTTTACTATATTATAATTTTTATTATGCGAATCTCTGAACTTTGATGCCTCAATTTATTTGTTTTTGTTACCAAATAAAAAGATTATGTGTTAGTATACATGTAATATGCATTTTGGGTTGGTTTTTTTTATTGTGATCCGGAAATTATTTTTCAACTATATACAGTGGAAATTTGGTATTCTAAGCTAAATTTAGTGGATTTTGTTTTTGAAATTGTGAAACCAAAATATTCTCTTTTTTTTTCATTAGTGATTCTGCTGGTGATGTTCTCTATTAGTGCTTCTGCTGGTGATGTTCTCTAATGGGTGTTTGTGCTTAATGCGAAACAACACTTTTTGGTGTCGATTTTAAATTCTTATAATAAAATGGAAACCCAAAAGATTGAGTTTTGCAGAAACGTTGTCATTCTTATTGGTGACCATCTGACGTGTAATGTTCAACTCTAATGCAAAATGTGTAAATAAGTTTATGATTCCAAAATAAGTGCAGTTTCTTATTGTTAGACAATATTATGCCTCTATTGCTTTTCTTGCTAACATTATTGTTACAGTCTTACATTTGTTATCTCATGATATATATACATATATACTAGGGAGATACCAGTGCCAAAAGCACGGGATGCTAACTTATGAATGTTTTAGTTCCATTAATCTAGAAATGTAACTGTCAATAGATTTTAAATCACTAAGTATACACCACATTAAAATCATTCATAAACAAACTTGCTAATGGATCTGATTGGTGTTGTCCAAAAAAAAAAAATTTGCCAGTGGAATTTGAGGCAATTCTCTACTCAGAATTTCATTGCTGACACCAAAGTACATGAATTATTATTTGTATTTGCTCATTAGACTTTGTATTGCAAAAATGACAGCAGATTGTAGTTGGGGAGCTGCAAGATTACGAACCCATGCTGGTGTATATTCGAAGTCCTCTCATAATAAATTAAGCCCTCTCACAATTATTTGATTTGATGTAATAAATTTCAGTTATGTTATAATTTACTTACCCTGTTCAAGTTGTATTTCATATCATTCGAGTTCTTTTTCAAACACTACAGCATTAAATCACTTCACAAACTAGTCTTGCAAAAATTTAAAAGCTTATGCCAAACTTCAAATATGAACAAATAAAGTTTGTGTTTATTGATTTGTAGAAGGCTTAGGCCATGTTGAGCATACTACAGAAGAAGAAATGATTCCATATACATAACAATGTAATTTCAGATGAAAAGCTTTCTATAATAATCTTAGTTGATTTTAAGCACCTACAATTCATTCTCGTATTTTTGATGTTTCATGGCTTAAATGCATATGGTTGTATAGCATAATCTCATCCAACTTCATATATCATTTAGTTTTACCAGGTTAGGGGTCTTCCATTTGAGACTTCTCATGCATAAAAAGAACTGAAATTGAAGCCAGCTTATAATAGAAGTAAAAAAGAATCGCCAAAAACACAGTTGTACTAAAAATCAAATACCAAAAAGAAAATAACATCATAGAGGGACATTAAATTAAGATTGAATACAAATAGATTAAAACAAATCAAAAAAGCTATATAAATTTCTCAAACAAAATCTCATACATGCATCTACGGTTCAAAAAATTTCTTCTTTATCATCAAAGGAATCAACTTTTATTAAAACAAACTATGAAGTTGGATACAAATACAAATCATGGGGTTTTGTGCATGATTTTCTTGCAATTTAGACAATAGAATCTCCATAATCACAACTACTATCAATAGATTGGACCATATGGATTCTTCATATGACAATATTATACATGAAGTTTGTAAAGAAAATATGGTGTTTAAAGATCAATTATCTTAGATTTCATGGCCTGAAGAACACCATCAGAGATAGGGTCTAAATAAAACTGTTAGGAACACTCTTTACCAATGGTGAACCAAATCCATGCCACAACAAAAAGTTGGCCAAAAATAAGAAAAATGGAACAACATAATAAAAAACTCAAATGATGTGTCACATTCCAAGTTCATGGCACCATCAAGTTCAATAAATGGCATCTTCAAGATGGTCTTTATCATCAATGCCAAATGAATACGTAAGCCATCTTGACCATTATTTATCTATCTGGAAACACAAAAAGGAAAAGGAAAGTAAGCAAGGATTTACCAAAAAAAAACAAATCACAATTCCTCCCACCTAACTATATTTTCTCGTTTTAGTATTGTCTTAAGTTTGAACCACTGGAACTTCCCACTTAAAGTCTTTGTGTCTCTGTGGTATCCTAAATGTTTTCATATTTCTAAAAAAATAAATAAATTAACTTGAGCAAAAGAGAGAACCAAAAATCCAACATACACTACATAAAAAAAAATCATAGACTAAAATTGACAGCCATTGATGGTAACAAAAAAAAGAAGAAGAGGTGGAAGTAATACTACACAATTAAAAGCATAGAAAGATAGCACAAGTGGCTCACTATTTCTCTAAAGAGTTCATGAAAACTCAAACTCCTTGGTGGGTTCAAAAAAATCTTAAAAATTATTGAATTTTCAGTAAAATGTAAGGTTTACCTAAAAAAATTAACTGATGAAGTTTGCACCGGGTTGCTTTCTCTACATTTTCTTTCTTAATCACCACTTTTTATACAAATCTGCATAAAAAAAGAGAATCTGTGCTAAAAGAGAGACAGCAATTTCGAAAGTAATCCGATATAAAGAAAATACAAATCAACTGCTATAAATATATACAAAATGAAGAGAAAAAGTAATAATAAGTGAAAAGGTAAAGCTCCACAATAAGTCATCATTAGACATAAAAACAATGACACCATTGGGCAAGATAAAATTTCAATAATCATTTAGCAGGTCTCTAGAAAACCACTATTTGGCAACATGGGTATGAGTGACTATAAGTGACTTTGATGAACTTCAAGTTGGATTTGTAAAGAGATTACCAATTATTGTAAACACCATCTAGCATCTACAACTACAAAGATCAGTAAAAAATTCATAGACATAATCTTCATTTGATTATTTCCATACTCTAAACTTAGAGGATTTAGTAAATAGAAAAGGTTATCGGTTATTGTACTTTTATACATATAGAATTAGAAAGATAAAGATTGGTCAGTAAATCTATTTTTTGCACTATTTTGAGATTGAGAGAAAGACAATAGAAAAATCAATTACTACCAGTCGAGAGCAAGTTTATACATTCAATTTAGTAAACAAAGCCATCAATTAGTAATAGTATACTAAGATGATACTAACACACATATCAATCAAACTAACTTATTGTCCATAAATCAATTTACTTAACCATATTCTTTAAAAAAAAAAAAAAAAAAAAAAACACTTAACTATATTCTTCTCTTGGTGAACATGGTTAACCATCCACCACCTGTACACTTATGGACTGAAATTTATCTTATCTTAGTTGCATATCTAGAAGCCATGAACTTACATTAATAACCATTCAATAAAAAACATAATATCCATAAAATTGGACGGCTTATATATCACCCAAAATGAAAATTAAAAAAAGTTAATTATGAAAAAGTCAACATGAACGGTAAAGTTGTTCCTTTGGTGACCTGTAGGTCACGGGTTCGAGGCGTGGAAACAGCCTCTTTGCAAAAATGTAAGGGAAAGGCTGCGTACATGTGCGCCCACCCTCCCCCTACCCCCGTAATAGCCGGGGAGCACTTTGTGCACCTGGTGAGCCCTTATTTTTTATTTATGAAAAAGTCAACATATAAGATTAACTGCATGAGTGTAAGGTATTTAATACACCATGACTGCATAACAGCAAATGCTATTGAAAGCGTCAACACAATCCACAAGCTGATTCTCTAAAAGAGGTATGTTGTTTCTAAATGCCTGAGTATATACTACCTCGAGAGGTCCCGTAGGTGCAGAAGGCATAAAATTAAGGTAAGAGATGCGAAATTAAAAGTATGAACAGATGATAGGATTCATTATCAGTTAGAAAGCATTCTACAGCAACTTGAATATTTTTTTATATCATATATATACATATATTTTTTGAATTAAAATCGAGCTAATCTGAATGTCTAGCATGATTCACAACTGCTTTGATCTTTATTGGGGCTTACGATGCCTTCTTGTTTCCAATCTAAATACATAGAGAAAAAGAGGAAAAAAGATTGGCAGGGCATCTTAAAGAAGTATAAACAGTAGTACATAAAAAACTCAAATAGTACATTTGCACTTAACCAATTCACCAACCAAGTAAACAGTTCAGTCAAATCTGACTTATAAACCTGCAAGAAGAAAAGAACATGTTTTTTTTCACATAATATTTACAGGATCCCTTAAGATAGCATGGATTCAGTTGCATAAACAAAGCAAAGGAACATGACAGTTACATACTTCAATAACAATATCAAAGCTTTAGAAGCATCTCATTGTAAAAGTCTTGTCAAATTTACATGATCCATTCTTGTATAAATTGTGTATGATCTTATCTAGGAACATAGAAAACAATCATACAACATCTTGAAGGGTTATCTAATATCAATTAAAGTCAATAGTTTTTTTATTACTTTCTACCCTTTTCCTTTTTGTAAAAGCCCTATCCAATTTTATTTAATTTTTTTAACCTCAAATGCCTACATTAACCACACTTGAACATGTTGTAAATTGCAATATTGTAAATTTCTATAAAAATAAACAGGGATGATACCGGAAATGGTATTAAAAAAAACATATCATATTTCAGAAGACAATGAAGAAATCAAAAGTGAAAACCAGAACTAATTCTTCACCGATCAAGAAAGGAATCCTTTGCTTCTCATTGCAGTTCCGATTATTTTCCATCTCTTGTCTGATGGTCAGTCTCAATTCAGCTGTGAAGTCCAACACAATACATGCATCATCATTTAAAACAGTGATCTTAAAGGCCAATAGAATTAGTAGTTAAAAGAAAGCAATTGTGTAAGAACCTAGAGGACAACTGATAGTTATAAGATTTTTTATTTTTTTTAATTGCTTTGAGAGAAAGAAAACATCAACACAAATGGGTCAGTAAAGAAGAAAATAGATAAATAATGCATAGATTTTATCAGCCTCCTATGGTGATTAATAAGTTCTAGTATTCTCAATAGCTTCGACTAACTGTTCAAAACAATTGCTTAGATAAGAGTCACCCAAGAACATTCACCTCTAGCATGGGTAGGGGCTCTATCATAAGAACAATTCCAGTTTTGTAAAGCTTTACGTAATGAAAATCTTTGGGACAACTACATGGTGTCATTATTCAAAGTTCAAACAACAGAAGTGCTTTTACATTAAGAAAAGAAAACTTCTTCAATCAACTAAATAAGTAATGGGTTACAAATAAAGGAAAAAAGGAAAAAAAAAAAAAAAAACTATACCTTGAGCAAAGTAGTAGCAATCTCCCCACGGGTGAAGTTGGAAGCAACAGCAGTGGTCAAGGGAATCTTACGAAACTAATATAAAGCCATGTTCTTCTGTATGTCCTCTATAAATTGAACTCTGCATTGAAATTACAACTCCTATATTCATAAAATGCTAATCTTTAAGATAAAGATGGAAACCTATGAGATAAAGAATAATGTAATAATAAAAAGAAGGGATCTGTCTTCAAGGCTAGCCGCTAGCGGCGATGAGCTTGTGAGAATCAAGGACCATGATCTGCTATGTTGGATTTGGAAATAAAATGGTTTGTACTGCCGAAGTGTCTGCCTCTGCTATTGAGATAGATTCCGACCAGTCCAAAAATGCACTCCATGTTCACGATCTATTCCTTCAGGTTTCTCTCAGTTGATTGTCTTCGATTCTCACTCCTTTGTAGAAGAAAAAATACACACGGACTTGAGGAAAGTGATGGAGCAAAGACAATCAATTCCTTCCCCAAAATCCTTAAAAATCTGGTGCTCTTCCTTCAAGAAAAGCTTCCCTAAAATCAATCCCTGAAAATCTGGTTCTCCTCCTTTAAGAAAATCTTCCCAAAATCAGCTGCAAATCAGTTGCTCCACAGACAATGAAGGGAAGCAATGAACAGTAAAAATGAGGTAAGCAGTAGTACGTGAACAATTTCTCTAAAAGAACAGTGAGTACAGTGAGGGAAACCCCACTGTAGTATGTACAGTGAAGGGCTCCCTTACATTCTCAAAACTTAGCTCTTTTAAAATGTAGATAGAAGATAGATATATATATTGTTGGTTCTTTTGAGCTAGAGTGAGGTTCTCATGCTAGTGATTACTTTCTAGTTCGGGTGTTGACATTAGGAAGACAGGAAGTCATTCGATTTTTTTTATATATATATAAAAAGAGAGAAAGATAAAGAAAAGCTATTTTAAAGTAAATAAATAAAGATCCCTTAAGTACATGTACAACCATTAAATCCAAAAGTTTTTGGAATTGATGATTTAGATAATTATAAAATGGAATACCAAATTAGATCACATTTAAGGAAAAAATATACTGGGTAACCATGGTTATGTAGTGCAACCAATAAAATATGGTCTACAAATCATAATTTTAGATGAGCTTCAGTCAGTCTGAAAGACTTTGTCGGGAGCTGTGGTTTGAATTAGCTTAGGACCTATGAATAAGAATTGTTTCTAACATATTAAGGGATAATTATAGAGATTTTTAGATTTTAATTTCATGTTATGTGTATTTTGGAGGTATTGGAAGTCATGATTATGATTTTCTGGTCTTAATTGAACCTTTTTTGGTGTAACTGGTTTTGGATGATATTGAAGAATGAATTAGGAGTATGGTGATGAATATGAATTGTTTCTAACATCTTGGTAAACTAGACTGGAAAGTTTCAAAATTTAATTCTCAAGTATAAGAATTTTATAAGAACTAGAATCCAAGGTTGACAACTAAAAATTTGCGAGTGCCCTGTTACTGTTCATTTGAGGATTTGAGTGAGTTCAAGACTAATTTTATGAGACATTTATAAATAAGAAAGATAGCTAACTTCCTAAAGATAATGTTTGAACTTGGTTTTGTTGAAATTAGTTAAGTATGTAAGTTGAAATCAAACATATCTCCAAGGTAGTTGTATAAATGCATAAAAGAAGTAAATTTTAAATAAATGCATAAAACTTAGTATCTATAGATTTTCATAATTAAAAGGTTATAACCTATAAAATTGACAAAATAAGAAATACTGGAAAAGTTTAATTGCAACTCCGGAAAATATTGTTGAGCTAACGATGTGCATAATCGTAAGAGGAAGTAACAAGTAAGATCAGTAAACGGTGAGTGGATAAATGTTACCTTTTGGTTGCTAGATTAATATGTGTATTTTTTATATATGTTTGAATAAATATGTTTATGTGGAAGCATAAACATGTGTAGTGTTTCATTGAGTTATTTGAATTGTGTTTGACTTATGACATTATTTGTGTTTGATAAGGGCGAATAAAAGTGTTTTCTCTCCGAAATGGTTTTTACTTCCGAAATAAAATTCTGGTACACTTAAGATATTTTGATTTGATTATTTGACATTGATTAAAAATATTCAAGTAACTCAGCCCCAGTGGGTGGATTTATGAGGAGGTATGAAGATTTCAGTGATTCTATATTTCAGTGATTCCATATTTCAGTGATTTTGTATTTTAGTGATTTCGTATATAATTTTGTTTGGTGTGTAGACATAAAACTTCATGGTGGAAGATATTGGTATGCAAGGTTGAGTTATTCTATTGGCCTTTTATGTGCTTTTATTGGTTTAATGATTTGATTTGATTGTATAGTGTATTACTTGAACTGTGCATATTTAATTTTATGTTTTACATTTTCCATAATTGCGTACGCGTAACACTGAGTTGTTTTAAAATTCATCTTATGTTAGTATTAGTTTACCTATATATTAGATCTATGTGTTGAGCGATGCTAGTACCCTTTGGATACATTTTTCCATTCATTGAGTCTGTAAGACTCACCACTCTTCTGTTAATGTTTCATTAGTAATAGGATCTTAAAGAACATCAACTATTGATACTGGGCTTGCCGAGTGTTTAGGTGGAAGATATATTTGAGATCACTTGCTTGAAGTTAAAGGATAAAAGTTTGTAGTCACAATAGGGTTCTAAGTCATCGCATTTTGTCTTGTGTAGTAATCTAATTTTTATTGTTTATGATATTGTTGGAGCAAAAATCTCCTATGTATGCTGTAGTCATTATGGTCTGGTAGTATGTAACCATGATTATATATTTGTATTTTGAGTATGTTCTACATTGTAGGAAACTTATGTCAAAATATTTAGTAAATTGTTATGTATTTTCGTAAATAAACATTTGTAGTTAACTTGTATTCTCTAAACTTTATTTTTATTCTTTGGCTGAGTCAAGAGACATATTTAGTTCTTGATTTTTAAGTCAGGGCTACGGAAGTTTGGTTACCCATTCGTCTTGCCAATCATGCTTCCATGTGGGGTGTGATAAGTTTGTATTAGAGCTTAGGTTTAGGAGTGCGTGACTGAAATGTGAGACATTGTTGCTTTGTTTGCGTACATTACCCGGGGTGTATGTGGACCTTGTGACACGTCTTAATTCATCATGAAACTTCAAGTTATGATTTTCTAATGTATTGTCCTTTGGCTTTATATGATAAATATGCATTGAATTTATTTGTGTGTGTTCAGACACGATGACACGTAATGGTCATGTTGTGAGCTGTATGAGATAATAGAACAATAGTTATGACTATGAGTCTATAAGTCCTTAAGTGTTTATAACAAGAAATTTAGATCGTGGAAGATTACGAGTGACTTAGTTGAAATCTTAGCTTAACAACAGTTGCCTCAATATACATCATTCTGATACAGAGAAATATACAACATTAAGTCTGAGAGTTATAGAATCTATTTAAAGTTTGAATTAAATGGGAATATGATATGATTCTAAGCATGGACAGGGATTTAGGTGTTTAATTATCAGAGTGGTGTAGTGGAAGCGTGGTGGAATGTCATGATAAAAGTATTAAGTTTAATGTTTCTAAGAGGCTGACTTAGTTTTCAAGAGAATCAGATTAAAATTTCTTGTAATTTAATTTCAACTATTTAAGCTAGATGGTTCATTAGGAGAAAGTATCGGGCTTATTTAATTTATGTTAGCGTACATCTGATATTGGATAAGTTTCTAGTATTTCGGATCCAGAAAGTAGAAGTGGATAAGAACATAACGTGTGAAAAAATAACCAGTGGTGATTACAAATATACAAGTTCGTAAACTTTGATTAGTCCTTTGGTAAAATCCAAGAAACAAGAAACCACATGGGAACCGGAGTTGCAATGAAACAATTTATCCATATCTTTCTTGTTGAAATTTAAGACGAATTTTTTTTTTAAAAGGGGGGAGATTGTCATAACTAGATATTAAAACATAAAATTTAAACAATTTGGTGTAATTCTTGATCATAAAAAATAAAAAATAAAAAGAATAAATGCAAGTATTTGACGTGAATACATACACATACACAGACACAGACACAGACACAGACACAGACACAGACACAGACACACACATATATATATATAGATACAAATCAAGAAATAATATACATCACATTATTAGTTGACTTGAAACATGAAATTAACTTGTGGAATTTTTATTGTTGTGTGCAACACGTGAAAAAAAAAAAAAAAAAAAAAAAAAAAAAAAAACATCAACAAGAAAATAAATATATAATGTTAATATATACATAACGGTAGAATAAATTACCACTACAAATCTTAAGGTTAAATCTTGACCATGAATGTATATTTTATTATTGATTTCTTTTGTCTTTTTCCCCCCACTTCCTTCCATGGACTTCCTCATCTTCCTCCCAATTTCTTTCTTCTCTTCCATATCCTGTTTTGAAGAGTCATATTCTCTAATTATTTTGCTTTCATTTCAGTTCTAATTGCTTCCCTCAGGATTTTCTCACATTCCAAACAATAAAACTGTAGAAGCAATCTCTTTTTCTGGTTTTGAACACGTATACATCTTACTAATCTTTCTTTCTCATAGGCTCACTATGTTTTCTCATGCTTTTCCTCTTTATTCTTAGTTTTCTCCCTCATCTTTTTGTCTTTTTTCTTAGACTACCGAGGCTAGTCGAAGGGAAGAGCATGCATGGATTGGTGATAAGATTAAAGAAAGTTATTTCTTGAATCACGTTTGACTGACTCGGGTCACTCAACTCTCATAGCGCGCTATGGGTTTTCTCTACAAGGGATTTCTGACTAATGAAGAGTGTGATCATCTAATCATTATGGCAAAGGATAAGCAAGAGAAGTCGATGGTGGCAGACAATGAATCGTGCAAGAGCATAGAAAGTGAAGTAAGGACAAACTCCGGCATGTTTCTTCAGAAGGCCTAGGTGCTTTAGCCTCTTTTTTGTATGCTTATGTACTTCTAATGATGCTATTTATTTAGTAAGCCAAGGTTAATGTTCATCTATATCTCGTAATTTTAAATAGTTTCATTTCAATTAGAAGCTTAATGTTCTAATAATATTACCACGAAAAGAACTATAGTTGCAAAATTGATAAGTTTTCGGTTCATGGGTTTGGCTTTTTTTTTTTTTTTTTTTCTTTTATTAAGGGGTAGGTGTGGGAGCTTGCTTTTCTGTTGTATTTTTTGAAAGGCATGATAAGCATGATTAGAATGTGTTATAGATTATTAGTTGTCTGTCTCATGCAATTACACTAACCATTGGAAAAGAGAAACAATGGCTTAGTTGTGTAGGATGAGGAAATCATGCTGATATTGTGCATTTTTCTATTAATGCAATTATCACTAAGTAATGAAATTGAATAATTTAGGCAACTTAAAGGTTTTAATACAATTTTAATCTAGAACATTAGGGGTTGGTGTTTAGGCTTTCAAACAACTTAGTTCCTTTTCTAGTCTTGTCTTCCTTACTTATGTTCAAGTTGAGTTTTTCTATTATTGACAAATGATACACATGTTGCTTAAATTGCTACCAAAAGCTATGCTATTTATTGTTATATTAATTATGCTTGGTGCTGGCGAATGAATTAGAAATTGAAAATAAAGGAAAGAGGGGTGGTTAAATGATTAAGGAAAAAGGATGCATGAAATTTGGCTGTAATTAAATTGTAGATTCAAGTTTTGGTAAATAATTATTTGAAATTGAAGCTAATGTTGAAACTTGAGTAAATTGGAATTGAGAAAGTTATATTGGGTTCTTGGAATAGTTATGTATATATATATATATATACACATACATATTCAAGTAACGAAATGAGTGCCCTTAAGGTGTTTGTCAAAATGCCTCAAGGAAACTAGTTGTAATATAATGAATCATGTGTAGAGATAATAAATTAATATCTCGGTAACTCAATTTACTTTGCTTCTATTGAATTCTTATTTTTCCTTAATTAAATTACCATTACTTGTTTTTGTTTAAGGGTTAGTGATAGGATTTGAGTTAGGTGTGGATAAAACTATTGGAATGTAAGTTTGAAAGTGATGATAATTAGTGGTTGAGTGAGTAATGAAAGGGTAACAGGGTCAGATTTTATAAGTTAGAGAAATCAGCTATTTTGAGTGTTTTATGAACTGAATTAGGTTAGGAGTTTAAGAGAAAGTGTAGCTTATAGTCTTGGAATGATATATGAAAAGTTTTGTAACTTGATTCGAAGTATATTTATTGTTAGAGTTGTTGCACTGCAACTGGGTTCATATAGGATTTTAGATGAGCTTCAGTCAGTCTAGAGGACTTTGTCGGGGGTTGTGATTTGAATTAGCTTTATAACTCTAAATAAGAATTGTTTCTAATTAAGGGAAAATTATGGAGATTTTCAAGTTTTAATTTCATGTTATATATATTTTAGAGGTGTTAGAAGTCATGGTTGATATTTTTGGGTCCTGATTGATTCTAATTTAGTGTAACAGGTTTTGGATTGTCTTAAAGGATGAATTAAGAGTAGAGCGTTGAAGATTAATTGTTTCTAACATCTTGATAAACTATACTAGAAAGTTTTATAATTTAATTCCCAATTATTTCGAATTCGAGGTTGACAACCAAAAATTTGCAAGTGCCCTGTTTATGTTTATGTGAAAATTTGAGTGAATTCAAGACTAATTTTAGGAGAAGTTTTTAAATAATATTGATAGCTAACTTCCTAGTGATAATTTTTAAACTTTATTTTGTTGAAATTGGTTAAGTATGTAAGTTGAAATTAAACATATTTCCAATATGGTTGTATAAATACCAAAAAGAAGTAAATTTCAAATAAATGCTAAATCTTAGTATATATTGATTTTCATAATTAAAATGTTATAACCTATAAAATTGACAAATTAAGTAATATTAGAAAATATTGTTGAGTAAACGACGCGCTAATTGCAAGAGGAAGTGATAAGTAAGATCTGTAAACTGTGAGTTGATAAATGTTAGATTTTGGTTGCTAGATTAATATGTGTATTTGTTATGTATATTTGAATATATATGTTTATATGGAAGCATAAGCATGTGTAGTGTTTTATTGAGTTATTTGAATTGTGTTTGACTTGTGACATTGTTTGTGTTTGATAAGGGGGAATAAAAATGTTTTCTCTTCAAAATGATTTTTACTTCTGAAATAGAATCCAGATGCACCTAGGGTATTTTGATTTGATTATTTGACATTGATTAAAAATATTCGTGTAACTTAGCCATGATTGGTGGATTTGTGAAGGGGTATGAAGATTTCGGTGATTCAGTATTTTAGTAATTATGTATTTCAGTGATTCCGTACATAATTTTGTTTAGTGTGCGGGCACAAAACTGCCTGGTAGAAGATATTAGTGTGTGGGGATGAGTTATTCTATTGGCCCTTTGTGTGTTTTGATTATTTTGACTTGACTGTACAGTGCAATACTTGAATTGTGCATATTTAATTTTATGTTTTATGTTTTTCATAATTGCATATGCGTAACACTCAGTTGATTTGAAATTCATCTTATGTTAATATTAGTTTACCTTTCTCTCTCTCATATATAAATATATATATATATATATATATATATATATATATATATATATTATATCTATGTGTTGAGTGATTCTAGTATCCTTTAGGTATGTTTTTTCACTCACTGAGTCTATGGACTCACCATTCTTTTGTTGATGTTTTGTTAGCAATAGGATCTTAAGGAACGTCAACCATCGATACTAGGCTTGTTGAGTATTTTGTTAGTAACAGTATCACTTCCTTGTAATTAAAGGATGGAAGTTTGCAGTCACAATAAAGTTCTGACTCGTCGTATTTTGTCTTGTGTGGTAGTCTAATTGCTAGTGTTTACGATATTGTTAGAGCAGAGCTCCCTTGTGTATATTGTAGCCATTGTGGTCTGGTGGTATGTACCTAGGGTTATATGTTTGTATTTTGGGCATGTTTTCATTGCAGGGAACCTCTGCCAAATTTTTTGATAAACTATTATGTATTTTCATAAATAAACATTTGTAGTTAACTTGTATTCTCTAAATTTTACTTTTATTCTTTGGCTTAGTCAAGAGCCATATTTGTTTCTTGGTTTTGAAGTCAAAGTTACGGAGGTTTGGTTATCCATTCATTCGACCAATCATGCCTTCATGTGGAGTGTGATATTCTCCTTATTTATTGCTTAAATTAAAGCAGACTCGATTGCAACAGAGGTTTTTTCCTCATGTATAAAAGGCAACATTAATTACAAAAAGATAGTTGCAAATATACTAGAAGAAGTTATAATATTTGCAACAGCCATTTCGTATACTCAGATATCAAGACACATATAAACATTATCTGCATCTGTAATTTTCTTGTCTGAGTCTGCATTTACGTAGACTGTTATAACTTGATATTTCAGTATTACTCTTAGAATTTTCATACATAATTTTTATTTACAAGTGAAACAAATTTATACACAAAGTTAAGTAAGGTGATACACATTCAATATATATATATAACAAGAAATTTTTTGTACCACAACTTTACCCCTTGACTTTGCCTTTACTTTTAAGTTTTGTCTTATTTTTTTCATCCATTCATTCTTTTCCTATTTTTTTTTTCTAGGACTAATTCTTCCTCCTTTGTTTCGGTTTACCTTTGCTTTTCTTTCTTTCTCGATTTTTATAATGCCTTCATCAGCTGAGCCTTGTGAAAAGTTTTCCATTCGATGGTGAGCAAGCTTCTTCCTCGCGCATTGGTCTTACCTTCTACCTCCCTTCATTTTTTTTTTCAACTGTGTTGGTAGCTGATAAGTCTCACCACCTTCAATTGCTGTGGACTTTAGTACGGCTTGGTTATTTTTGGTAGCCAACAGTCCTTCCAGCCTTGCCTTAGTGTTCCTTGTACAGCCACTATCTAGTTTAGCTTCAAGTTGCCTTCAATAGGTTGTGGCAGTTGCTCTTCCACCTTGAGCAGCAACTTGAACATCCTTCTTTGCTGGGTTAGTTCAGCTTCCTTTCCTTGTAGTGATGGTCTTGTTTATCCTTTGTGTTGAAGGATTTCTTATTGCTTGATGAGTTAGATGTAGGAAATTAGTGAGTTACGAATGTAAAAGGTTTGATTAAAGGTTGAATCGATCATGGGTTATGTGTAATTGGAAGAGGAAACATAGAAATTTAATTATATTGATGTGGGAAGTATATGGTTTAAGCTTTTGGTAGATTACAAATAAATAATACAACTTTGAATTTAATAATTGGAACATATATAATGTTGAAATTTAGGGGTTTGTATTGGTTTCTTGGTGTATGTATATATATATATATACACACACACACACACACACATACACATGGATGAGAATAAATCATACTCTTAAAATGTTTGATAAAATGCCTAAAAGAACCTAATTGTTATTCTTTTGATCGTGTATGAGGTTTGGTTGAAGGATTTTTAGTAGGGGTTGAATAATATAGTGGCCTTAAAGATGATCAATGGAGGAGTTGGTGTTGGTTTATTGTTAAACCTTTATAATTCAAGCTTGTAGTAGTTTTTGAATGATTAATTTAACCTTAAAGTTAATTGTTGGAGTTATAGGTAATGTTGAATGTAATGAATTAACGTTAGTTCTATTGGTAGGATAATATATACAATAAATGAAATTGGTTGCCCTTAAGGTGTTTGTTGAAAAGCCTCAAAGAAACTAATTGTAATATAATGAATAGAACTTGATAGATTGAAATCTTGGAGGTTAAGCATTATTTAAATTTGAATAAAAGTCTAAGAACAAAGAGTAAAAATTATTGGTTAAGTAGTTAAAGAAAAGTAAATTTTGGAATTTGATTGCATTAATATTGGAATTTCATGATCCAAGCTATTGGTTGATTTTAAAATATTAACTTAACTTGGATGTAGTGTTTGGAAAATGAGGTTGAAAGTATGAATTACTGTTTATTTCTTGGTATGTATATATAATATAATATATACATATATGTTATAGAACCAAAGTTGCCTTTAAGGTATTTGTTAAAATGCCTAAGAAAAATTAATTTTTAAGTAAATGCGTGAAGTTAAGGTATGTAGGTTTTGAAAATTAAAGGATTATAACCTATGAATTTATAAACTAAGCAGTACTTGGGAATATGTTTTCAGCTCTGGAACATATAGTGGAGCTAACGATACATGTGAATTAAAGAAGAAGCGATGAGCAAGATTCGTGACTTTGTGACTAGAAAATGTTACTTTTTAGGTTACTAGTGTGTTATGAGTAATTGTTTTGGTGTATTTTTATGAATATATTCATGTAGTTTTCAAAGGTGTATGTTTAGTAATATAATTGAATTAATTGATTATATGCTTTATGGTTGACATTCTTATATTAATTGTAATGTGTTTGATGTTTGACTTTGTTTGTGTTTGATAAGGGCCAATGATATTGCTTTTATATACGAAATAGAATCTAGGTGCACCTAGGATATATTTGCTTTGATTATTTACTCGAATTTTTGGTGCGATCACCCAAGAATTGTGATAGTCAAATTTCACTAAAATAGTTTCATTAGCACCTAAGGTATTATAAACCATACTGTGATAGAGTTAATTATAGTGTTTGAATGAAATATTCGAGTAACTCAGCCTCAGGGATGGATATGTGAGTAGTATATATTCTTGGTGCGTGGGACCAAAAATGCCATGAGGGGGGTATGTATTTAGTGTGCAGGTGCTAAGTTACTCTGATTAGCTCTTTTATATGCCTTAATTGATTTGCTTATATGTTTTGATTAAGTTGTTTATACATTGTATTCTATGTGTTGTATTTGTTAGATTTTGTACTTTCTATATCTATGTATGTATTTTTTGCAATTCATGCTGACATGCGAATATTCAACCTATTTGTTTTATATTATGTGGTGATTGATACTAGTATCCTTTGGGTACGTTTTTCACTCATTGAGTCTTAATGACTCAGTTTTGGTTTGTTCATTTTTTTTTTAGTACCAGGATCTCATCAAATGTCACCAACAGACACTTTACTTGCTAATTGTCATATTAGAGCTTTGGGTGTTAGAATTTTGTCTTGTGTCAAAGATTAAATGTTATTGTTCATGATGTAAAATAGAGTAGAACACTTTTTGTATATTATTGTTGTTGTTAATTGGTTGAATGTAACCAGGGTATGATATGTTTGTATATTTGAGCATGTTCTACTATTCGGTGAACCCCTACCGAAAGTTTTAGTTAAAGTGTTATGCATCATGATAAATGAGTCTTTGCATATAGTTTGTTTTATAAAGCTTTCCTTTTCACTCCTAGTTAGTCATATGTCATATGTGTTCTTTGATTTGAAATCATGGTTATAGAGGTTTGGTTATTCATTCCTCCAGTCAGTCATACTATAAGGGGAGTGACACAAAAGCAAACACTTGTTCAAAAAAATTTGAAAGTAGACAATGATAATATTTTGCAAAAGCTGATAATGGTTTGAGTTTTGCATCATTTTCTGTGATCATGTCTATGTATATATAATTTCTTTTGAGTATACCTATGCAGACGTATATATAAAAATATATTTTAAAATTATCTATGAATTTGCATCTGCAGTTTAATGTATCTGCGTCTGTCGTGACAGGCACTGATACTTTTTCCAATTCAAATCCCTAGCCATGAATTTCCTTTCCAGTTTCCCTCTTTTTCTCCATTTCTGAAATTCAGACCTCCCTCTCCATCTATACTACCACCCACCGTAATCCTCGAGTATGTTGTAGCCATTGACAAGATTCATCGCCATTTTCAAGGTTCACCACTGTTGAGAAAGTCCCTTTCATTGTCCATGAAGAATACCGAGCATCTTAGTTGCATAGATTAGCCATTTTCTTTAATCCAGCTTCAAATTCAAACTTGTTTTACTTTAACAAAATCTGCGATTGCTAATTTCGAGTAAGTTAAACTATTTTTGTGTCGATTATCTTGAGTTTTTGGCTGTGATTGGCTTTGTTATCTTCTTGAGCAAATGAAGCTTTTTTTTTTTTTTTTGCAGTTTTCTTCTTTGACTATTTTAATGTTGATAATATCATGTATGTTTCCTATATCAGAATATCTTCTATGAATTTTATGTAGCAGTGGTTATGTGAATGATGTGTTTGTCATATTATTTGGCCTATTGGCAACCTTTTCCATTAAATAGTTATTGCTGAAAAAGAAAGCATGGGTGCTTACTTCTCTGATGTATAATCTTTATCACATGAAGTTGCAAAAGCAACATATATGAATAATAAGTATTTGGGACTTATTTGAAAATCAAGTACTAAAATTTTGACTTACAGACTTTCTTTTGCTAATTCCATGACAACTTTGAGTTTATATGGACAAGTTGCAAGGATGTATCTTAAGTTATACTTGAGTGGGAGATGAACATTTTAGTTTTTTCTTTTACTTTTGCATTTGCAACTTCCAAGGGACTAAGATAATACACAAAAGAAAAGCAACCACTAAAATTTATATAATATTGGTAATAGGGAATAAAAAGCAAAAAGAGTGACTGAAAATGAAGCATATCAACATACTAAAAGAAAAAGAGGAACTAGTTCTGTTATTTGGAACTTGGCAATGGATTAGGGTTTTGACGCTAGTGCCAAAATTAAATCATCTTCCACTAGAAAATAACATCATTCACATAACCAATGCTACAACAAATAAAGGTTGCTTTTCATTTTTTTTTTTTTTTCTCCTTTCAATTTTCATATCATGAGAATCACATTTGTTGATGATTTCCTTTCCTTTTAAAGAAAATAGTTTTATTTACTTTTTTTTTTTTTTTTTTTTTTTTGGAAAATACTAAGAGGAAGTAGAAGTTTAACAACCTTAAGAGGATGAGAGAAAGTGAGGCTTATAGGCCTAGTAAGAAAAGTTGAGCATAACCTAATAAATGATTTAATTTGAGTAAGATTTGATAAATCCATAGGAGTTGCAAAAGATTTGTTTTTGAATGAGTATAGCTTAGTTGATGTTTAGTCTTCTGGATATGCCTTTAATTCCAATCTAATATGGACTGTGAAGGCTTAAATTGAACTTATATGTATTTACATGTCTGAATTATGGAGCATATATAAATTTAAGTTTTTGTATTTATTGATTATGAAAGGTGTTTCACGTGAAAAAATTTTAGTGGTATAATTTGGATGGGAGTTATGTGATCAATTGAAATAGCGTGAAGTTTATATGAAGTAGACTAGTTTTTTTTTTTTTTTTTTCTTTTTTGATCTATAAGGTAATTCATTACGTTAGCACCTCATGTAGTTAGTTATTGTTTATTTTTGCATGTAAGACTATATAAGTTGAAAATGTGAATAAGACATAAATGATCCGATTGAAGCTATAAAAATAAAATTTGTTATAACCTGATACTTTAATGTACGTTTTACAAGCAAAAGTTTTAGTTTATTATATTTTACATGCAAAAACTTGCTAAGCTTAGGTTTAGGGACAAAACAATCAAATACTAGTCCATTTTAGATTTTGGTAGTACCAGCACCATCGTAGGGACGAATAAGACCTGTATGACAAAACAAAAATCCATTTGGATCGATAGTTCCAATTTACGCTAAACTTTGAGTTTCAAGGCAAAATCTTGCCAAGTTTGGGTTTGGGGGCCAAATGGTCAAATATTAGTCCATTTAGGATTTTGAGAGCACTAGCAAGACTATGGGGACGAGTAAGACCTATAGAACAAAAACATAAATCTATTTGGTTCAATGGTTAATATTTTAGGCCAAACTTTGAGTTTCAAGGCAAAAACTTGTTAAGTTTAAGTTCAAGGAGCAAAACAGTCAAATATTAGTCCGTTTAGGATTCTGAGAGCACTAACACAACTGTGAGAACGAATAAGACCTGTAGGAAAAATGAAAAATCCATTCAGATCAATGGTTAGGATTTTAGGCCAAATTTTGAGTTTCAAGGCAAAAACTTATCAAGTTTTGGTTCGGAGGGAAAAATGGTCAAATATTAGTCCTTTTAAGATTCTAGGAATACTGATACAACTATGGGGACAAATAAGACATGTAGGAAAAAAATGAATCCATTTGGATCAACGGTTAGGATTTTAGGCTAAACTTTGAGTTTCGAGACAAGCTTGCCAAGTTTGGGTTTAGGGGGCAAAACAATCAAATATTAGTCCCTTTTGGATTTGGAGAGTATTGGCATGACCATGGGAATGAATCAAAATTGTAGGAAGAAATAGAAATCTATTTGGATCAACAGTTAGGACAGTAGGCCAAACTTTGAGTTTCAAGGCAAAAATATTTAAAACTTTGGTTTAAAGGGTAAAACGGTCAAATATTAGTCCATTTCAGATTATAAGAGTATCAGTACGACCATGGGGATGAATAAAACTTTTAGAAAGAAACGAAAAATCATTTGGATCAATGGTTAGGATAGTAGGCCTAACTTTGAGTTTAAGGCAAAAACTTTGAAAACTTGGGTTCAGAGGACAAAACAGTTAAATACTAGTCCATGTTGGTATCCGTTTTGGATTCTGTGAGTACCAACATGGCCACGGGGACAAATAAGACCTATTCGAAGAACTAGAATCTATTTGGATTAACTGTTAGAATAGTAGGCCGAACTTTAAGTTTCAAGGCAAAAACTTTGATAACTTGGGTTTAGGAGGCAAAAAGGTCAAATACTAGTCCTTTTTTTAATTCTGGAAGTATCGGCATGACTATGGTGATGAATAAGACCAATAAGAAGAAACATAAAACTAATTGGATCAATGGTTATGATAGTAGGCTGAACTTTGGTTTAAAGGCAAAAACTTTGAAAGTTTGGGTTCGGAAGGCAAAATGTCAAATATTATTCTATTTCGAATTCTGAGAATATTGGCACGACCATGGGGATAAATAAAACTTTTAAGAATAAACGTATATCTATTTGGAGCAACGGTTATGATAATAAGCCAAACGTGTAGTTTCAATGCAAAAATTAAAATAAAAAAAAATTGCTTAATTTGTCCAAGTTAATTAATTAAAGTTTTAACTTCTATGCATATTAATTTAAGTGTAACTTATATCATATTATTTTGATTATTTAAGGATCCATCTTTTACATTCAGACCTTCACACCTGAGTCGGGTTGAAGAGCAAGCTCGAGATGAAGAAGACTTAGGATTTGGAGATGAGGCAAATTTTAAGATTTATGTATTTTTTTTTCTTTTATCATTTATTGTAAATAATATTGTTACAATGATTTTTTATAATAATTTTTTGTAATATAAAATTTGTATTTAAATATAAAAATTCTTTTGAAATAGGTATTACAAGTTTAAAATTAAAAATTAAATAAAATAATTAAACTATTTAACATATGCATCTGGATTTTATTATCGTATTGTAGACATAATTGAAATATAAAAAATTTGTAAAATATTTCTACGTTTGTCGTGCAGACGCAATTGTATCTGCATATGCATTTCAGCGACTGGAAACCAAATTTTGATATGTGGCACCTAATTATTAGTGTCTAGATATTGTGTCTTGTCTTACAGATGCAGAAACACAGACACAGATAAGTTATGTGTTTGCTTAGACACAAAAAATAGTATTTTAGTCTAAGCTTACTGCATCTGCTTTTCTGTGTCTGTATTGTGATCTTTTGTGTCTACATTTAGTTAACTCTGATAACTCCTTTTCTTGTAATGATAACACAAACTATTTAAGTTACTTTTTCATACAAAAAACCTATGTGTACGTATTACTCTCTAAAATTAATCATTATAGATATTTTGTTGTCATACTAAGAATAAATTAATTTTTTTGGTCCCTATACATTGTTTCAGAATGTACTTTCATCCTTATTTTTCAAATTGTTTCAATTAATCTGAACTTATAATTTTAAATTTGAATCAATTTGGTTAATACTGTAACATACTCTGCCTTTGTGGTTGAAAGTGCCACTGCTTTTGTAGCTGTGAAACCCAGCTTATAGCCATCCCACCTATACTAAAAACATATCTTGTTGTGCTTCTTCCACCATTCTTGACATGTGAATGGTTTGCATTGACACAACCCTGTGCATAAGAATTCTCTTTACCAAAACATTAACATTAGCAATACCTCGATTTTTCCCTCAAGTACCTGAGTATCCATTGTACTGCCTTCCAATATTCTTTTGTTAGATTATGCATGTATTTGCTCACAACTCCTACTACATGTGTAATCCAGTCTTGTCTTAACCATTACAAAATTTAAACTTTTTGCAACACTTGCATATGGCACCCTTAACATATGGTGCTTCTCTTCTATCATTGAAGGATATGGCACTAAGAATAATTTGTAAAGACATGCTAATTATGTAGTAACAGGTTTTTCCTTCTCCATGTGAAATCTCTTTAGCACATTTTCGACACACCCTTATTGAGATAACCTAATCTTCTTCTATTTTCAAACTTTCTTTATCGTCATCATAAGGATTTGTCACCTATGTCTTTCATATCAAAGACTTTAGATAATTTTTTCTTTGCATGTTAGGTTTCGCAACCAACATGTCATCCACATGCAATGCAAGAGTAATGAAATCATTATTATCAAATAACTAAAAATAAACACAATGGTCACATTGACTTTGCACTTATTTTGCATCTTGCATGAATATGTCGAACTTCAAATACCCATGTCTAGGAGCTTATTTAAGCCTATACAAGCTCTTTTTTAGTTTACAAACCAGATTTTCCTTGCCCTTTACCTCATACCCTTTAGGTTGATGCATATAGATATCTTCATCTAACTTACCATGTAGGAATACAATCTTCACATCTAACTGCTCAAGATGTAGATCTTCTATACACTCAACTCAATAGTATTCGTATCAAGGTCATCTTCACTACAGGAGAAAAAATTTGTTGAAAATCGATCCATTTCAAATAACCACTTTGCACTTAAAAAAAATATATTCAGCATGTGTGTGAGCATATGCATGTGGCTAGTATTATATAATCCTTAAAAAGTTAAAAATTTAATAAGATCACAATCTCCTTTTATAATTTTCACCAAATTTTTAAAAAAAAATATTATCTTCATGACTAGATATTTACATATCACTTGTCTATTTTTTCTAGTATTTGAATTTACCTTATAAAATTCATATCACGTAAAAATTAAGTTTTATTTTGGTTAATGTTCAAATTTGACATGTGGAAATATTTTTGTAGTTTTTTGAAAAGGATACAATAAAATTTGAAAATATTGAGGTTAACAAAATATATTATTATTAAGAAAAATAAATAAATAAAAGTATAGGACAATTAAAAAAATATTGGTACTGTAAAGATAAAAGTATAATTTTTTAGTATTTTTCTTATAAAAAAAATTTACCACCTTTGAGTTTTTATTTTATTTGAGTCTAAGGGTAGAGACGGTCAATTTTATTATTATTATTTTTTAAAGTTTGTAATTGATTATGGTTTTTGTAAATAAAAAAAAAATTGTGCAATTTTCTCTTTTCTTTAGATACATTTGTTTTCACTAGTGATAGTTATACTAATACACAATAATAACTAAAAGAAAGAGAGTATAAGATTTTTTTTTTTTTTTTTTTTTTCATACATAGACAAATTCATTGAAAAAAAAAACTACATCATCATATATACGGGGAAAATAAAATTCTCATGTTTTAGTTCTGACAAGAATAACTAGAGTTGCATGTAAAAATATTTTTCAAGTAAAGATACTTAAAAAGTGTTGTATAAAATGCTGAAAAGGTGTTTGGATCAATTAAGTAAAAGAATTGCGAGATAAAAAAAAGTAATTGTTTGATTTTATTTTTTTAAATGAATATTGAGTATCAAAATTACTAAAAAGACCAATTTAACAAATACTATGATTATATTTGTCTAAATAAAATAATTAATAAAATTTATTTGAGCTTCTCTTATTTTCTATTTGAAAAGTTTTATTTTTTAGTTTCAGCTTTTAGGACTCTAAAAGCCCAAAAATACTTTTCTATATCACTTAAAAAATAAAACATCTATTATCAAATAGCTTTGTAGAAAAGCTTAAACTCAAAAACTGTTTTAAAAGCTAAACCAAATGAGGGGTAAATTGATTTGGACACTATCCCACCTCTAAACAAAACAAAAATAATTGCATCCTCAAAAAAAATATTCAATATCCAACTTTTAATTGAGAATTTAAAAAATGTCAAAGTCATAAACATCAAAAGTTGGCGGTTTAAAAAGAAAAAAAGATTTATGAATGTAGGTGCCCACAATTATATTTTAATGAAAAATATATTTTTGGGAATTTGTTATCCAAATAAAGAAGGGTATAATTGCTTTAGCGTCTTGGCAATGCTTGATGAATGGATTAGGCAGATTCCCTCAAAAATACTCTCCCTCCTTTTCCTCCATCTAGTCATCTACAACCATCGTCGATTCCTTCGTTGTTCACTCTTCGCTCTCGACCCTAATCTCCTATATTTTCTCTCAACTCTGTTTATCAGCTCCATTCATCGTTCTCCTCTGATATCGAATGCAAAAGGTAATCTTTTTACTATAATATAATTAGCTATTATATGAATCTCTGAACTTTGATTCTTTAATTTATTTCTTTTTGTTTCCAAGTAAAAAGATTATGTGTAATTGTTTACGAAATATTTTTCTACGGAGATCAGCTGAGATGGCTCGGCTAACTTTGCAACTCTTGATTCCTACTTTCAAGCTATTCGACTAAGAAAGGGACTTTATTTTTGAGACAATGGGTTCCTCGGATACTAAAGAATTCTCTTAGTGATTTGATACAATTGAAATATAACTATTGGGCATGAATTTGTAAAGGAAAGCAATGAATAAATGCGATAAATCAATGTAATGAAATGTTATAAGTAAAGCATGTAAAGAAATGCTATAAATAAAGCAGTAAAGGCTGAATGTAAAATAGGAATTGAATTGGTGTTGGGTTGTTGTGTGTTTGACATTTGAGTGTTTTACAAATGATAACTTTAGTCCTATTTATACAAGAAAAACTAGTTGTTAACTTACCAAGCCTATCTGCCACGTTCCCCCTTAACTTTCTAATCACGTATCCACCAATGTAAGAGCATAGCTAACGACCAAAGTAAGTTACAGCCCCTAATAGTTAACTTGCTAGATTTTTAGCAACTGATTTTTGCATCAACTAGTCCAAATAGCAATTTTCTAGTGTCCCATATCTCCATTATCCCTTAGAAATAGGGTTTGACGTTGAATGTATTCTAGATACACTAAACTACCCTTAACATACTCTAACTTGGCAGACCCAATAACTCTACTAAGCTGACTGACCTAATTTTGCTTCAATAAGTCCATAAGCCCAATAAGTGTTCAGGCTTGTTGAAAGACCAAATTTGAACTAGTTTACATAGGTCTTATCTTTATCTCTGCATCTGAACCGTTCCCAATAGCTTTATCCTTTTGGCTAAGATCCTAACTGAAAATTCTTATTTCAAAAGGATGCCATTATCCTTCATTATTTTTGAATAAAAAATACTGGATACGGCTTAATTCTAGTAACTAAGTGGCCTACTAAATTGATCTTAACCCAATTACCATAATTTGAATTAAGCCTAAATTAAGTTAGCCGACCCAGTCCATTAACTGAGTTAGCGCTTAGCTGATAAAAAATCATCAAATCAGCCCAAATGAATTTGGCCTACACCTTGCATATTTTTTGGTGTTAACAATTTGCCCCCTGCATCATTTAGGTATGAGTGCACAAAATACCTAAATCGATGCATCATATCCCCATTTCAAATTCGAATTCTCAGCTACCTTAATGAATAACCAACTAATAAATTCCATTCACCAGCCTTTCTGTTTTTCAAGGGATGATGCAAATCTCTTCAATCTTTGATTTGAATTCAATTTTTGTGCTGAACCTGGCTTCTTTCTAATTAGAAGACTTGAAGAATTTCTTTTTACCTTGCTTATTCTATTTGCTTCCAAATTCTCCAAGCTTCCTTCTCTAAACCCTGAATTTACTGACTCTGCTATTTGCTTCTATGGCCTTTATTTGGAAACCTTCAAAGAAACCCCTAGAGGTATTGAGGTTGGAAATGTTAGGAGACTTACTCAACAGTCTTTGCATGCCCTACTGGTCCCTGCTCCTGCAGCAAAATTTAAAAAATCGCTAGTCGAATCTAAGCCTTCGGCTAAGATATTTTTCAAACAATCTATTTCGATTTCTTAACCAATTCGGCCAATTGATCATTTTTCTTTGTTTTTATAGAAAAAGAAACTTAAGACTCATGCGCCTGAATCTGCCAAGACCCCCAGAACTCCAAAAGTGGCACCTCCAACTGCATCTTTGTTAGCTAGATCCCATGTGATCTCTGATGAAGTTCTCAACTGGTATTTCAAATCTCCAAACCCTTTTTTCTAGCCCTATAATAAGAGACACCTTTCCCATTTCTATGCATCTAGAATTTGTTGAAAACTAGTTTATGAAAGATTTTCCTTCAGATCCCAAAATAGCCAAGGCCCTTAAATAGTTGATGCAAAAGGTGGCTACGATTGCTAATACTTCTTTAGTATCACTCTATATGAAGACGGTCTTCAACCAAATGGCCTTGCTTTTCAACAATATTGCCTTTACTTACAAAGTCAACAAATAGCAAAAAAAGCCAACATTTCTCAACTGACGTAGCTAGCTAATCTTGAAGCTAGAAAAAGCACCTTTTAAACTTACTATGAAGCTGTTGAGAATGATTGGCATGAAAATATTCTTGAAAAGGCTAGGATTACAAATGAATTGGAGTATTTGAACAGAGAGCTGGCTCGGATTCAAACTGAAATTTCTTCTCTCTAGCCTTAGCTAAAGTCAGTATCGACTAAGCTCAAAACTAGCACGAATGTCAAAATTGACTAATACAGCAAAAGCATTTCCTTGGATTCTAAGATTGCTTATCTGATGAAAAAGAAGACCCTTTTGGAAAACGATCTAAGTGCTGATGAAGCTAGTTTAGCTGAAGCCGAGTAATTATAGGCTCAATTGAAGAAAATGTTAGCTGAGGTGAAGAAGGAACAAACAAAAACTAGTTCTGATCCTGCTATTGCACCCCAAAGCCAAGCCGATAATACACCACTTATTGTTGGAGACCTTTCAAATAAAGATCTTTCAATTATTGAAGATGTCAATCTTGTGGCAATAATTCTTCCATCTGCAAGATGAAAAGACTTAGCCCTTCCACGGAAAAACTTTTGAGTAGTTTTTATTTTCCCTGGCTAGACTTGGTTTTGTTTAACTACATTAGGTGACTTTTTCTATTCAAGCTAAATAGTTGGCTTGTGGCTACCCTTTAGACTCCTTTTAAAGTATCCCTTTCTGGATGGAAGGATGATAAAACTTCAAGTATTTTTCATTAATGTTTCTGCTTAATTCTCTTCCTTGCATATTAACTAATTAATAAGTATTATCTGGAATAACTTGACTAATAATAAAGGGTCCTTCCTAATTTAGCGACCATTTACAAAACTTAGGATCTTTAGTTCTAATTGGTAAAATGATTTTCCAAACAAAGTCACTTTCTACAAATCTCTTTGTCTTGACATGTTTATTGGCCACTTTTCTTTATAATAGAAACAATATTAGATAGCCATTTTAGATATCTATAAGTGCATATGAATCCACCTTTCAAAAGCCTTTCTATTTCCTCTTTGATCTTTGGCATCAATTCAGGATTGTACCTTCAAGCTAGCTATTTATGAAGCTTATAAAGCCTTCTTTTATCAATAATTGATGCTCAACCAATTGCCTAGATAATCCTGGCATTTTATAGTATTCCCAAGCAAAACAGTTTTTATACTGTTTCATGAGCTCGGTCAGCCAATATTTATCAGATTCAGCTAATAGGCCACTGACTTTTCTCGTTCTCAGCTCTTCTTCAATACCCTAATTGACATCAATCAAAGAATCATGAACTTCAAAACTGGGCTTCTCTTTTATAAATGGAGCCTCCAACTTTCATTCTTTTTACATTTGGTCTGTTAGCTGATCATGCTCTTCCTCATACCCTCTAAGAGTGGTAAGGTTTGGATCCTCATTCCTAGTTTTGGTTGAGAGCATAACAAGCCCTTGTAGGACATTCTTGACTACTTTAAGGTTTTGGTCCATTAAACCTTGTAAGAAAGACATTGGATCAGCCTTAGCAATCGACTAGATCTTTATTTGGAAACCCGAAGCAGTAAAATTACAAGATTCCAGAGACCCTTCTTCATAATTGCTTGGCAGTTTAACTGTTTCCACTAGTGATGAGTAGAAAATAGCCTTTACCATCTTAATATCAGCTGTGAATGGATTCTGATCGACTAATATCACTTCAATCTTGTCACCTTCCTAAAATATTAACACCTGGTGCAACGTGAAAGGAACACACTGATTGGAATGAGTCCAATCTTTGCCTAACAAAATAGAGTAAGTGGGTTTGGCATTCATCACAAAGAATGTTAAACTTATAGTTTTGCTTCCAATAACAATCTCACCTACTAATACCCCGACTGCAGTGGTTGCCTCTTCTGTAAAATTGGTCATTTTTATATTGGTGGATATAAGATTTGCTTTCGACTTATCCAATTTCAACATTGCACTAATAAGCATAATGTTTAAAACTGCCCCACCATCTTCGAAAACTCCACTGATTGGAGGGCGTAAGATGGTTAGTCAAAGTCTCAAAGGTTTGTCAAACTGTATCATGGCTGGCCCAGTCTCCTTCTTTTCTAATAAAATAGCCCATTTAGTTTCTTCGACAAAAACATCTCTTTTTAGCTCCACCAATGTTCCATCTTCAGTTGAGAATTCACTTGGAAGAATGCTGATGATGTCAATATCTGCTGAGAGCTCTTTGGTGTCTTCTTCCTCTAGGTTGCCAACTCCATCAAAATTGAGTGCGGCTATTACCTCACAATCATAACCATTTATAGAATCTACCTCAGCTGTTTTAGCTAAATTACCTGCTTCTGTTGAATCTGCTTCAGTTATTATCTCAGCTGGAGATCAGTCGAGGTAGCTCGACTAACTCTTGATTCCCACATTCAAGCGATTCAACTAAGAAAGGGACTCTATTTCTTAGATAATAGGTTCCTAAAATACTAAAGAAGGCTCCTATTGATTTGGTACAATTGAAATGTAACTATTAAACTATTAAGTATGAATGTGTAAAGGGAAACGATAAATAAATGTGATAAAGCAATGTAAAGATATGCTAAATAAAGTAATAAAAGCTGAATGTAAAATAGGAATTAAATTGATGTTGATTTTTATGTGTTTGACGTTGGAGTGTTTTATAAATGATAACTCTTGTCATATTTACACAAGAAAAGCTAGTCGTTAACCCACTGAGCCTATCAGTCATGTCCTCTCTTAACTTTCTAACTAAGTATCCACCAATGTAGGAGCATAACTAACAACCAGAGTAAGTTACAACCTCTGATAGTTGACTTGCTCGAATTTTTAGCAATTGATTTTTGCTTTAGCTAGTCCAAATAACAATTTTCTAGTGCTCTATATCTCCATTACCCCTTAGAAATAATGTTTGACGTTGAATATAGTCTTGATGCACCAAACTATCCTTGACTTAGTCCAACTTAGCAGACTTAATAACTCTATTCAGTTGACTAACCCAATTTTTCTTCAACGAGTCCATAAGCCTAATAAGTGTTCAAGCTTGTTAAAAGTCCAAATTTGAACTAGTTTGAATAGGTCTTATCTTTATGTCTACCTCTGAACCGTTCCTAACAGCTTTATCCTTTCAGCTGAGATTCAAAAATCCTTATTTCAAAGAGATTTGAAACCATGCCATTATCTTTCATTATTTTTGAATAAAAATACTGGATATAGCTTGCTTCTAGTAACTAAGTGGCCTATTAAATCGGTCTTAACCCAATTAACATAATTTGAATTAAGCCCAAATTTAGTTAACTGACTAAGTCCATTAGCTGAGTTAGCGCTCAGCTGATCAAAAATCATCAAATAAGCCCAAATGAATTCGGCCACACCTTGCATATTTTTTAGTGTTAACAGTAATGCATGTAATATGCATTTGAGTTGGTTTTTTATGGTGATCTGGAAATTATTTTTCAATTATATATAGTGTAAATTTGGTATTCTAAGCTAAATTTAGTGGATTTTGTTTTTAAAATTGTGAAACCAATATATGCTTTCTTTTTTTTTCTTCGGTGATTTTGTTGGTGATGTTCTCTAATGGGTGCTGTGAACCCTTTGGTTCGTGTTGCTTATCTTTCAAAAGATAAGGAAAAAGATGTAAAGTTGGTGATCCCTTGGTTATCTTTGAAAGATCAGGAAAGTATTATCCCACGGCCAACAACATTAAATTTAGCTCAGCAACGAGGCAAACGAAATATGTTCGCCATTGGCTTCAGGATAAGAAAGGATTTATGTCAAGCTTCACTATATGGTTCTATTTTGGATAGGTAATTATTGCTATATATTTCTAACATAAGGTGAATACCTAAATAGCTCTGATAATACTGTTGTTTTCTTTGCCCTAAATAGCACCTTATATATCTGCAAAGCGTAAGGGTATTCATATTACGAATCTTACTAGAACTGCTAGTTTTTTATCAGAAGTTTATGAGTTATCACATATGTACTTTTATCCTAATTAATGTATGTATTACTCCTAGTACATGTATATATTACATTGAACGCTATAATATTTACTTCAAAATATGCATTCTTTAGCTTGTCCCTTCCTACTATATTATATGTTGTCTACTCGTAAGTTTCTTGGACTCTCTTCCATTGATGCATATATTTTCTTTTTAGACAATGGAGTTATCTTGATTTTGTGGCCATTGTATTAGGAGATATTTGTTGTGTTGGTCTTGCTATAGGCCTAACCTTTTTAGTTTTGGGTTAATATTTTAATATGAATGTGTCATTGTTCTCATTATTTGTACTCTTAAACTCAACTAGTACCTAGACTATATATTTGATGTTTTTAGTAACTTTTGTTTTTGATAATTTTATGGTTGAATTGTTAATATTATCCCTCTATTGCTTTCGTTGCTAACATTATTGTTACAGTCTTACATTAATATGCCTTGGTTCTCATGCTAGTGATTACTTTCTAGTTCAGGTCTTGACAACAGGAAGACAGGGAGAAAAAACAAATAAAAGCTACATTTGATTTTTTTAATTTTTTTTTAAAGAGAAAGATAAATAAAATCTATTTTAAAGTAAATAAATAAAGATCCCTTAAGTATAGGTACAACCACTAAATCCAAAAGTTGTTGGAATTGAAGATTTAGATAATTATAATAATGAAATACCAAAATAGATTACATTTAAGGACTAAATATATTGGGTAATTGTCACACCCTATAAGCTTGACATAGGCTGATAGAATGGTTTTGAGCCTTGCACCATGCTGGCTGTAACACCCCGAGAAATTTAATCTAGATTAATTAGACAAAACATATGTTAGTTACGGTTAAGCATATAAGTATTAGAAAATTAGTCTAATACATAAATTCAGTAGAAACTTTCATACATTCATTCTATGCATTTAATTTAGGGAATTTTAAGTTAAATTTTTTGATATGGAAAGTGGGGTAAATTTCCAAAAATGAAAATAATGACATCATCATGACATCATCATGTAGTTTGATGACACCGTGATTTAGCTAGTTTAGTTACGATTGAAAGATGGAAACATCTTAGGATGGCATCATCATTACATCACCACTTCTAATTATGGAAACATGTTACAATAGAATTAGGTAGTTAAGAAGTAGTTAGAATGGAATAAGAAAAGAACTAAACTAGGAAGAATAAAACTACCAAAATCGTGGGGAAGAAGTAAGGAATGTGTGAATGCATTAATTAAACCTACGTAGGTGTAAAGTTTCAATAAATGCAAAGGGGTGAGATGTAAAACATGAGACAATAGGTGTAAAGTTTCATTAAATGGAAGGAGGTGAGGTGTAAAATATATGGCAATAGGTGTAAAGTTTCATTAAATGCAAGGGTGAGGTGTAAAAACATGTGGTAATAGGTGGCAAGCCAAGTGTTAGAAAACTAGGAGTAAACTAAGAGAAGAAAAACAAGTGTAAAGGAAGGTGGTAAATTAGAAGAAAACTAGTGGAAGATGAAAAGTAGGAATGATTAGCACACATTAATGGAGAAGAAGCCAAGGGAATTAGACTCCTATATAAACCGGCCATGCACCATTCACACACCCACACATTTCTTTTGTGCCCATACCAAAAGAAGAAACAAATCTTAAACACAAATACACACTAAAAGAAGTAAAACCATTACCTCCAAGAAAAAAGAACCAAAATCGTAACCTACAAAAAGAAAAGGAAAGATGTAGATCCAAGAAAAAAAGCGAAAAACGTAAACTAGAGGAGAAGAAAGCAAAACCATAGAAAGGAGAAAGAATGAAGGAAACCGAAACAAGGAGAAGGAGGAGGCGTAGGAAAGGAAGGAAGAAAATAAAAAGACTAAGGGTATTAGGCAAGTATTCATACATATCTTTGTTTATTTTATTTTGTTTCACTACATACTTCCTTGGTACTCCTATATTCTTCATGATACTATCATGTCTTTCATGCATATGAAATGAAAATGATGAAAGGATTCCTTTTGTGGGAAATTTAAAGGAAGAGGAAAAGGATAATAATTACAGTAACTTGTCTTGAGTTCATGTGGGACGAAGTTCCCTGGTATCCCAAATGAAGGATTCTCAAACCATAGTATTGATCCTACCATTGAGAGGTGGTGTCATGTATACAAGAAGTTGGTATCCATGGTACATAGAAGTCCTTGTAAGGCAGCCTCGGGTTTATGTGAATGGTCAAGAATGGTTACTAAGAATGGAAAAGAAGAAAAGAATAAAGTTTGCATTTGCATATTCCTATATTTTAAAACTGTCATCAAGATATTCCTTGTTGCTATGTGTGAATGCTTGTTGAGGTTTCGACTCCCTTTTCTTTCATCTAGATGTGCAGGATAATTGATTTTCCATGGAGGTTTTTACTGTTCAAACTTTCCCTGTGTTTTGTTATTTTTTGGAGGATGGCATAGTATATGTTACCGAAAGATGGCAAGTGGTAGACTAGTGGTATGAAGAGGGAGATGAGAATAGCCCTCTTATAGCCGTTTGTGTAATTTCACTCACTATCTAAGTGGAATAATGGCCTAGTATTTTGTGTTATAGTCATTGGGTCCTAGGTGAAGTAAAGAAAATTCTAGTGGTGACCATAGTTATAAAAATATATAGTTTGGACTTAACTTAGTAGTTTAAGAGGAACTTGTAAAATACTTGTAATGGTTTTCTTTTGGCCAAAACTTAATGAAAAATCCATGTGTAGTATGTAAATAAATGAAATAAAAGACTATGTCTTTTCGTAAGTTTTTAATTGTCTATTTGATAAAGTCGGTCAAGTAGAATTTTTTTAGGGAAAATAAATGTCCAATTCGGCTAACAATGTTTAGGCAAAGAGAAGGTCTAATTCGGCTAAGGTAAGAAAAGAAGATGACAATTAATATAGGACAAATGAAACAAATGGTAGAAACCAAGATAGGAAGAATTGATTAAAAGGTCTAGTGCTAGCTGGCCATAAAAGTCTAAAATTAGATAAAGAAAATCACTAGTATAGTTAATAGGTAGTTGGATATGAATTTATAATAAGTAAGTAATCAAGAGGAGGTAAAAATGAGTGATTTTGGGTTACTATGTGTCTAGCCGATTTTAGTTAGGTTAACAAGTTAAGAATTAAATCAAGTTAAAGGAATTATTGGTAATTTAATTGAAGAAGTTAAGTCTTGAAGGTATTACATTAATTAAGAAAATTAATTAAAGTATTTCTTGTAATAAGTAACAATAAGGAGGTTAATTAAAAGAAAGAGTATATAACATGTTTCTCTTGTAACAAGTAAGAAAAAAAAATATCACTTAAATAAAAGTAGTTGAATTCGGCCATAGAAAAATAAAAAGGAAAAAGGAAAAATTCTGGTGGAGAAATTGTATAGGTCGGTTAAAAAGAAATAATAGAAAGCTTGATTACTAATTAATTTAAGCAATAAAATACTAATAGATTTAAGTATAGGATTAAGGAAGTAAGGTGTCACAGGCAGCATGTCAATGGCATGTGGAGGACATGTCAAGTGGGAAGCAAGGGTGATAAAGACTTAGATGATGGCAGGTGTGACATTGGATGTTAGTGCTACACAAAGGCATAAGACCTTGACATCAAGCAAGACATGGGTCAGTGGCATATGTTAATGGGTATGGACATGCTTGGGTGTGCATAACAAGGTACAAACATGGTGCGTCAATGAGGGATAGATTCGCTAAGTCATATAACCGTGGGTTGCAAGTGAGCAAAAGGCTTAAAGGCCGTGTGCCATGCTAGAGTAGCAGATGGCAGTATGAGGGAGGCATGCTAGACAAAGAGTAATGATAGGCTGATTGATGTCATGACATTGCTTTGACATAGGCAGATGTATGTCATGAAACTGTCTTGACACATGCAGCAGTGCCTCAACACTAGCAAGCAGACAGCAGCAGCGTGCAAGCAGCAAAGAAGAAAGGTGCTGCATACTGGATAGCATGTGGCAATGCTGCAAGGCGCCATTTGGCTTGGCGGTTATCAAGCGGTTATCGGCTGTAAGACATGCCCACAACTCGCAAGTTAGTGGGGCAATAGTTGAGGAAGTGGTTCCTTGGTGTAGAAGTGGGCAATTAAGGCCTAACTTCAAGGAATGATGGAATGACAGTTAAAAGAAGATAGTGGGCAACAATTGAGGCCTAAAAACGTGGAGAAGTGTGGGCTACACTTTTAAAAACGTGGGAGTTATCTTGTAACCTCCAAATAGAGCACTTGTACATCCTAGAATGTACTAGCAGTTGAGGTTGTCAACTGCAATGCCATGTAGCAAGATTAAAGAGTTCAATGAAGGACTTTTGTAAGGCTATGTATAAAGCAATTTTGAAAGGGCTTTAGAGGTAGTTGTTGCTAATAGATTATGTAACTCTGGAAAGTCTAGAGAATGCACCACAATCCGCCTATATGTGGGTTCCTTTGTACTTGAGTTAAAGTAATAAAGGTTGGGAATGGAGTTCCCGTAAATGGATGTGAGTATACTTTATACTTGTTAGCATAATTCATGGGTAATACATTGTGTGTGTGTGTATTGCCTAAGTGTAGTTCCGCATGAGAAGGCTGAAGCTTGACAGTGAAGTTGTCAAGTTGTCGCACGGGTGGCATTGGACTTGCAGAAAAATTAGATGCCAGAGGAATGCCTATGATAGTAACCATGGTTATGTAGTGCAACCAATAAAATATGGTCTACAAATTAGAATTTTTTAAGTAAGATTCCAATGTTAGCTGGTACGCAATAATTAATGTATTTAGTTAAATATTTAATCACTAAAGCCATTATAGCTCTCATAAAAGTTAATTGACATTTCTTATATCCTTAATTTGTCTTTTTAGCTATTTATGATTATAAAGCATAGTGCAATTATTTAACTTCCTTCATTGACAAAGCTGATTTAGGTAATCAAGCTCTTCAGTCTCTGAATAGTTCTGCTTTTTGATTAGTTTCCCCTTAATTAATACAGTTATGAGTACTAATTCAGATTCTTCATTAGCTACTCCCTTCACCAAAAGGTAAGTTATACTCTCAATATAATTGAACGATCTATTAATTAGCTATGCAATTCATCATTTATTGTATTATAGCTAGTATCAAGTGATTAATTCAATCTTTAACAAACTTTGCAGGTTGGATGGTAAGGTAGGAATTGTTGTTCTATTTCTATAAAAATAAAATAAATGGAATTTTTTTGGGTTTAAAAGTTTTGAATAGTAGGGTTTAAAGCATTTTATGACAATTAAATTGTTACAATTCAATATTTGATCTTGTAACCTATATAACTTAATTCTTTATTCATTTCAATTATAAATTGTGTATTTATTTCAATTATTATTTTGATACAAGAGTTCCAAAATAATACTACTATGTAAACCTTTCATTCTCACACTTTCTAAAGAACTCACTAGTACTTACATGTACAACACTCCACATACACATAACTCCCATATAATTCTATCTTTATATTCTATTATATATTGGGCAAGGAAAGGTGTGAGCAGAGAGAACTTATCACCATTCTTGTGCAGGGAATTGAGAGACATATTGTGTGTAGGAGTTAAGCTGTTGTATCCTAGGGGTAACTTATCAAGAGACTTCTGCATCGGTTGAGCAATATTCGTGGTGGCACGAATTATCTTAAAGAAAACGATATATATGTGCCTCATCTCAGCTTTCTACAATTTCTTGACTCATTTTATATTTAATCATTTATCTACATCAATTTATTTATTTAAATTGTAATGTTAGTATTGATTATTGTAATCTTGACAGAATATTGACCAACAATTTTAAGGCAAATTTGTGGAGCAATAATTTTACAAAGGCGTACAATTTTAAGACATGTTCGCCCTGAGGTGTAGATCTCGTTGTTGGAGTCAAGAATGATCAAAGGTGGAGTTGATAACTTGAACAAATCATTTTGTTTCAAGAGATGGAAAGGAGATATGTTATTTTATCGCAACATGCTGAAGGTATCATGTGTTTTAATAGAACAATCCATTTGAAATGTGAATTGGTGGTAAGTCAAGTAATGTTGATTTTCAAGAAAAAAATAAAAATAAAAAATTCTTCACAACAAGAAATAGTGGGGGTTAAAAAAAAAATTGAAAATTTAAGTTTTTTCTACTGCTTCATTTGAGAATGAGATTTTCTATTTCTTCATTTGAAAATGAGTTTATGAAACTAAAAAGGAGTAAAAGTGAGTTAATTTATATATATATATAAATATATATATATATATATATATATATATTTATATATGAATTGACATGCTAATATGATGCAAGATAAAGAGAATTTTTTTGCTCTAGTGAAAGCATCAATTTTGTTCTATATATTTTTGAATTACTAATTCCCATATTAAAATAATTATTTTATAATGGGAGGATATGTGTAATTTGTTGGAGAATACTTTTTGATATTAATATCATTTTGGTATTAATTTCTCACAAATTGGTGAATATTAATTTTGAGACAATTCAAAAAAAAAAATTAAGATACAAATTGATTTATTTTTAGGCATCTTTATAATTGCCAATGTATTTGAAAAAAATAAATAAAAAGGCATTCCTATTATACAACAAAAGGTATAAGGGTGTCGAATGTTATAATGTATTTTAAAGCATTCCTATTATACAAGGTATAATAGTGCCAAAGATTATCATGTATTTTACATGAACTAAGAAAAGTCCCTTTTGAGAATGAAATTTCTCTATCCTTGATAATTTATTATCATTGTGGAATCTTTTATTTACAAATTAAGTGAGATTATTTTTCCACTATTTGAATGAACGTGGATTTTTTTTTTTTTTTTTTTTATTTTTTTTGTTGAAAAGTATAGAGTGTGAAATTTGATTTATGCTATGTTGAACGTGAATGACCAGAAATTTAGAAGGACAACATAACTAATTTAGTGAATGTGTGGGAAAAATAAAATATTGAGATTATCATTGGTCATTCATAATACTATGGAAAACTAATGAGCCAAGGCCAATGAAAAACAAATTAGTAATTTTATGGAAGGAAAAAAATACCACTTATTTTTATTTTTACACATGTGCACTATTGTACCAAGTGAGTATAATGTGTAAGATTATCTGGTCTTTTAATATATATAAATTGTGTAATATTTAAATCTTTAATTGGAGTCAAAAGATTGGATGGGTATATAGAAGGGGATGGGTCTTAAGCCTAAAGAATAGGAAATTACCTATCAGGATACCTAACCTAGTGATTAGAGATCCTAAAAGCTAGGTTCAAAGGGAAGAACAAATTATAGAGTAATTTGGAAGTGGGATTCACTACTAAATAAATTTTTTAAAAGGTCATCCCTATGTTGTAGGTGCATCTATTCTGCAATGAGATAAAAAGTTGACTTATTTTACTCTTAATGAAATCTATATCTCTTATGAATGAAGTTTCACAAATTGCAGAAACACTCTTGATAGATTTCACCTATGTGAGTGTTGGAGTGGGCTTGCTCCTATGAGAATAGGCTAATTCTCTATCACACTTATGAGATTTGGATAAGTACAAGGCCATAATGTGTTGGCTTATGAGTTCAAAATTTGCACTTGGACTATTATATGCAATATATATTTCTTAAATCCTTTAAGCAGTCATAGTTTAAGGTCATATTACCATTAATGACTCTAGACCAAGATTTGTAAAAATGCTAAGTGAAAGTTCAAGGCAATGCTACTTTCATTAAGCATGGTAATCTATCTTTGCCCAATATTGAATATAATATGTTTTACTGTTTTATTGAAATAAGTGGGGGATTGTTGTTCTATTTCAATAAAAATAAAATAAATGGAATTTATTTGGGTGGTTTATTGAAATAATAAATTTGTGGGATTTTCAAAATTTTAAAAGTTTTGAATAATAAGGTTTGAAGCATTTTATGACAATTGAATTGTTACAATTTAATATTTGATTTTGTAACTTATATAACTTAATTCTTTATTCATTTCAATTATAAATTTTATATTTATTTCAATTATTATTTTGATATAAGAGTTACAAAATCATACTACTTTATAAACCCTTCATTGTCACACTTTCTAAATAACTCACTAGCACTTACATGTACAACACTCCACATACACACAACCCTCATATAATTTTTCTTTATATTCTATTACATATTGGGCAAGGAAAGGTATGGGCAGAGAGAACTCGTCTCATTTCTTGTGCAGGAATTGAGAGACATACTGTGTGTAGTAGCTGAGCTGTTATATCCTGGGGACAACATGTCAAGAGACCTCCGAATCGGTTGAACAATCTCTGTGGTGGCACAAATTGTCTAAAAGAAAATGATATATTCGTGCCTCATCTCATCTTTCTACACTTTCTTCACTCATTTTATATTTAATCATTTACCTGCATCAATTTATTTATTTAAATTGTAATGTTATTATTGATTATTGTAATTTTGACAGAATATTGACCAACAACAATCATCCCCAACGGTGCCAGTGGTATAGGAGAGTGCACAACAAGGTTGTTTATCAAACATGGTGCTAAGGTTCTTATTGGTGATATCCAATATGACCTTGGCCACTTACTTTGCACAAAACTTGGATCTGAAGAAAATATTTCTTATATTCATTGCGATGTAACATGTGAATCTGATGTTCAAAATGTGGTCAAGTTGGCAGTTTCAAAGTTCAGCAAGCTTGACATCATGTTTAACAACATTGGTATTCCTGGCATCACAAACCATCCCTCTAATACCTCAAATTATGATACTAAAACCTTTAAGAGAGTTATGGATGTAAATGTGTTTGGTGCTTTCTTGGGTGCCAAGTATGCATCAAAAGTAATGATTCCAGCCAAAAAAGGTTGCATTCTCTTTATTTCGTGGCTTATGTGACTTTTGGAGGGACCTTGGCTGTAACACCCCAAAAAACTTAATATAGTTTAATTAGGCTAAATAGGTATTAATTACAGTTAAGCATATAATTAGTTTAATCAAGCATTTTGATCAGAATTTCCATGTATTTATTCATGCATTTAAATTAGGAAAGTTTAAGGTAAAATTCCATATTTAGATAGAGTGACATCATGATGACATCATCATTTCGTTTGATGACATTATCATTTAGTTAAGTTAGTTAGGATTTAAGGATGGAGACATCATTAGGATGACATCACCATGACAACATCATGACATCATCATTTGCATCATCATGACATCATCATTTGTAATTAGGAAAACATGTCATAATGGAACTAAGTGGTTAGGAAATAGTTAGAATGGAACAAGGAAGGAACTAAGCTAGGTAGAGTCAAACTAAAAACATTAGGAGAGTGTGAATGCATTAATTGAACTTACTTAGGTGTAGGAACCATATTAAAAGAAGAAGGAAAATAATAAAATATAAGTTGCTTGCTTAGAAAGCAAATATGGAGAATTAGGAAAATAATAAAATATAAGTTTCTTGCTTAGAAAGGAAACATGGAGAATTAGGAAAATAATAAAATATAAGTTGCTTGCTTAGAAAGGAAACATGGAGGATTAGGAAAATAATAAAATAAAATGTGATAAATTAGGTGTCACAAAGAGGTGAAGTGTGGCACTTTGTAATAAATGCAAGGGGTGAGTTGTAAAGACATGTGTAAATGAGTAATAATTAACATAGGAAAAAGCCAAGGAATAGAACTCCTATAAATACCCCCCATGTCTCCTTAAAACCCACACACACACACATTCCTTAATCCATACTAAAAGAAGAAAGATAACCTTAAACCTAGACATACACCAAAAGAAGTAAAAACCATAACTACCAAGAAAAGAAAGCCAAAACCGTAGACTAGGAAAAGAAAAAGAAAAACGTAGACTAGAGGAAGAAAGAGCCAAGCTGTAAGAAGGAGAAAAGGAAAGGAAAACCGAAAGAAGAGGGAAAAGAGGCGTAGGGAAAGAAAGAAGGAAAATAAATAAGCTAAGGGTATTAGGCAAGTATTCATACATAGCCTTATCTTTCTCTTCTTGATTCATGTTTACTTCATTGATTCCTTCATATTCCTCATGATATTCTCATGATCCTTCAAGCATATGAAATGAGTGTGAATGAAAATAATGAAATGATTTCCCTTGTGGAAATTTTAAAAGAAAGGACTAATAATTCTAGTAAACTATCTTGAGTTTATGTTGGCCAAAGATCACCAGGTATCTAAAAAGGGAGGATACTTAAACCATAGTAAGGATCCTACTATTGAGAGGCAGTACGAAGTAAGAGTACACAAAGTCCTCCTTGTAAGGCAGCCTCGGGTTTGCGTAAATGGTCAAGAATGGTTACTAAGGACTGGATAATAAAAGAAATGAATAAAGTTTGCATTTGCATATATTCCCATATTTTAAAACTGCCATCAAGATATTCCCCTTGGCTATGTGTGAATACTTGTTGAGATTCGACTCACCTTCCTTCATCTTGATGGGCAGGATAATTAGTTTCCATGGAAATGTTTATTGTGTAGACTTATCCTGTATTTGTGAGCTCCTGGGAGGATGGTATCGTATATGTTACTGAAGGTTGACAAGTAGTAGATTCGTGGTACGAGAAGGGAGACGAAAATAGTCCTCTTACTACCGTATGCGTAATTCCACTTGTTACCTAAGTGGATAATGGGTAAAGGTTTTGGTATTATGGTCAATGGGTCCTAAGTAAATAATTAGTGATGACCATAATCATAGGTATAAATATAGCTTGGACTTCACTTAGGAATTTTGGAGGAACTTGTAAAATAGTTGTATGGTTTCTCTTTTCGGCCCAAATATGGTATGAAGTCTATAAGTGTCTTGTAAATTACTAAAATGAAATATTATGTCTCTTTGTGAAACTTTAATGGTTCACTTAGTAAAATCGGTCAAGTAGAATTACCTAGGAAAAATACAATTGTCTAATTTGGCTATAATAAACAACTATTAATATAGGAAAAATGAAGCAAATGGTAGAAAATAAATTAGGAAGAATTGGTTAAAAGGTAGAATAGTAGTCGGTTGTGGAAGATAAAATATAAGGCTAGGTGTTGGTAAGAAATTAAGAGTAAGGATTTATCCAAGTCTAAAGAAGGTAATTGATATAATAAAGATAAAATAATAAAAAAGAAAATTTTATTCTCTTGAATAATTAAGGGTAATTACTAGCTAATTTAAGTATTAGGATAATAATTAGCTTAAGTATAGGATTAGGAAGTAAGGTGTCACATCGGCTGCATCAAAAATGGCTGTAGTAGGAATGACAAAGAACTTATATGTGGAATTGGGGCAGTATGGGATAAGAGTAATTTGTATCTTTTATTTTTGAGTTGCAAGTCTAATGCTAAGTCAGTGTATGCATAACATGAAGAAAAAGAAGATAAAGGAGGTAATCTCATTATTAGCAAACTTGAAAGGGGAAGTAGTAGAGGTTGAAGATATTGCAAAGGCAGCTTTATATTTGGGAATGATGAATCCAAGTATGTAAATGGCTTGAACCTTGTGGTTGATAAGGGTTATAGCCTTATGAATCCCACATTTTCAAGGTTGACTAAAAGCATATTTTCTTAGAGTGTGTTTGAAATTATAAAAATTATGGAATTCAATTCATTTTAAATGAATATTGATAAAATCTTGTGTTTGGTATCTATCTTTCATGAGGATTCAATTCATTCTAAATCATTTTTTTATAACATTTTTTATTTTTGAATTCTTATCAAAATTGGTATGATTTGTTAAGAATTCAATTCAATTAGACTAAAAATACTTATATACCCTTTATTTGTTCTCCTCCTTATGTTCACATCTCATAAACCACAAACCCTTCTTTTTCCTAACCTATTTCTCATCTCATCTCTTCCCTTCTTTCTTTCCCCTCCTCTTCTCCTCATTTATCTTCCCTCCTTATATTGTATTAGACCTGTACCAATGATTTAAGTTGCTTTTGTAGGGAAAAAAATCTTTTATTAATGCAAGGGTAATTTTGAAAAAGTATTCAAATGAATTGAATTCTATTAGTTATAATAATATTCTAAACACTATAATTTAATTTAACTCATTTAAATTCTATCACTTAAATGATTTATTCCAAACATTGAAAAATAATTTAAATTGAATTAATGTCACACCCCTCATGAAGGCATGACTAGCCGAAGGGTTAGATAACCAAACCTTCATAACCCTGACTTCAAAATGAAGAAACAAATATGACTGTTAGATCAACCAATGAATAAAATTAAAAATTTATAAAACAAAAGTTAACGGTGAAAGTTTGTTGACTGAAACAAATCACAATTATTGAAAATTTTGGTTGAGGTTCCCTACAATGTGGAACATGCCTTAAAATGCAAATCTATAAACTCCGGTTCTTACAAAACAACAACACAAAGACAATAAGGAGCTCTGCTCCGTCCACATCATAAACAAGAAAAATATTAGACTATGACATCATACAAAATTAAACACCCCACAGTTTTAATGTGACTGCAAACTTTCATCCTTAACTTCAATTCTGAGATCCTGCAAAATACTTTATCATACTCTATCGGCAGGTCACTAGCTCGGCGAAGCCATATACTGAACTCCTATTACTAAAAAAAATCCATAAGAGAGGGGTGAGTCTTACGGACTCTGTGAGTACAAAATCGTATCCAAAGGGTAATAGCACCACTTAACACAAGTATATAACATATATAGTCAATTAATATCATGTGACAATATTCATCTCTTAATTCAAAATACACGTACATATTTGTAATCGTCATAAATTCATAACTTACATGATTCATAAGATCACCAATTAGTCAGAACAATCATAACATACAAAGCAAAAAAAGGGATAACGAGTAACTCAGCCCTGTACAACAGTATCACCCCTCACCGGACATTTACATGCCCGCACAACATATTGATCTCCATACATAATTCATTCCACCGGGGTTGAGCACTCAAACTTTTAAAAACAATTATTAGAATCAGAATATCTCAGAATTTCAAATAACATATCCTAGGTGCACCTGGATCTCAGTTCCCGAAATTAAAAATAAAAAAAAATAAAAAATTTCTCAAAAATATTTCAATTTGTTGGCCCTTATCAACCAAAAAAAATTTCAAATAAAAATGATTCAAATAACTCACTAAAACATTACATTTGCAAATTTATTTAAATACATATACAATTATATGTACTAAGAGCCCTTAAAGGCAACAATTAACCACTCACCTTTAACCGATTTCGTTTGTCACTTGCACTAGCATTCATGCATCTCATCAGGTCCACATTAGGATCCCAAACTGAAATTCATATTTTCAAATAATACTTAGTCCATAAATGTTATTGTTATAACCTTTTAATTACCAAGCTTATATATTAATTTATATAGGTTTCTTTATAAAAGTTTTATATTAAGCAATTACATGTTAAGTAGTATAAATTGTAGTTTATGTGATAAGGTTGATAATAAAAAGACATTTTAGATGTCTTGCTAATGCATAGGGTAGAAATAAACTATCAGAAAAGTTAGAAAACACTAGTGAGTTAAAGATGTTGAAATTGTCCAGACTTGGGGTTTGGACCAGTGTTCACTTTAACAGTCATATCATCCTTTGAAAAATTCCAAATCTAGTTTCAAAAATTTATTAAATACTAGACACACGTAGCTTTATAATGGTATATCATTTGTAATTTTTAGATTTGTATATCAATACAGTTTATTCTTTGAAGTTGTATCAAATTCTACAAAACACAGGATTTTGGTAGCTCTGACCTTACCTTAGTCAATTGAATACAACTTTCTCTAGAAAAAAAAAAAAAGAAATTCACTTCCGTTTGTTGGATTTATTAATAGACAAGTATATATTTCTAGATAGGTATCATATACAGTATTTGGATGTGTATATTAGTACAGTTAATTATTTAAAGTTTACTCCTTTAGGCATTTCACCACCTTCTTGGATATATGTTTATTTTTACTTACATACTTAATCAAATTTAATAAAAAGTTGAAAGATTAACTTTAGGATGTTATCTACTTTATTATTTAGAAATTTTTTTAAACTTAGCCTTGAACTCACTCGATTCTTTACATACACAAAAACAGAGCACTCGTAAAATTCCTGGTTGCCAACTTTTGATTCTGATATTAATAAAATTCTCATACTTGGGAATTAAATTACGACAATCTCCAATCTAGTGCTTCAAGATGTTAGGAATAACTTTCATTCAGATGTCCTAAGCTAATTCCATCTACAACCCTCGACGAAGTCTTCCGGATTGACTGAGGTTCCCTAAAAATTTTGCATGACCTAACAATAGTTTAACAGTTCTAACTAACAATATACTAGGAACTAAGTTACGGAATTGTGTAGACAATATCTCAAGATCCTAAGCTACACTTTCTTTTTTTGAACTTTTAATTTAATTCAGCCTTGAAAACACCTTAAACACAAGATTTTTCACTCCCACGAAATCTGTCCTGCATCCCCTTTAAAAACCATTCAACTCTCACTCTTAACACTTCACCTCACAATTAAACATCATTTGCCTATACTCACTACTCACTATCATCAAATCCTCAATTGACCACATTAATCAACCATTCTTTATTCTTGTTTAAGAACTTTTTATTCAAATTCCAACTCTTAATTTATGTCTTTAACCTTCTTTCATTCATTATACTATAACTAGTTTTATTTAAGCATTTTATCAAACATCTTGAGTGCATGATTTATGCTAGTTCATATATAGGTGCATGTATATATATATATATATATATATATTCCCATAGCTTTAACACTCTTACATATAACTTATGTTTCAACCATAAATTAATCAAATTAACTGAAACTTGAATCTTAAAACATCCTACCAATTCCTTAAATGCTTAGCCTTGATTCATTCTCTTCACTCTCATCAAACTTGAATTAACCATTCTACTATCAACATACTTTAATTTCATGGCTTACTTTTCCACTACTCAAATATTCATTCATTGTCACTCAATATTTCATCTTAGTAAACCTATTGTTTTACATTAATCAAAATTTCAAAAGTTGATAAATTTTCGTTCAAAGTAAACAAGGATTAGAGACTAACCCCTCAAAACTTCTAGTTAGATGACCAAGAAAGGAGGAGGAACAAAACTTGGTAGTTGCCATAGTTAAAAGGCTACACAACAAGAGTGGAAGATGGCTGAAATAGGGCACCCTCACCACACCAAATGCAACTGCCCAAAATTAAGGTTTTGGCTTCCAAAACCTTCACATCAACCCACATAAACAAGCCACAAGCAAGGAAGGAAGGTTAGCTCTCAAGTCAGCTACCACACGCCCAAAACAGGGCTTATACTACCCGGCTACAAGGTGCTGCCAGCAGCTCTTAAATAGCCATACCTATGCCTTACTCAACCAAAGTGACAGCAAAAGAGGAGAAGAAGGGCTTTGGACACAAAAAAGGACTTCAAACTCAAAACTTGAAGGTAGAAGTTCTCGACTGGTAGAGGAATAAGAAGAAAACAAATGGAGAAAGATGGTGCTATTTGAAGGAAAGGAAAGTAGATTCCAAAAAAAGAGAAAGAGAAAAGGAAAATATAAAAAATATGCAAGTCAATGGTCAAGTTCCAAATATGTGGTATATATATATTAATTCTTAAGTTGTACTTGTATCTACCTATAAATATACATACATATACATATATATATATATATCCAATTTAATTCCATTTGTTTTATTCTATGCTCACACTTATCTAATAGCTTATATAAAGCAAAGTAAAAATAATAATAATAATAATAAGGTCCAAGTCAACTAAGTTTAAATTACTGTGTATATACATTTTACGTACATATAGGTATAACATTTATTTATTTTATCTATGCTTGATCTCATTTTTATGACCAAGACTTACACTTAACTGTTCAATTGAATTATTATTTATTTAATTTATTTACGTATTTATTATTTTTATAATGAAAATTTACACATTACGCCTAAAACTCAATATTTTTTTTTTCTGATATCGGGTTATAACAATTGAATTAAACTCTTACATAATTTTTTTCTAAACTCACCCTTAAAACTTGTATTTGTTTTGTTATGTACATTAAATTGATAAATAAATTGATGAATCTATTTTTATCTAAGATTGTAATTAGTCTTGTGCCAATATACCCATATGGCTATTTGATGTCGCTCTTGCTCTTTTCAACACGGAATCCTATGAATAAAATGAGTATCCAACTCTCTTTAAGAAATGTGTATACAATCTCAAGATAATAATAATAATATGTGCATCGATTTTAGAAATGTTATTCTAAACTTTTTAATTGATGTGTTTACCGACCATGGTCAACATTATGTGAAGTACTTGAAACCACTTGTCTAAAAATATATATATATTGAATTTTTTTTCCTAATAAATTATATATAAATTAAGCAATGCAGTGGTTTAATAAATATGGTTTACATATGATCACCATGTGTTAGCCTTGCTTAATTATGCTTATTTATTTGGTGTATATATGTATATATTTTGGTAAATCATACTTTTTCTTTCTATTGGCAAAATCTACTTTAATCTATTCAATTTGAATTTTACAAATATGGCCTCTTAGGGGTGAAAATTTCTCGAATATAACCAACTAACTGAATTGAAATGATCAGAATTTTAGATTCAGTTTTGGTTAAATTCAACAACACAATTTTTTCAGCTTTTCTGATCCATGAACAAAATAATTTGGTTTGGTTATGTTTGGTATTAGATATAATTGAAACCGAAATTGAATTATGGGCCTTCAATTTGTTATGGACCTATCCAGCTTAAGCTAGCCCACTAATATAAAGCCAACTAAATCCATTCAGAGTCAGACGAGTATTCCCATTTTTTGATTTTCCATTCCCAAATCAAAAAGACCAAAACCTAATGGCTAATCCCCTTCTTCTCATTACAGTTCTCTCATCTCTTCCCTCAAACCTCAAGCCTCTGTCTCTCTTTACCTAATCAAAAACCTAATCAGTAACCACTGTATCAAACCTTAGTCTTGCAGGCCTTAATCCTTCTCTTGATTCTCTCATCTTCCTTCTTAGTATATACCTTATTAGTCAGTCAGCACTTAGCAGCTCAGTCCTTCTCTGTTTCAACTGTTAAGCTAAAATTAACCTCTCAACTTTCTCTTCTCTCTATTCTTGGGATTGAACTTTAATTGTTGAGCTTTCAAGTTTTAACCTCTTGTATCATACCTCAGTCTCCCAGCTTTGTCCTTCTCTGCCACTGCCCACTGGTACTTCAGTCTTCGGTATTCAAGAACATTACAAAGTCAAAATTCACACATTAGTCAACTATAATTTTTAAGTTTATACACTTTATGTATACAAGTTGTTACTGAAGACCTACAAGACATATTCAAATATACCCCAACCAAACCCAACATCTTCGCATCCTTTGTTCAATTCTATATACCTCTACAGTTAGTCAGCCCCTAAACTGATAAGAAAGTATGCCTTCTTTCTCTTCCTTATCTGTTTTTTGTTCCTTTTTTGGCAACACTGGATCCACCGTAACCTAAGAGGAATTCAACATATTCCACAACATTGATCAAACCTTCTTTTGGTCTTCAACATGGGTCTAGACCCTACATAAGCCACACAGATTATGGCTTTCGGGATATGGCTTGAAGAAACAAACAAGGACATGAAAATGGTGTGCAACATCCTCAATTTTCTAGACGACTACAAAAATATGATTCTACAACTAATTTATACTCAAAAACTGACCATTGTGGAATGTGTTGAATTCCTTTTGGGTTACGGTGAAGGTGGTTCAACCTCTTGCTACATGTAACCATTGTGGTAGTGTCCATGAATGTCATACTACAAAAAATGATACTTTTTTCATGCTTAATCATATTCATATATATCGTAAGTACTATATGAAGATGAAAGAAAAAGGTCAATTAGGAGTATATGATATGCTTTAAACATTGCCTAACTACATGATAAAGATGCTATTAGGAATGCTATAGTTGAATACATTGTTCTTGGAGAACATTCATTCAAGCATGTAAAATCTTTTGCATTTTGTAGGTTTTTTCTATTCTAGTTCTATGGTTTAATTGTCCATGTCGAATGACTATTACTAAGGATATTTGGAAACAATATGAAGATGATAAGGGAAAATTAAACCATTTGCAGACTAAATCAAAAGAAAGGATTTGTAACACCACTGACACTTGTACATTTAATCATAATTTGAATTACATGTACTTACTATACACTTTATTGATGATGAGTAGCATTTGCACAAAAGTATTATGAATTTTCGTAATATAGATAGTCATAAGGGTGAAGATAAAGGCAAGCCTATTGAGAAGTGTCTTATAGCTTGGAGAATTGAGAGGGTGTTCACTATTAAGGAGGATAATGCTAGTGCTAATACAGTCACAATAAACCACCTAAAAAGAAAAAAGTATGTAGGTGGGTGGGTCTAGATGGTGAGTAAATGCACATGAGATGTTGGGCATATATTTTAAACTTAGTTGTTTCAAATAGTTTGAAGGAATTGCAACCTTCAATTGTTGCAATTCAAAATACTTTAACTTATGGGTGGTCCTCTCCTTCTAGGAATGCTACATTTGCTAAGTATATGAAGGGTGAGGGAGTGAAGAGTAAAGGTTGGTTTGTCTTCATGTTCTAACTAAATGGAACTTTACTTAGTTCATGCTTGATAGTGCTCTTATGTTTGAAGCCACTTTTGAATCAATGAAAGAAGAAGATGAACCGTATAAGAAATGGTTTAAAATAAGGAAAAGTGTTAACAAAGATGAGGATGTGATTGAAGATAAAGATGAAGATGGGAAAAAAGTACCTAAGAAGAAAAAAAGGCTAATGCTAAGATTTTTGTGAAATTCCTCAAAAAATTTCATAATATAACTTTATGAGTTTTTTGAGAATTTTGCATGTGACATCTAATAATTGTTACAATAGGATCAAAGTAGTGGAAAATGGAACTAAATTAGCGATGTAATAGCCAAAATAAAGTGTTGGAAAGGATGACTAGAAGTATGCAACTAATATTGGGAAATTAAATTAAATCAACCCTTTGATGTTCATTGTTGTTGTCCTAGATCCTCACTTTAAACTTGGTTACATACGATATCTCTTTGCAAGTTCTTATCCTTTTATAATTGCATCCAATATGAGTTATCAAGTTAAGGAACATTTATTAAGATTGTATGAAGTTTATACTGAAGCGATTCCAAAAAGTGATAGTCTAGAAAAGGATGGGAGTTTGACTACCGATGGTCCTTTTATTGATGATTCATGTGATCATGATATTTTTTTATTTTTTTTTAAGTGTAGTGAATTCATGGATGAGTTAAGTCAATAAGAGGTATAAGGTTAAATCAGAGATAAAGAAAAAGTTGTATTACACTTGGTCAAGACCACCATTAGGTAGTATTTTGGAAATATTTCAATGGAGATCAGCCGAGTTAAATAGGCTAACTTCACAACTTTTAATTCTCATGTTTAGGCAATTGGCTAAGAAAAGGACTCTATTTCTTAGACAATGGGTTCCTGGGATACTAAAGAAAGCTCCTAATAAATTAGTTCGAGTAAAATGTAACTACTAGGCATGAATTTTTAAAGGAATGCAATAAATAAAGCATGTAAAGAAATGTTGTAAATAAAGCAATAAAGGTTGAATGTTGAATAGGAATTAAATTGATAGATTTGTGTTTTGACGTTGGAGTGTGTTTTTTCAATTGATGACTCTAGTCCTATTTATACAAGAAAAACTAGTCGTTAACCTATTAATCCTATCTGACATGTTCTCCCATAACCTTCTAACCAAGTATCCATCAATGTAGGAGCGTAGCTAACAGCTAAAGTGAGTTACAAAACATGTCAGTTGACTTGCCCAAAAATTCAGCAACCAATTTTTGCCTCAACTAGTCCAATTAACGATTTTTTTAATGCCCCATATCTCCATAATCCCTTAAAAATAAGATTTGATGTTGAAAGTGGTTTAAGTGCACCAACTACCTTTGACTTGGCTAAACTTGATAGATCCAATAGCTCCTATTAGCTGACTAACTCAATTTTGATTCAATGAGTCCATAAGCCCAATAAGTGTCCAAGCTCGTTGAAAGACCAATTTTGTGTCACACCCCTCACTGAGGTATGACTGGCCAGAGGATTAGATACCCAATCCACCGTAACCCTGACTTCGAAACAAAATAACAAACCTGACTCATGACCCAACTAAAGAATAAAACTAGCTTTTCTAAAACTGAAGTTCACTATAACAATTTATTTCCTATAATAGTTAACAAGTTACTGAAAAACGAAGTAGAGATTTCCTGCGATACGAAAAATGCCTTAAATAACCAATACATAATCTCATGATTTTACAAAACAGTAACATAAAATAACAAGGAGCTTCGCTCCAACCACATCATAACCAAGACAAATAACTAGACACTTACATATTTCAAAATTAGACACCCCCACACTTCTAATGTGACTGGAAATTTTCATCCTTTAACTTCAAGTCTGAGATCCTGATATTACCTTGCCATACTCAATCGGCAAGCCACAAGCTCAGTGACGCCATGAAACGCATTCCTGTTACTAAAAAATTTCACAGAAGAGGGGTGAGTCATATGGACTCCGTGAGTGGAAAATCGTACCTAAAGGGTACTAGCATCACTCAACACAAACGTATAATATACATATTAACATCATGTAACATAATTCATATAACATTTCACATTACATGTGCATCTTGTAAGTTCCACAAATTCACAATTCATATTACACACAGGAACACAATTTAAGTCAACGCAACAATATCACGCAATGCAATCAAAAGGCCAATGAGTAACCCAGCCCCGCACAACATTATCACCCCCTACCGGGCATTTACGGGCCTGCACAACAAATTAATCTCCGTACACAATCCATCCCACCGGGGTTGAGCACTCAATTTAAAAAACTATTTATCAGAATCAGAATTTCTCATGATTTTAAATCAGGGTATCCTAGGTGCATCTGGACTCTTAATTTCAGAAATGAAAATCATTTTCCAGAAAATATTCATGAGTTGGCCCTTATCAAACACAACCAATGTCAAACAAAGCAATCAATATCAAACAAACATAATTCAAATAAATTACTAAAATACTCTATTTACTTTTCATATATCACGTATATTCAAATAAACATATAATTACACATACTAAACTAGCCCCTAAAAGCAGCAATTAACCACTCACATTTGACCGATTATATTCGTTACTTGCACTTGCGTTCGCGCCTCTTATCAGGTCCATATTAGGGTCCGGAACTGAAATTCATATTCCAAATAATACTTAGTTCCTAAATGTTATTGTTATACTCTTTTAATTACTATTATCAAAAACCTATACTACCAAATTTCAAGACTAGCTTACTACCAAGCTACATGTCATTCAATTTCCAATTTCTAAAATAATTATCTAATTAAATAACATTGACTATTAATGATCATTCCGTAGAAACGCCTTAAACGTTAAGAACTTATATAATTTCAATTTATCTTAATCTAGATTCATATATTCCTTATCTTACTAATTACCCATAGTTTAACTTACCTATGACAATTATTAAGTTAATTAACCTAGTTATCAAACTCTTTAATATTAGTCTAATCTCAATTCCAGCTTTTAATGTTTACACTTGACTTTTTCCATATTTACCTACTTGCATTTCCACCTGCTCATCTTATACTCTTAATTAAGTGTAAAAGGATTACAACAATTTCAATTAATTAATTCTTTAAAATACTTTACCTAACAACTGATATATATACCTTATTCTAACTTATATACATAAGTTAATATTCATATGCATAACTTTTACCAAGTTGTTCACAGCTCCACTAATATGCTATCCACAAAATTTAACTTACCTTAATCATCCATGACCCACCCAATTCAATTAAACCTTCTTTCAAGATTACAATTAGATTCTAATTATGATTATTTCTAATTCACCTAATCCTCCTTTAATTAAATTCAATTAGTTCTTAATTTAATTTACTAATCATTGGATACTTAAAAGTGTATCTACATAACAATAAGTAAATTCTTAACTTCACATCACCCTACACGGCCATCCATCACCCTACAATCCAACTTGCTTGATTAATTAGCTTACCCTTATCACTTTGAATTAATTACAGCCATAACCACCTTCCACGGCATTGAAAACCAAACTCACAGTTGGACAGGAAGAAAAATTCACATGGGCTAAAGGAGTCAGCAGCTACCAGCCAAGACCTACACGGCAAGGCCACTGCCTTTGCCTACAGCCGCCACGCTGCTATGGCCGAGTAATAGCCTTACTCCACACTTCAATCTTTGCTGGTAAACCCAGAAAAAATAGAGTAGCCTTCACCACTGCCACAATCCACCACAATCTTATCTCCAAATTCACCACAACAACCCAAAAATCACCTAGACTTCAAGTTAAGTTAGAGATCAATTCTCCTTATCTTGAATCTCCTCTACACCGTGTCATAGTACCCCCAGCAGGCAGCCAAAACAACCCCTGCCAAAGCCAACTACAAGAACCTATTTATCTAGTAATTAAAACACATGAACTAATTTAAGGACGCAAGAACAAAGAGAGAGAAATTTAGTTACCTCCTACAAGTTCAACTGGCTAAGCAAGAAGCTAAAGATCAAGTTAACTAAAAGAGAACAGGGGCTTTCGCTCCACAGCTAACTAGGAAGAGGAATAAAGGAAGTACACAGTTTGAAGGAAGAAAAAGAAAGTGGAAGTCGCTGGAAGCAGAGAAATGTGAGGAGAATAAGACAAATACATATAATTAAGTCATTTTTTTTAATTTGTGGTACAAAATTACTCCCATTTTCCATATCTTTATATATATATATATTCCCTCACATCAATTAATTTGTTGGCACCTTAATTCCAAAATAAATAAATAAAATATCATAGTCGAAGTTAAGAAAACTTATGGTGTCAAATAAATTTTGAAATGTACATGTGTGTACATATATATATATATATATATCTAAGTAACTATCTATCTACTTTACTTTTATTCTTATTTATTATAATTTTACCTATAAATGGGAATTATACACCAAAATTTTAAAATAACTTAATAACATATCGATAACAAAATATTAACGTATCAGGTTATCATATTTTGAACCAATTTGAGTAGGTCTTATCTTTATCTTCTCTTTTGAACCATTCCTAACAGCTTTATCCTTCCATTTAATATCTGAACCGAAAATCCCTATTTTAAAGGGATTTGAAACCAAGCCATTATCCTTTATTATTTTTGAATAAAAATAATAGATAGGGCTTGATTTTAATAACCAGATGGCTGACTAAATAGGTCTTAACCCAATTGACATAATTTGAATTAGGCCCAAACTTAGTTAACCAACTCAGTTTATTAGCTGATTAATGCTTAGCTGATCAAAAATCATCAAATAAGCCCAAATAAATTTGGCCCACACCTTGTATATTTTTTAGTGTTAATAAGTAGGGAGATGATTTTGATATTCTTTCATGGTGGAAGGCTAATGCTAGCAAGTATAAGGATCTATCAATGATCACTCGTGTTGTATTAGAAGTCTAGTTTCTAATATGGCTTCTTAGCTTGTCTTTAGCATTGGGGGTCGTGTTCTTTCAGATTTTTAAACTTCATTGAATTAAGAGACTACAAATTACCCTTATATATTGCAAAATTAGATAGGTCCTACCACTAACACTATTGAGAGTGAACAACTTTTGGAGGAATTGATACACTCCAAGGAAGTTTCAGGTAATAATATTTATATTTTTACTTATATACTTCTTATGTAATCCTAGTATTTAATAATTGTGTCATTGTAGCTTAATGTTAACTTTTTTTTTTTTTTTTTTTATAGAATCCTCAAATTCTAACAAGAAGTAAAAGGATCCTATGATAATTGACTACTGGTTAATCAGACGTAAGTTTGTCAATAACTATTTTGAACTGGCCTTCTTATTTGCTACTTGTTGTTTGTATTCATTTAAACCTACCTTTCTCTTATGCCTGTACTACTACATTAACTCCTTTCTTATTTTGCTTGCTCCCAATTCCTCATACATTTGTTGTGTATACATTAAAAGAATAGTGTAAAAAGATCTTCAATAAGGAACTTCTTAAGCAGACTTTTCATTTACTGTTTTTTCCCTTAGGCTTTCCAATACATAAGTGGAAGCTAGAATATTCTAGATGTATTTCATGATATTGTAAAGGGGTCATGATATTTCATATCTTTTAACTTTGTTCCCTGGGTTCTTTCTCTTCAGCCTTCATTAATTAACATATGTTGTGTATTAGCTTTCTTTTCATTTAATAAGCAATAACTTTCATTTTATTCATGGGGTATTTGGTTAATTGGCTTTAGATGACATTGCACTTGTATATCCTTCACTGTCTAAAATCAATTAGGGTATGTCTATTGGAAATGATATTTTCAATATGGTGTGGATTGTGGAAGAAACTCTGCAGGTACTCTTGATGCTCCATGACTATAAAGTATGTAAATTTGATGGTGTATACCAATTACATGTTTCATTTCACCAAGCATTTCCTTTACTTCTCTAGATTTTTGGTCTAGCCTTTGTTAATATAAGATTTGTCATGCTTGAATTTTAGTTTGATAAGCCTCCTTTAATGACACCAGTGATAAAATTAAACATAAAAAATATTTTCAATTTGTAATTCCCAGGTTTAAACTAGTAAATGCTCTAAAGTTTAATCTTGATGGCTTTATAATATGAGGCACCAAATTCTAGTTATATTGCTTTCTTCATTGTAGCTCTTTGTAAGAATCATAAACAATATTAATGTTCTTCATGTGTGGCATGCTATGTTGTATAATATTAATTAGATAAATTCAAAGATGAACCCAATTAATTACAGTAGAGTTGCTCCTCCAATCTAAACAAGTTCTTGCTCAATCTTGTTGCTGGTATTGAAGATGCTCTATGATTATAAAGTCAATAAATTTAATGGTGTATATTAGTTACATGTTTTATTAGTTACCATTATTAATTAACATATATGGGAATTTAGGTTACTGTTTTTGTGCTACTTGGTTACATATATGTGTAAGGTTTCTCAGTATTAATTTCATATTTGAAGGGTGGCTGCTACTGCAATGCTACTAAAGTGCCGATGATTATTTGACTAACTAGTTTTGTGTTGTCGTGTTTATTTTAATTTGGACTTAAGAAGTAAGAACAATAGAACATGTAATTTACTATAAAACTAGGACAATGTAGTTATGTATTTGGATTTGAAGGATGTAATTTGGTTGGCTAGATGTTGGATGATGCTGCAGTGTGTGTGTTATGCAGCAAACTGGGACTAAGCCTTTCAATAAGGCATTTATTGGTTTAGGGCCTTTAGACTAATTTCGACCTTCTTTTGTGTCATAAAAATGATTCTATATTTGTTTCATTTTGTTGAAAAAAATAATAATAATAAAGATTTGTGGAACTTTTTTATGGGCCAAAATCATAGTTCTTTTTTTTTTAAATAAAAATAATTTACCAGTGGGCTTATTTAGGTATATTGTTAGGCTTAATTGTCCAGACCCATAAAAACTGAAAAATAATCATTTTCCGAATTGAATCCAGCATTTTCAGTTCAGTTGGATTCTTTATACAATGCAAAACCAAAATAACTAAACCGAATTTTCCCGAATACAATCGGTTTGGTTGAAAATACCCCAATAACCGATCCGATTTGATTTTTACCCTTAATGGCCTACTTCTCTATATTTATTGTTTAAATTATAGTTGACTCCACTGGCATAAAGGTTTTTTCCTCACGTATAAAAAATAACATTAATAAATAAAAAAATAGCCCCATATAACACTTACTATTTTAAGTTACTTTTTCGTACAAGGAGAAGAAACATATGTGTACGTATTGCTCCCCTAGATTAATCATTGATAGATACTTTGTTGTTATGCCAATAATAAATTAAGTTTTTTGTCCCTGTACTTTGCATAATGTACTTGCATCCTTATATTTCAAATTATTACAAGTGAAAACTTGTAATTTTAACTTTGAAGCAATTTTGGTCAATACCATTGTTATCTTTCGTACAAATCGACTTAAAAATAGAAATGTTGACAAAGCGAATGTTGAGAAATGTATTGAATTTGATGGAATGCTTATTAAGATATTAAATTGGAAGGTTGTAAACATTGGGTGATGCATGTAATAGAATTCATAAGTGTTAATTATCTAACAACACAACGATAACAAATAATAAAAATAAAAAAATAAAAACATCATATTTACGTAATTGACCTAATATAGCCTACATTCACTGAAAACACTAAGCCACAATAACTATTATTGAAAAATATAACAATCACTCAAGCACAAACTCACAATGATTTAATCTCACTCTTGTAGAAAATTCAATCATACTTTCAAAAGTGTTTTCTCACGTGAATTTTCTCTGGTATTATTATTCTCTCATCCAAGGTATATATACAACACTAGAAATCCTAATTCTAGGTCTGTTGTTGTGACTTTTCATGGGCGTAGGCCTAAACCACTAAGCTGGAGAAATACTAGCTAAGCTTTACAAAACAACAATCTCCTACTTGAAGACTAATTTTTTCCTTTTTCATCAATCTAGTCACTACTAGACTTAGTGTTTACTTGAGTTCATCAACTATGTTTTGTGATTTACTAAAGTAGAGTTTATGCTCAACTTCTCTACTTTCATTATCTTTGTCAACATTCTACAGGGTTCTTGATGCCTTTAATTTTATCAAGTTTCAATTGTCCATCCACCAACACTAATCTTATGAAGTGATATCACAACTAATATTTTTCGTCAATGAATGGAATGTCGAGTTCTTTGCCAAGTGATTGGACTTTGGCTATCAAACCAAAGTGTATTGTCTTTTTTACATCTATCCAATCTCTCCATGAATCGTTGAAAACAAATCATCTCTTTACTTGCTTCAATCACAACAACACACTTAGCCTCTGTGGTTGATAGTGCAACAACCTTTTGTAGCTGTGAAACCCATCTTACAGCTATCTCACCTATAGTAAAAACATATTTTGATGTGTTTTTTTCACCATTCTCAACATGTGAGTAGTTTGCATAGTAAAAACATATTTTGACTTCCCACATATTTTTCATCTTGAATGAATTTGTCAAATTTCAAATTCCACGCATAGGAGCTTGTTTAAGACTATACAAGCTCTTTTTTAATTTACAAACTAGGTTCTCATTTCCCTTTACCATAAGAAGAGTGGATAAGGTAGCTTATGCTTTGGAGCTACTTGTTCAAAAATTCACAATGTGTTCCAACTTCAATGTGCATTTGCTTAAAAGAAACCATGGTCATTACATTGTAGAATCATAATTACATGCTTTAGATGATGAGCGGCACCTGTTGTTGGAGCATATTGCTATATGGATAGACGGACTATAAAGAAAGGAAATAGGATGGTGGAAAAAGTCCTAGTGCAGTGGTCATATTGAGGAAGAGAGGATTATACTTGGAAGGACTACAATTCCCTGAAGAATAAGTTTCCTTAATTTGATCCCCTAGGGCATGGTTCATTTCAAAGGGTAAGATATTGACACGGGTAAAAATAGTTAGTAGGCACCATTTTGTTTGGGCTAAAGACTTGGGTTGGTATTGCTAGTAAAAAGCTGCGTTTTACCAAATGCTGAGCTGGAGAAGTTTGTTAGATGGTTAGATCCTTGCAATGGTTAGTGTTGGAAACTGTATTTCTGCTATAAGCATGGTGATACGGGTAGAATTGAGGATAAGGGTAATTTTGTATTTTGATATCAATTAATTAGCCTATAAAAGTTGTATTAGATTTTATCTTGAATATGAATGAAATTTGGCTGAAGCCATTGTCTCTTACTACAATTTGTTTTTTTTTTTTTTTTTTGTCTTCCTCCTCCTTTGTAAGTCTAAGAATTCTCTTCTTAGGGAAGAGGTTCTTCATAGCCAAGAAGCTTGGCTTGAATTTTCAAAATTACCCTTTGTTACAAAATCATCCATATCAAATGGTATCAGAGCATCTTTCTTGGCACTGTGATGATGAAAGTCAAGAGGCATGCATCAATAGAATCTCGAAAGGAATCAGTAAAATCAAGAATGGATAACATGGAAGCAAGATTCATTAGATTGGAGTCATCACTATAGGAATACAAGGCTAGTAGGGACTTATCATTTCAAAAACTAAAACTTGGTATGGATTAAAAGTTCCAAACTTTGATAGAAGTCATAGTTTCACTTAGAAGAGTTTGATCATGATAAGTAAGAAATTGAATTCAAGAATCTGGAAAAGTGGTTTCTTCTAACTGCAAAAAGTAATGACTCTACAAGGTTGATGATTAAGCTCAAACCCAATGGATGCCTGCCTGAGCCTCAATAGATGCAATTTAGTAGAGAAACTCCATGTTAGCATAAACAAATGGAAGACAAGAGTTGGCATGATGACAGGTTACCTCATACTAGGTTTTAAGCCATAATGTTGTGGATGGTTACTGTGAGACATGAAGATCAACAGAAATGTTTTGAAGTTTCTGAGATGAGGACTTTGAATTTCAATATAGTGCAAGAAATTCAAAAGCTCATCTTCAAGAAAAACTACAGCAACAATGATCTCCAGCATGCTCTAATGGCTTCCTGCTGCCATTAGTTTTTAGGCTAATCCTTTTGAGGAAAAGGATTATTTGTAGAAGTGAGAATTGATAGGGGTAGAATTGGGGATAAGGGTAATTTTGTATTTTGATATCAATTAATTCGCCTATAAAAGTTGTATTAGATTTTACCTTGAATATGAATGAAATTTGGTTGAAGTCATTGTCTCTCTCTACGTTTTCTTTCTCTCTTCCTCCTCCTCTGTAAGTTTGAGAATTCTCTTTTCAGGGAAGATGTTCACCATAGCCAAGAAGCTTGGCTGAGTTTTCAAAATTACCCTTTGTTACAAAATCATCCATATCACATGGGTTATAATTGTGTTCATTTTTCATTCTGTTTTGTTAATCGAATTGACCGAAGCTTATTTTTCTCTCTGTGATTCATTCTCTTCTCTCAATTTTATCTATAAGTTCTAGAACTCATCTCTACGAGAAGGGTTCACCATAGCTGAAGCTCAGCTTTCGAGTATTTAGAATTTACTTTTATCAATTTGCCAAGTTGTCTTGCTGAAGCCTAGTTCTAATAATTTTGGCAGATGACGTTGTTTTTTCAATAGTATGATATAATTTCATATTTTGAAGTTGGGTATTAAGTATGTGTAGGTAAAGAGATTATGTGTATTACAGCTCATAAAGAGTATGAAAGTTATCAATGAGACATGAGAGGGAGAGGCAAATGTGATGCTAAATAGACATTTCATCATTCCTTTCCTCCAAAATATGGTGAGTTTCAAAACAAAGTTAAAGATAATAATTTTTTTTTTTTACTTTTACTTTCTCGTTATGGAATATAACACAAAAACATGTTGCACAACATGATGAAATCATAGTATTGAGAACCATTGAAGAAGCTAATCCGACAATATAGTCTAAATAATGTTACAATCCAAATGAAAATGATAATAATCAGGAAATTCATTGCATGTTTCATATATTTGAATCCATTTTGAAACCATTCACATGATAACTACATATATCAGATGTCATGCCCTCTCATGAGACAAGTGAACCTTGAAGCACTTCAGCTTTTTGATTTTTTAACATGCGCTTTTCTTTGAAGTGAACACCAATGACCTTGAAGTACCTCTACCTAACAAGCTTATCGTTCATGTCTGGGATAATTGTGTTTGGTGGCCTTATTGCACCAATGGTAATTTTGTTATATAATTTGTTTTTTTTTTTTTTTTTTTTTTTTTTGGGTTTCTCATTCCTTTGGAAGGGTCATAAAATATCAACAACAACCAAAAAAAAAAAAAAAAAGAAGAAGAAGAAGAATAAAAAATTAGAGCAAGATTGCTATCTTTGATCACATAGTTATGTTCTTTCTGTTGTCATGTTTCCTTTTATTTAAGGGATGTATTTCATGTCATGATTTTGGTTTGATTATAATCATTTCAAATTACTTGTCCTTTGAAGTTTAGGCATTTTTGAGATAGATGTCACATATAGGCCTTATTCTAAGTACGTTGAGATGTCACATTGGTAATTAAGTACAAATTTCAAGCTTAATTTCCCATGTTCTCTTTCTCACCTCCATCTAATTTCTCATCTCTCCCATCTCTCTCTTCTTTTTCTCTCTCAAACTTCTGCAGTCCTGTATCAGTCAGCATGCTAGATGAGCTAAGAGTCAAATTGAAGTTGATATGCTGAATGTTAAAGTAATAAACATGAAGCCTGCTTAACTTATGTAATAAGAATAAAGCAAGGTTATCCAGGAAAGTGCCTCAAAAGTCAGAAGACATTCTTGGTGATTAATTTTGGCAATCTTCTTAAAAGTGAATTTTTTGTTCAGTAAGGTGAATGAATGACAAATTTGTATCCCATTAACATAGAAAGTGTTTCTCATTTCAGTAATTCTGTCTGGGTTATGTACTTAAGGGTAGACAATTTAGGCTCATGATTGTTGCATTAGAATACTTATCAGGAATACGTACCATGTAGTAAAATGGAATCTTCATCTGTTCTATCTGTATGGTGGCACCAAGGCAGCATATATAGTTTGCTGATGGACTTAGTTGAAACTGTAACTTCAGTGAAGTCCTTAAACAAATTTTGTTTGGAAAATCTTTTCAAGTGGAAACTTTGTACTATTGATAACATGATGTTTTAGGGTTATTTAGACAGATGGTGATATGTTAAAGTTAAGATGCTTCCTGTCCAGTTGCAAACAAATTCTGATTAGTGGCTCTGATGTCTGAACTATAATTTATACCCTAAATATATCTCGCAATACAAGATTTGTATAATGTAGGATTGCACATTCTTGAATGGCACTTAAAAAGACCTAGATATTTAAGAATTGTAGAGTCGAAAAATTATCATCTATTCAAGAGGCAATCTTTTTTTTTTGTTTTCTCCTTTTTTTAAGGAAGATAATAAATAGACAAAATTGAGAGTGAGGACACCCGTAAGAGCACCGGATTGTCTTTGATGTGAAGTTTGTCTAAATGCCTAGTGGTATTAGTTGGGAGGAAAAGGAGAAAGGATTCAGAAACTCAGTATTAACGAGGTTAATAATGCTGAACTGGGGCTTATGCCCCCCCCCATGATTTCTTGAAAATTTCAACTGATTTATCGCTCTCAATAATTAAGGAATTTTTTTTTTTTTTTTTTTGCTAAGAAGCAATAATTAAGGATTTGACTATATAAGCATGCAATCTTTTTAATCCTCAAGTATTATTTTTAAATTTAAATTATAATTTCTTATGACAACTGGAGCTAAAATAAGGATTGGGTGGTAAATCATACGAAGGTTTCATTAGAAGCATGCATTTGCCTTTACAATTAAGGTATCACTTACCTTTTACTAGTTCTCTTTAATAAATTTAAGTTGCAGTTTGACAATGCCTATTCAATTGAAGAGTAACAGCTTATCCTTTGTGTGCTCAGTAGGTAGATCCAATCTTGGCATCATTTTTAGGTGGGGCAATAGGTGTCATTTCGGCACTGATGTTAATTGAAACTAATAATATTGAGCAACAAGAGAAGAAAAGGTGCAAGTATTGCCTTGGAACTAGTAAGTACCAACCAGGTTAATCCAATTGTTGCTCTTAAAGACACATTTTATTTTTCTTTTCCCCTCCATATGATTCTAGGAAATAATTGTTATTTAGGAGACTTGGAATCTATATCAAGTATGAATCTAATTTGAGCTGTATGTATGTCTACGACTTATTCAATCTCCCTCAAAGCAAGGTTCATTATTTGAATTGCAACACAGTTGTTAAAATTTTGGGACCATTCTATTAGGATTTTATATCACTTATCAAGCAGTAGTTTGAATTCATATCATATCTGGCTCAGATTTTCCTCCTGTATTATTTGAAAACTACCTCAATTAATTTACCTATAATCCTATGGCCAGGATACTTGACCTGTGCCCGGTGTTCGGAAAGTGGTGTATGCTTGAGCATCAATCACATTCCAGTATCCAGTGCTTATGATAAACCTCTACAAGTGCCTAACACTACAAGGTGTTCAAACTGCTCAGGTGCAGCCGTGCAGGAAAGGTAAAAAGCTTGGTTAGATGCTAGTTGATTGTTTCACCACCACTTATTAATTTTCCAGTATCAACTGTCCTAACTAATCATCTTACAGGTTTATTTAAGTGATGTGTCCAACATGCCTTTGCAATGTGTCACAATCCAATCTTGTTCACTGCATGTCACACATTGCCTCTTGCCTTGTGATAGGCACTACTGTACGTTAGCTTGACATAGGGTTTGACATATGATATTTTTGTAATTAATGTAAATAGTATTTTATGTCAACTAGAAAAAATGATGTCTCCTCCTACCAGAGGGAGAGTGTATTGATAGTTAATAGTAAACCAGTACACAAGCTTGATTGATGCGTGTCGAATGTTTTGGAGTTGCTTGTAACTTCCCCTACACCAAGCTATTGTTGACTACGTTGTAGACATGTCATAGTCTTTTGTTAGCATTTTATTAGCATTTGTAATACTGAAAGATTTTCAATTATTGAGAAGTTGAAGTCTTTTCTTGTAAATTGTGGGATATTTGCTTTCTTGTTGCTTGTTTAATTACTTCGTTGCGCATTATCCTTACAAGATAACATCCGATGAGTATTTAAAAAGTTGACTTGCTACCCCTGAGGAGATAGTAAGTGCGAAATGTCTTTGCGTGCTAGCATAGTCGACTTGTAGCACACTGGGAGGTTGATAGCAAGCGAACATGACCTATGAGTAAACCAATTTAGCTAAAGAGAATCGGAGAGACACTCATTTATATTATTATGCATGTACCAGAAATTTCCACTCAACATTAGACCCCACCCAAAAAAAGAAACTACTAAAAGGAAATAGGGGGATAGAAGAAAAAACAGATGCACAGATTGTTTGATTGGAAATTTAACTGTTACAATGAAATATATTCGACCCTTATACTATTCAAGGACGATTTGGCCGAATGGTCTAAGACCCCAGATTTAGGCTCTGGTCTGAAAGGGCGTGGGTTGGAAATCCCACTGCAGTCATCTTTTTTGGTTACAAGCCCTTTGTTTTTTTTTTTTTTTTTTTCGCTGTAAATCCCTTTTGTTTTTGATTTCGTGCTTTCTACCGATTCATTTCATCATCCAAGGCTCCAACTGTCGTCTTAGAGAATTGTGAATTTATTCATTTAAAGAAAAAAATGGCGGCAGCTCTCAGAAACAGAAATAGTTTCCAACTTGTGACGCAGATTTTGACCTCATCGAGTCTGCCTCTGTATCTTGGAAGTACAACGATTAGAAGGTCACTGGAAACCATAGCTTATGAAGAGGTTCGAGCCCATCCAGATAAACCTTACACTTCCACAGCTTTCATCATTCATGGATTTTTGGGATCTGGTAGAAATTGGAGATCTTTCTCTCGCAACCTCATTGCCTCTCTCTCCAACTCTTCTCCTTCTTCAAGTAATTTTGATTTTCTCCCAATTTGTTTTATTTTATTCAAGTTTTGATTTTTGGGTATTGATTTTCATGAACTTTTTCTTTTTTTAATGAAGACTGGAGGATGGTGCTGGTGGATATGAGGAACCATGGAAAATCAGCAGAGAGAAATTTTGATCCACCTCATGATATGGTCAATACGGCTAAAGATATGGCCGATTTAGTTAAGGGTCAAGGTTGGTCTTGGCCTGAGGTTGTTATAGGTCACTCCATGGGTGGTAAGGTAGCTATGCAATTTGCTGATAGTTGTAGCCGTGGTGACTATGGTGATTCGGCTGCATTGCCTAAACAGGTTTTTCAGTTCTTTCCCAAAAGTTTCTCTTTGCTACTTTGTTAATTTTGTCATGTCTTTTGGACTCATCATGGTTAAGGTATGGCTTATTTTGACTTGAAAAGTTGAATTTAGGGTATTTAATTTTAATTTCGTAAAATGTTGTTGTCAATGTGCTATGGTTGTGATTTAGCTATGCATTTGTGGAGTTGAATTTACCGAGGAATGTTTATCATATTCTAGCATGGAGTGGAGAAAAACAGAGATGAAAAGGAAGCGTCTGAGTTGTTGAATCCCTACATAGATGAACTTTGATAAGCCCTTTAGGCCCAGCGAGCGCATTTAAGGTTTTTCTGCTCTCCCTGGACCCCTAAACTAATGATTCTGCTCTTTGATCTGTTTCAACTTGTTCTTTCACCTTATGGTAGTTTGAGTTCTGGAGAAGAATTGAAAAATGGGAGTTAGATTAATGAAACTAAATGGGAAAGGATGACAGAGGCTCAGTTTTGAACCTTTGCTACAAAAATCTTATATCAAGCGTAACTCACTCCTTATACTCAAACTTCTGCAGTACATGAACATAAACAAAAAATGTCAAGATTTAGCTAGGTGAGAACTCAGATGCTTATGTGGAGCTAGGATATGTATAAGATGTGTCCATATGCTCAACACAAGTTTGGAAGTTTGGTTATATAGGTTTTATAAACAACCTACATAACTGCTATGCTTGTGAACTTCACATAGCTTTTTATTTGTTATAACTCCCGACAATTAGCAGGACCAATATGTCTTTTGTGTCTTGGGTCAAAAGGAGCAGCACCAATATGTCTACCTCATAGTAATATGAATATATGATCCTTACAAGAGAGTGCTGCATGGGGAATTCCTTAACATAATTTCTTTTTATTTGCTAAGAAAAGAAATTTTATTGAGAGAAACAAAATACAAGGCCTCCAAAGCAGAAAAACAAAAAGAACAAGGGAAGCTTATAAAGAAAGGGCTTTCCAATCCTGCATATCAACTAAGGAGCACCTTGAAAAACTTGTTTTGCTGAACACCACAGAGAAGTCGGAAGAACAATCTTAACCCAGAAAAGGTGTAAAGGAAGGTAAAAATTGCAAAAACTCTTCGCATTATGTTCCAACCACACAAACCAAAGAAATCACAGCTCCAATCACTTAATGTCATTCTTCCTCCCCAGACCTCAGTAACGAATCAAAAAAATATCACAAATGGGTATGCTTGAGCCCTAACCAACTGAGCTCTAACTAGCTGTCTCAATTGGACCAAACATTAACCCGTTTTATTAAAATAAAAACCATACAATTAATGACAGCCCACACATGAAATTTCTAACATGTATGACATTGACAAACCCGAGGAATGCTAAAAGTATCAAAAAGTTCACACCGAATAGCCCAAGCCATCAGACAATAAGGGAAAAAATGCTTATTACTTTCACTACTCCAAGAACACATCACACAAATACCGGGGGACAGTGCCTTTTAAGGCCTCCGCATTTGCAACGAGTTATTAGTATTAATCACATCAAGAATTGCAATCCAAATAAAAGGCTTAACCTTGGAAGGAACCTTACATTCCTAATAAATTTATTGAGAGGAAACGAGCAAGAACCTGGATTCTGAAGAAGAAAGCAATAAAATGGTCTACAGGAAAAGAGAATCTAGGAATCAAATGTGGCTATCAGGAATATTAGGGAAACAACAAGGTTCAAGGGCATCCGTAACAGTCTTATTATATGAAAACTCTGCAAAAACATGTCTATTACATCAGGTTTACTAGCCTATTTCACCTTTAGAGGCGGCTGGCAGTATCTCCATATAATGAGAAAAGAAGAAAATATCAGTTTCTGACCAAGCGAGACTGCTATATTTTCTTCTGCACACTTTTATCTAAAATTGAGATGTGAAAATAAAGATGTTAGTGAGTAAACATGTACTACCGTATAGTATATCCTGGATTACAGTTTTAATGATTTAGTGAGGCTTGGCTCATCACTTTTCCTTCCTATATGTTCTCTAATAATTATATGGGATGAAATTTTTGTAGTGCCATAGCCCAAAAGAGAAGAAAGAATGAAAAAGGAAAAAAAAGAAAAAGAGAACTAAGAAAGCAGTTCTACAAATTTTATCTACCCCTCTCTCCCTTGTTGAGTAATTTTTGTGTGTTCTTGTGGTATATTGTTTGTGGGTTCAGGTACATTCCATGGCTATGCACAAACATGTACAAGAAGTCATGGTTTTATTTGTAGTAGATCCCATTATATCCTATATTAGTTACTCGATGGTGCTAGCAATGGCTCCATATTATGATAACTAAACTCACCCCAAAGGTCAATAAGATTCTTAGTATTCCTTTCATAGATTTCCAAAAGGTGCAAATTGATGTTTCATGGGTTATTCTGTTTTATATGATTACCATAGGGTTGACTTAGCCTCTCACTAAGTTTTAAATTTTAACTATTGGGTTATTAGACAATATTGAGTCCACTTGCATGAGAATTTTTTTATCCATTTTTTCTTTCTCTCTGTGAAGAACAGGTATGGGTATTGGATTCCATCCCTGGAGAAGTGAATGCTGAAAACAGTCACGAAGAGACTCGGGAAGTTTTGCAGACCTTGCAAAGTTTACCACTGCAAATCCCATCCCGAAAGTAAGTCCTCTCCTTACATCAGCTTATTTTTGTCATGCTTGATGTTGATGTAGCTGTTAATAGGCCACAATCACCTTGAGAGATAGGTGGAGAAGTAGCATTCTGGTTTTATGTCTTTCATTCACTAATATGTATAAAAATAAAATAAAAAAATTGGTTAGCACCTCTAAAGTCTACAACCAATGATTAATCACATCTAAATGGCACTTTAAACTCTTGATGGTTTATCGATAAACTTTTAGTTTCTTGCAGAACAGGTTAAGTGTAGAATGAAGAAGTCAAGTAAGGACATGAAACAATCACTGTTGCGTTTGACTTTCGATTATTTTGTATGAATCAATGAAGAGATTCTTTCTTTTTTGCTCATTTTAGTGTCATAATCTAGCAACCAATTTCTTGAGTGAGTACATGCTTAGTCACCTCTGATTTGTTAGATATGTTAAGAGTCACTTGTGGCAGTAATAGATCCCTCAATCAAATACTGTACCAGGGGAATGTGTTACTTTCTGATGCCCATCTATTATTCCAGAAGAATTAAAAGTTCTGTTTTCTTGGTTTCAGGTGGCTTGTGAATCATCTGGTAGGTCTGGGTTTCTCCAAGTCTTTGTCAGAATGGATAGGCACCAATCTCAAAAAAGCTGGGGACCATGAGACATGGGCATTTGATCTTGACGGTGCTGGCCAGATGCTCAATTCTTACTGGTAAAAAAAAAAAAAACAGATTGACTATCTTAGTAATATTTAAAAAAAATTAATGAAAAGAAGTCCAACACGCACCAGAGGAAAACATGTTCATCATCATCCGTATTTTAATTTTTGCATCATTTTTCCATAATATAAGGTAACGCTAATGAATGTAGAGTTCTGTAGGGAGAAGTCCTACTGGACTCTGTTGGAAAACCCACCAAAAGGTGTGGAGATACAAGTTGTGCGTGCAGAAAACAGTGATAGATGGGACTCAGATACAATTCAGCGGATTGAAAACTTTGCTAGTCGAGGAGAAAATGAGTCTCTAGGGAAGGTTTCATGTAATGTCCTTTCAAAGTCGGGTCATTGGGTTCATGCGGACAACCCAGAAGGACTTCTCGAGATTATGGTTCCCAACTTAGCATCGCTTTAGACTTTGTTTCTGTTGGGTTCTAGCACATCTACCATGGAAAATTTGTATGTTATTAATAAAATCGAACGATTCTTTAATAATGAAGGAGAAAAAGATGTTGTTCCAGTTTGGGAAGTACTGATGATCTTGGCAGCTACTAAATTTCTCATGGAAATAGAATTTTGCAGAGTGCACTGATACAGATTTAAATATCTACGTGCAATGGGTTACCCTCGGTTCTTGTTTCAATATATTGGGTGGTATTTCTTCAGTGCTTATTCTTCTCATAATGTGCTTATCAAATTGTTGATTTTATAGTTCTTACAGAAAATCAGCAACTTCTATGGAATATATTCATGGAAAGCAGAAACTGTCATCAAGGGAAAATGATAAAATGAATTATAATGTGATGAAATGAACAAAAAGATGTGGTCCTCTGCTTGAAAGAAGTTAACTGAGATATTTGTGGGAGAACAAGAGTAATGTTGGTGATTGATTGGGGGCATGATTGTTATTATTAACTACCCAGAAATATGTTTACATTCATAATCAACTATTATGTTTAATTTTCCTAATTTCATCCCTATAATTATATCTTAATTCCCTAACTATATGTCCTTGTAATTTTTCCTTATCTCATGTTATAATTAGAACTTATTTTAGCCATAAGTCAACTTTATACTTGTATAAATAGCATTGTTATGTAAATGAAAAATACATATGCTTTTACACAACATTCTCATTCAATATTTTTCTTAAGGTATCAGCCTAAACAATATTGACACTTTTACAGTCTCTCAACAGGACTTTACACAAATGTCATATGACTTACTGTTCGATTCTAAACAAATCTAGCAAATACTTTCCGTTGTTCAGTCAAGTAATACAAATTATTTAGATCATTTTGCAGGTAGTTCTCACTCCCCTTTTTCTCATTTCCTAATTTTACTTGGGACATTGACTTTGGTTACTCGAATCGTATGGTATCCGATTCCATTTACTTATCTCTACCCATACAAATAATTTTTTTTCCTTCAATACAATTACCCAATGGTAACAAAGTTTTTATTTCTAGTATCAGTGATGCTAGACCAACCTCTAATCTCTCTTTGAAGGGTGCTTGATATGTCCCTAACTTCAAATTCAATTCGCTTTCTATTAGCAAAATTACAAAATCATTGAATTATTGTGTAATCTTCCTTCTTGATTCTTGTATTTTTCAGGACCTACAAATGAAGCGTGTGATTGGATTGGGTAAAGAGCATGGAGGACTTGATTTTCTCTTATCAGATTTGCCAAATTGTTATTTCGTTGTTCTTCAACAACCTTTTTTTGATCTATAGCATTGGCGATTAGGTCATTCTGCCTTTTCATTGAATTACAATTTCAAAACATTAGATTCTAAAATTTCAATTTATGATAAATGCACTTGCACCATATGCCCACTTGCAAAATATTGTCATTTACCTTTTTCCCGTTAGTGTCATTTCTATTTTTGCTTGTTTTGATTTAACTCATTTTGATGTTTGGGGACCATATCAAATTCCATCATTATCTGGTGCTCGTTATTTTTTGACGGTTATTGATGATTTTTCTCATACTACATGGGTTTACTTTATGCATGCTAAGTAAGTCAATTCCCATTTTCGTCGTTTTCTTGCTATGGCAAAAACTCAGTTTGATACAAAAATTCATCAAATTCAATATGGGTATTGAGTTCTTAAATGGCACTACTAGAGAATTTTAAAACTCTCTTGGTGTTCTTCTACAAACAAGTTGTATTGCTACCTCTCAACAAAATGGCATTGTAGAGCACAAACATCGTCATCTTCTAAGCATTGCTCGAGCTTTGTAATTTTAGGTCAAACTACCTCTCCACTTTTGGGGTGACTGTGTTTTAACAGTTGCATATCTTATCAACTGACTTCCTACTAAAGTTCTGAAAAGTAAATCCATTTGAAATGTTTTTAACAAAGCACTGTCTTACTCTTATTTTTGTGTCTTCTGGTGTTAATGTTATGGAAGAAATCATTTTATTAAATACAAATTTGACCATCATGTATCCCAGAAGTTTACATTGGCTATCCCTAGGAATTTCTCATTATGTTATTTTCCATGAAAATATTTTTCCTTATCTAGCTATGCAGATGAAGCCTACCTAACCTACTTTCCCTCTTCCAATTCCCAATCTAAATGACATTATACAACCACCTACTTTTATCTCTGCCAATTCTGTTCCTCCCATTTCTAATCTAGAAAACACACCTCAACCACCTACCTCTACATCAGAAAATTCCATTACTCCTACCATTTACATTAGTTCTTCTTCACCAAATTCTCAAATGAAAAAGCATCTGACACTACCAATATTAATGTTCCAACTTCTACCAATCAAGTGACCCGTATTTCATCTACTTGGAAAACAAGTTGGCATCACAAGGTTCTCACTTATCTTAAGGACAACTATTACTCTACTACCTATGTTCTAACACATTATTCACTTGACGGTCCTAATAATTCCCTTCACTTAGTATCTCTCTTCTTCAAACTTTTCTAAGCATCATCAGTCTTTTCTTGCTTCTTTTCTACTATTAATGAAGCATCTAATTTTTCTCAAGCTATTAAATTTTTAGAATGGCGTGAAGCAATGAAAGCTAACGATGGATGCCCTCACTCAAAATAAGATATAATCAATTATGTCGCTACCACCAAGCAAAAAACCCTTTGGCTCTAAATGAGTCTTCAAAATTGAAAGTCATTCTGATGGTACTATTGAAAGATATAATTTCAGCGAGTTGCTAAGGGTCATACATAGGTTGATGGAAATTGATTACACTGATACTTTTGCTCTAGTTGGAAAGATAATGACTGTTTGAGTACTCCTTGCTCTTAATGCCATAAAAGATTGGCCCTTCTATCAACGTGATGCCCAAAATGCATTTTTACATGGTGAATTAAATAAAGAAGTATACATGACTCTCCCATATAGATATCATCGAAAGGGAGAGAATTCAGTTTGTCTCTTACATAAATCTCTATATAGACTCAAATAGGTCTCTCGCAATTGGTTTGCCGAAGTTTTTGCTGCCCTTATTGGTTTTGGGTTCCACCAATATCAATTTGATCATTATTTATTTTTCTCAATAAATTTAGAGCTTCAATCTTTATTCTAGTTTTTGATGATATTATGATAACAAGAATATATAGTTCTCTTATTCAAATAGTCCAGAACATGCTTTATCAACAATTTCACATCAAAATTTGGGCTATCAAATATTTTCAAGGCATTGAAGTTACTCACTCGTTAAAAGGTCTCTATCTTAGCGAAAATATGCCCTTGACATTCTTAAAGATTCTAGTCTTACTGCTGCCCGACCATTTGATTCTCCTACGGAACAAAATCTAGACTTAACTCCAACTAATGGCAATATTTTCAAAAATCCTATAATTTATCGTCGACCTTATAATCATTCATCCCGAGATTGTCTATATTATTAATACTCTTAATCAATTCATGCACCAACCTCACAAACCATACTATGATGCTACATTATGAGTACTTTGTTATCTAAGCTACAATTGGACAAGGAATTCGTTTGGCTTCATATTTTGCTCTATCTATTATTGTGATTCGGTATATTGCTCTATTACTCAACGTTCTACAACTAATTATTGCAACTTTTTATGATCAAGTCCTATTTCATGGAAGACAAAAAAATAAACTACTATTTTGCACTTTTCTGCAGAAGATGAATACTGATCAATGGCTACCACTACTTGTAAACTCACATGGTTATCATATCTTTTACTAGATCTGGGCATATCTCCACATGTTCCTATCCCACTTTACTGTGACAATAAGGTTGTAAATTCATATTACTGTTAATCCAGTTTTTCATGACAAACCAAACACACTGAGATTAATTATCATTTTGTGTGTGAGAAACTACAAAGTGGATTAATTCGCCCTGCTGGAATATCCAGTAGCAATCAAATTGCCTATATATTCACAAAGTCATTTGATAAAGATCAATTTCTATTTTTGCGATCCAAGTTGGGCATTCATAATTTACATGCTCCAACTTAAGAGGGAGTATTTGACTACATTCATGCCATGAATGTCTTGCCAAAAATCAATCTACATTCATAGTCAATTATCATGTTTAATTTTCTTAATTTCATTCCTGTAATTATATTTTAATTCCCCCAATTACATCCTTGTAATTACCCCTAATCACGTCCTATAATTGTACTATAATTTAAGCCATAAATGTCTTTTTCTAAATATATATTTAATTAATGAGTCTATTTTTTCATTTTATACATTTACAACAGCTTATGATTTATTTTACCAAACACCAGCAACAACTTTTATAAAAAAATTTACCAAACAAGGTTGTTGTGACTTTTTGACAATTGATTTTTCATAGCATGAAAGTCACAATAGTTTTTTTAAAAGTCACAACATTACCAAACCAAGCTTTAGTATTGTGTCTCCTTCTACAACAAGTGTCAAAATTGCTTTCAGCATTAATGCCATTCAGTAGATAAGTTAAAATAGTAAATGCAATTGAACAAATAAGTTAAAACATATTAAAATTCTGGCTTGACTCTGCTCTACTAATTAAATCAAAATAGAATACGAGAGGGCCTGGATCATTGTTATACATTTCATAACACTAGAATTGTCAAATTTCTCATTACATAACTTAGATATTTATGAATGTTTTACTCTATATGACCTTTGGTAAATAGATTTGAATTCAAAAAAACAATAGAAACAACACATATTCTTATTGAGCCAATCCCTTAAGTGTGATTCTTTTGTTGTAGGCTATTTTTATGTGCAACCAGGGATTTTTATGAATTTATACTTACTATTATAAAAATCAAATACTCCTATAATATCTTCCTCCTAATTATTATTTTTAATATAAAATTTTATAAAATAATATCTCATATAGCCATTCATAAATGTAATATATATATATATATATATATATATATATAAAACATTATGTACCTTCCTTGTGCCGTTATAATACCCACCTACACCTCCTTGCTTGCTATTTTCAATTTTTAAATTAATTATGACAAATTTTAGCACTACTTTTTTTCTTTTTTTAAGCTTATTCATTCTTTTAACTTTATTCAAGCCGCACAACTTGTTTTGGTGACTTAGGTTTTATTTGCAAAAGTTTATTTTCCTTAAAAATACAAGCCAAAAGAAAACACAATCTCTATTTTTAGATGAAAAGTTCCGACCAATTTCAAAATAGTTATTCTAAATAATTTTTAGTTTTTTTTTTTTTAGAAAATGGTCTAGTGGTCAAGAATGTATGCTCCATTCATTAACCTTTTGGGTTCAAATATGCTTGGGAGAGGCCGTGAGGAGTAAAACTATCTAGTCTAGACATAAATGGCTTGTTTTTTACCAGAACGAAGAGGTGATTAATCGAGGTAAGCATAAATTGACTCGGATACACTTGAATGTTAAAATATATGTATATATTTTAACATGTACTTCAATTGCTTATAGGTTTTAATTAGATAAAAGTTGCTTATATTTTAAAAGAACATTACTTCAAAAATACAAAGAAATTTTTTTTTTGAGCAGGCACATGCGGCTAGTTTTTATAAAAATACAAGTGAATCCATGCTAAAGATGGCAATTGGGTTGGATCCATGAAAGGCTTGGCCTAATCCTAATAGGCATGTTATTAGGTTTTAAATGGTTCTTTAATGGGCATGGGTCTGACATTTTCATATTTTACCTACTGGGTCTAAGCAATGTCCAGAGACTCGTTGGATCTAAGACAAATTTTTCAATAATATCAAACAAAAAATATTTTTTTATTTTTAAAAATTCATGATTGTTATGATTAAAAGGATGTATAATAATTGTAACACTATATTTTAATTGAATTTAAAAATTTTATCAAATGGGAAGATAATTTGTTATTAATAGTTCTGTTATGAGAACTTCATTTTTAAATAATTTGTCATTAAGTGGTAAGGCACGCTTGAGCTCAGTGGTTGAAGGGTCTCTGCAATGTCAGGGATTCGAGTTGGCAAGAAAACACTTATTTGGAGGGGTAGCCATGAACCTTGAACAAGAATAGGATCACACCCAAAGGGTGTGAGGATATTTGTGAGCAATCAAAAAAAAAAAAAAACAATTTGAAGATGTAACAAATAAATTTTATTTGTTGGATGTTGGAGGTAAAGTAATATAATTACTATTAATTTTGTGACAAAAATGAGTACTAATTTTATTTATTTTTATTTTTTTTATAATTAGCTTATGTTGTTTTATTTGTTGAAATAGTAATAAATTGAGTCAACACTATATACATACATACATATATATATATATATATAAGCGGATTTATGGACCGAGTCTGAGTCCGGACATATCCATGAAAATATAACTGTTGGTCGGTTCTCTTCTTTTTTTACTTATTATTTTTTATTTTTTATTTTTTTGCTATATAGGACATATTTTAGGGAACTAAAAAAAAAAAAAAAAAAAAGGTAATTCTGCATAGTTGACAATGAAAACTATTCTCTAAGTTTTAACTAATGCCTCAATTGTCATTTTAATATCATTGTAACAAATAGATTGATGTAAAAAGTCAACTTCAACAGTGTAGGAAAAAAAAATCTATGTGATAACAACTATTTAATTTCACATTTCATTGTGTACTTAAATACTTAAATTTTCTTTTGGAATTTGTTTTCCATGTCCTTTCATTCATAAAATTGATGGGCGGCCTATTAGGACTGGGTCTAGGTCAAGTATACCCAATAAGTGATGGGTTAAAGATGGGTTTCATTTATTGCGTCCAGGTATGGGTAAACAACAGGCTGAGTCTGAGCTGGCCCAGACCCAGCTCATTTCCATCTTTATGCTAAACCTACCTTTTTAAGACTGAAAATTGGGTGCGAAGAAAACTATCATTGATGTGCAAATCACCCACATTGTTTTACCAAACAAAAATGTCTATTTTGTTGTAAATCTTTATAGTAGGCTACGTGGGCACTCTTTTTTTTTCTTTCTTTATGTGTTGTAAATATGCTATTCCAAATTTTAAGGTTTTGGAATAAAAAAAAAAAAAAATCTTAAAGAATGTACTTAAACACTTGTAAGAAAGCCACAACTTAATCAAGTGGCATGAAACCATGATAGATGAACTCAATTCAATCGAGAAGAAAGGTATGAGAATTGATAGAATTATCCAAAAAAGCAGAAAACCTATTAGTTGTAAATAGGTCTTAAAGAAAAAGTACAAAGGCGATGGAACTTTAGATAAGTATAACGCTAGATTGGTAGAATAAGAATTCACACAAAAGCCTGGTGTAGACTTTGTCGACACATACTCACCAGTGGCAAAGTTGACATCAATTACAGTAATAATGTCTATCGTTGCAAGATTAGATCTAGAGTTGCATCAATTAAATGTGAATACCATATTTTTGAATAGAGAATTAAAAGAAAATATTTATATGATGCAACCAGAAGGTTTTAAAGTATGAGGGCATGAAAACAAGGTTTACCACTTAAAAAGATCTTTATATGGACTAAAGTAGCCCTCACGACAGTGGTATTTAAAGTTTCACCAAGATATCTTAAGAGGTAGGTTATGAGATGAGTTTGTTAGATCATTACATATATGTACAAAAGTGTTGGGAAAAACTATCAATATTATCATTATATGTCAACAATATATTGCTCCCAAGTAATTGTTTAAGTATGATCAACAATATAAAGATATACCTAGGATCAAGATTTGATATGAAGGACATGAGACAAGCATCATATGCTTTAGGAATAGAGATCACAAGAGATAAGAACTAAAAATTGTTATACTTGAATCAAGAGAAGTATCTTGGAAAGATACTGAAAAGTTCAATATGGCTTCCTACATTGTGGATGTAGATAGAAAATGTTGATAAGTTACAAGAATTATCTGAGTGAAAAAAGCAGGCATCAATAGTGGATGCTAATAGTAACAGTGTCCACAGGGTGGACGGTAATAAGTGGAAGCTAAAAATTAAATTTTTTTTTTTTTTTTTGAAACTTTTAGCATCCACCAGTGGATGCTAATATGTGGAAGCTTAAAACTTTTCTTTTTTGGAAACATTCAACGTCTACTTGTTACTGACGCTGATACTTGAAAGAAATTTAAGCTTTTTTTTGTTATAGTTATTAAATGGGAAATCATACATTAAAAAAAATAAAAAATAAATAAAAATTGGTATAACAATTAAAATGTTCATTTAGTAGTGAAAATATCAACAAAACATCGTTTCAAATTGTCAAAAGGTTTGTTCATTACAAAAAAATAAATCTAAACTAAGTATCTCTAAGAGTTGAATCCTGCTCCTCTTGTTCACAAACATCCACCGGATCGTGAAGCGAAAATGAAGTAGTTGATGTAGAAGGGTCTTGAAAAATTAGTTAATAATGAAAAGTTAAATGACGAAACTTTTTATATTAGTCACGCTAATGTAAGGCGATAAAACAAAGTTATACAACCACAAATTTAGTTTGCTCTTTTTCTGTGCCTCTCACACTCATCAATAAACACACAATTTTTAAGTAGTTTATGGTATAAATCTTAAACCTTATGAGCGTAATAGCTCCATCATAAAATTAAACCAAATTAAAATGATTATATATTTATAGATACATATGATCATTATACATGTTCAAACATAAAATTTTTTGTTTACCTACATTGATAAGAATAGGAGAAATGCAATACTATAAGCACAGTACAAAAAAAACTATTTCTTTAGAAAGTCACTCAACAAGGGAAAAATGGTTCAACTAATGGTATGATGCAATGGATGAAAAGAAGATCATTTACTAAACAAAAATATTTAGTGGCTGAATCATTTCACCAGAGAACTTATTCAGTTTAATGGTTAATAGATCTATACCTTAAAACTTCAAGAATTTCACATACATGGCCACCCCTAAAATCAATCATTATAACAAAGTATATTATATTCCTAGAGTAGCTCTTAATTCTACTTTCATTCAAGATATAATTTCTTGAAAAGGATATAATGGAAAACTATATCAAAACTTAGTGCCTCCAACACAGAATAGGATACAAACAAAGATAAAAAGGGAAAGCCAAAAAATAGTGAATTTCTTACATTGAAGAAACATGCAAAAGAACCTAGGGGAACAAGTGTCCAAGATATTGTAGGATAGAATGACAATTAAGCTAAGTAAGAAAATGTCATTGCCATGAGTACCGCAGCAAATTAAATAGGAACTTGCAACATCACAACTTCTCCACATTAAGCCTTAATCAACAATTTGATAGTTTTTTTAAAAAATACTATATTTAACAAGAAGGGAAGTGTATCACCTGCTTTAAATACAAGGTAAATTTATGGCCTACATAATTCTAACCTAATACATGGGCAAAGATGCTAAATTCAGAGGTTCAATGATCTTAAAATATCACACATTATACAAGTTTGTTTTGTAAAAAATCATAAGTCTTAGGTATTTCTGTCAGATTTGTAACTTGTAATCGCATTTCAACAACTACAGGATAAAACCTAAATACTTCAAATCAGTCATAACCTGGAACTTTCTTTAAACTAACTTTCACTTCAAAGTTCTGAAAGCAATGTTTTTCTATTTTAGCTAGTTACCAGACAACCTTTACAAGTTGCTGGCTTTTAGAGTCCAACAAAATTTTTCTGGAGTTTTCCATACCAAGCAAGACTACAAATTAGATTTACCAAAGAAAAGCACAAATCATATATATTATACATATCTCTTACACATCCCAGAATTCAAATAACTATTAGAATACATATTTAAGACTTAGCCAGATCCTCAAACACTACTAATTAAAGAGTTACCAGTATATAACACTTATAATTTTGTTTTCTAACACTTAATTGACATTTAGAAAAAAGGTAGGTAAAAATCAAGGAAAGAACATATATGAAAAGCATAGATGAAAAATTATAAAAGATAAGACCTTAAAAAAAAAAAAAAAAAAAATCCAAAGTAAGGGTTTATGTGCCAAACTTTGGCTTGTAGGAAGCGCAATTAACTGGCTAACCAAACAAACAATGAAGTAGAGAATGATCAAACAAAAGCAAAATCAGATCCGCATATAGTTTGAACTACTAAATATGAAGTAGAGAATGATCAACCAATCCCTAATCTATTTCATAGAAAAAAACAGAAGTTGACACCAATGACAACATGCAAACCAACTTTGATCACCATCAACCATAGTAATATACTTGAAATGAGAATGAAATTGATTTTAAACATTCAAACGACTAGGTTTGTGTTATTTACATGAGATAAAGAGGGTGGTGATTGAGACCCTCTTATTAAAGCAAGTTTATCACTTACTATTTGCCTAACAAATGTAGCCAATTTTAGGGTGATCATAGGTAGAGGAGGTGCGAAAGAAGTCTTAGTACTGTTAATATTGTTCGAGTTGCATTGACTAAGTGCCTGAGAGTCCATGCATCCTCCAAACCCATAAAAGTATTTGTCTTTCTTCCCACCAGATACTCATACCCATAAGGCATCGTCTGTAATAGGCTAAGAACTTTCTGGTGTATTGGCAAGCTTATGCTCTCTAGCAGATGCAAATTCTCCTAAAAATAACTGGAAAAATATAAGGTTAGTAACTATTATTTAAACAACTTAATAATAAGAAAAAAATGCAACTTAGAACTTACGCTTATTCTAATCGATTCATTATCTACAAATTCACCTTTCCTATTTTTGTGAATACGATCGAAAACCTCTAAAAACCTCTAAATGAGTAGGTTTGCAATGCAATTGCATTCTCTATAAAGTTAAGACAACATAACTTTTTTTATTAAACATGCACATAAATAGATAGAATGAGATTATTAAACAACAAAATTAAAACAATTACCAAGTACACAGTATGCACAGCTACATTAACATACCCTTCAGAATGGTGAACAAAGTTATCACTGGTATTTCTGTTCTCAGATGCAATTTTTGACTTCTTCTTAAACTCATTGCTAGCGCACTTATCACAATATTCAACACAATATGCTTGTGGGATCTCAGATGGCATATCGTTTTCCTTCCAAGCTTAGGTACTCGACCCACGATTCTTTCTCAATTTACTTCTTAATTTTTGAAATGCATCTGTGACGTGTTTGTTGGCGACTCTATTGAAATTTTTTTGCCCTCTCATCTTCAACAGGGGTCGTAAACTGATAACACCTCTGTAATCCAATAACAAAATATCTTGTTATTAGTAAATTAGATTTTTTTGAGTCTAAACTAATAATTGTAATAACAAACCAGGAAGTCTTCAAAGCACACTTGTTTAGTATTTGAAGCTAACTTGTTGTAAGTAAGATAAGCTCAAGGTATGTGTCATAACCCGATATTGAAACATGAGATTAGAATAAAAATAAATTGGTGCAACTCTTGATCGTAAAAAAATAAAAATAAATGTAAGTATATGAAATAAATAAATATTATACATATCTATGTATATATATATATATAAATTATATACACAAATAATCAAAACTTGGTAGATGACCTTAACTTGTGTAATTTTTATTGATAAGTTAAGTGTGTAAATAAAATAAACTAGAAAATATTTACAATATATATATATATACACACACACACATATAACTAAGATTAAAAACACACCACTAATTTAATATTTTAACTTTAACTCAACTTTTCCTAAATTTTGTCTTATTTTTTTTTAACTGTTTCTCATTCTTCTTCACCGCCATTCTCAAACTCTAGAAGTTTCTGCTCATCATCCTTCCTTCTCTAGCTGAAGGTCTACTCATCTAAAAGACATCGCTTTCTATCCTTCCTTGCTCTTAATGTTCTCTTGCTTTGTCTAGCCGTGTAGAGTGGCCAAGAAACACCCTTAGCAGCTATCATCATCCCCTTTTTTAGAGGGCAACAACCTATTTTAAGTCTTGTAATCATCAAGACTTCCATCCGTGCATGTGTATGTGTGTCTAACCATGAGTAACATCCGTGAGTGTGTGTTTTACTTGGTAGCGGTGTGCAGCAGTTGTCCTGCATCTTTTTTTCACCATGAGTTCTACTTAGAAAGACTGTAACTAATGTGCTTGGGCAGCAGCAAGGTTAATTGAGGCAAAGCAACCAGCAGGAGTCTTAGTGGTCCAGGAATAAGCCTAGTTAGAGAAGGTAGCCATGATTACAACTTAGGATAGCCACGCTTCACTTTGTGGTAGTCCTATGGTTTAGAATTTTTTTTTCTTAGAGTAGTTTGATGATTTATGAGTAAGGGTTAAGAAGTTGTGAATAAAGCAGGAGCAAAGAACGTGTAGGATAATTACATGATTATGGGAAAATAAACTTTGGAATTTGAATATTAGAAATATATGATTCAAGTTAATGATGGAAGTTAGTTAATTAGTTTGATTTGAATTTAATATTTGGAATATGAGTAATATAGAATTAAGAAGTTGTGTTGAATTTCTTGGAGTATGTATATACATATATACATAAACATCAATTGAAAATTTAATACGCCTTTAAGGTATTCGATAAAATGCCTAAGAGGGATTAGTTTCAAAGTAATGCATGAAACTTATATGTATTTGTAGGGTTGAGGAGTTATAGAATTAACGATGAAATTTATACATTAAGAATTTGTGATTTTCAGCTATGGAATATGTCGTGGATACACTAGTACCTTTGAATTCTAGATGGAATGATAAACCAAATTCTTAAGCCTTATGAGTAGAAAACGTTACTCTTTGGTTGTTAGATTATTGCGATTAAATGTTTTGGCTTTTTTATTTTTATTTTTTATAAATATGTTCATATAGTTGTAAACATGAATGTGTAGTCTTACAAATTGAGTTAATTAAATAAGTGTTTGATGTATGACTCTTTGATTAATAGCATTTGATGTATGACTTTGTTTGTGTTTGATAAGGGTCAATAAAACTTATTATTATTTTTATATAAAATAGAATATGAGTGCACCTAGGATACCTTCATATGATTGTTTTGATATTTGATTAAGAATATTCGAGTAACTCAGTCTCGAGGTAGATATGTGAGGAGTTATAGTTATTATTAGTGTACAGGAGTAAAAATGCCCCGGTAAGGATGTTGTATGCGTACTAGTGTATACACAACAAATCAATCACATTCTTCCAAATCCTGACTGATATTGCAAATATATATCAAACTTCTACTAATGATTACAAAGAACAAACTGATGTTAGATGTAAAACCTCCATCCTTTATCTTCCGTACTGTTATTATGATCATTCCATCATTTTTCAAAAGAATATGGTATTTGAGTGTTCTATATATTACAAATATTACAATGTACCACCACTGCTACCACCCTTCATAAAATAAAATAAAATAAAAGACACACACACACCAAAAAAAAAAAAAATTAAGATTCCTTAAGAATCCTATGATATTGGTTTTTTGTTTCCTAAAATAAGGCTAGACCATTGACTCACTGTCTAGAATTAATATTATCTAGCCACCACAGTTTGGTAAGAAATAGAGGTAGCAATCATATTCTTTTGCATAAAAAAAAAAAAAACTAGAATGTCTTAATGCCAACAACAATTAAGAAATTAACTAGAGCACAACATCACATATTCCAAAAGAGAAAAATTTAAAATTTAAAATCAAACCCAATTCTTTAACATGACAAGAGCTTACCATATACCGAAAGCACCAAGGCGAAGATTGCAGTCCAGTTGCCCCAATTGTCTATAGGAGAAATAAACTTAGTAAACTCAAATTTCATCTTAAAACATTAAAAATAAATAAAAAAATTGTGAAAGACTTACCTTAGAGATGGAGAATTACTAATCAGGTTTATCTTTTTCTTGATAGGTTCATGAAATAGCTAATCAATTAGTTAGAAAGCACCAACTATGGAGAACCTTGATTAATGAAGATCAGTAGAATGAAAACCATCTGCTCATCCAAATAAGATTAACGATGTTAAAGATCATCCAACTTACAAGCGTACAAGATACCTTGAGAAAAGAGAGGCATGATAGCTGCAACAATCACAAATGAAGCTTTTAGAGAAAGAAATGCAAAATGAGAAGTGATTTCTGCATAAGACCACAATATGGAAGATATTTGAATTACAATTGTTATTCATAATTTTTACTTTTATTTTTTTCTTAGCCAAAAAAAAAAAAAAAAAAAAGAAGAAGGAAAAAGTGAAAGGATAGACAATAAATAGTAAATAGTAGAGACTGAAGCAATAATAATTGAACAATGAACATACCAACTTGAATTCTCATTTGCCCTTGCATAAGAAGCGTAATTTTTCTTAACCAAAAAAAAGAAGCATAATTTTCTTAATGGCATTCAATGCACACATACATGTTAGTCTTGATACTTTAGTCTTATTTATTTATTTTTTTAATCTTTCCCTTAGTGTCTAATTATTTCCAAGGAAAATTTCACAAAGTAAATCATTCAAAGTATTATAAAAAAAAAATTTGATTACATAATAATTGGCAATGTGAACAACATGGATCACAAAAAATGATTGAGTTTCTTCTAATTCTCAAAGTGAAAGAGATATATATATAATTCAAAGGAAACAAAGCAAGTTTTCTTTGGAACCAAATAGGCACTAAAAAACATCAATGAGCATGTATATGAAAAACAGAAATTGAGAGAAAAGAAAGACATATCGGAAGACCTCGTGAATTAAATTGATGTATAAGTCCAAGTTAGGGTTTTGTCGAAGTTATGAGTGACCGTGGAGTGGCTTAAACTAAAATGCTCACTTGTCTTTGGCTCTTGTAGGCTATACTAGTGCAGCTCAGTCCCAATGCTATTCCAACTGGTAGGGATTTAGGTTTCAAGGGAGGTGGAAGGGGGACACAAGAACGAAGCCGAATGTGATGCAGGGAGAAAGAAGAGGGTTAAGGATTTGGGCAATTTGGGAAGAGAGAAAGAGGGCTGAAAATTTGTGACAAATTAGTCGTAGGGAGAAAGAAGAAGGGGATTAGGGATTTAATTTTGAAAAACTTTATCAGCATTCAAAAGAGCGCACGCTGATACTATTAAAAATGGACACCAATAATATATGATTATAAAAAATAATACTAATATCAGTGTCCGCAATATTGGACCCAGATACTATACTTGTGAATGCTAAAAGTTTTTTTTTTTTTTTTAATTAAAAAAAAACTTATTTGCGTTTACATAAAATGAATGCTAATAAAAACTAAAGCAGACACTAATACTCTCGTGAAAAATGGCACGAAACTTTCTTGATTATTAGCGTTTGTTTGTAATTATCAACATTCATAATTTTATTTTTTTTGTCATTTATCAGCGTGCATTTCCCTACAAACGTTGATATCTAAAAAAAGGGGAGCCAATACCTGGTATCAGTGTTCGCATATTAGTGTGCTTTTATTACGGATGCTGATACTACCTTTTCTTGTAGTGAAGGGACAAGAGTTTTTCAAATGAATCTGGTGTGCCCAAGAGGGAGATGTTGGCATATTCTTATTTGTGGTCACATCATACTAGCATACGGATTAGTATTCACTAACATTTCTATTATACCTCTTCCTACATAGTGTGATATGTAAAGACATATATATGTTTCCTCAATAATAGAGAGACACACACTAAGGAAAAGTCATGTCCTATGACTTTTGGAAAAAAATCATATCCCATGACCCTTGGAGACATCCCTTGGTAAATTTTAAGTTGACCCAAGGCAATCAATCAAAATAATTTTGACTTACAAAGAAATCTCTAAATTTACATATTCTCTTCCCATTTCGTATGATAACCATACTAACGTCAAATCACTTTTTATCTATTCCATATCGTATTCATCCTAGACCTTCATAGAAATCTTTTAATATTTATAGTAAATCCTAAAACATAATGTGCATTATTCATTCAACTAATGGTTGTAAATTCATGATATTTATATTTAATATATATTTCACTCTAATTTTCTTCATATATGGACAAAGTTTTTGACTATCCAAATATTACATCAAATTACAAATTTTCATTCAACTTAATGATGGTAGATGCATAAAAATAAAATGAACATATTCATGATAGATTATTTTGAGATATTGATGCAACACAACCATTTATAGCACAATGAATAATTGTTTCCTTTAGTTTGATGTTTAATTTCTTATTGATCAACACCTAGTAAGCAATCGAATGATCAATTACACATTCATGGGATGAAATTTTTTATATATTTTAATTTTTCTTAACGATGGCCTAATAATGAGTAATCCCATCTAATTCAGTTTTTATTAGAAGAGAATAAATAATAGAAAGTTGAATAGTTGTTAAACAATAAACCAAAATATCACATATATATATATATGCTCCAATTTATTAAGTTTGCTATCAGTTTACTCTCTTTCTTCCCTGAATGGAATCCTTTTTCTCATCATTTTAGACTCTTTAGTAGCTTTTGGATTTTACTTGAACCTTTTGCACATATTAACTTATTAATCTATATCAATAATTAATTCTTATATATTGAAAAAACACTAGAGTTTTCATAAACAAAATAGCACACCAATTTCATAAACAAAGTATAGGAGATGTCTATTAAGAACAAAAGAATGTTGTTTATTTTATATGAAAATTTCAAAATCTGGAACACCATAAAACCTATCTTAGAATTAAATTCAAAAATCCAACTATAATCGATTTTATTCATGCAAGTGTACATATCGTTAACAAGTAATATAGAGTAAAGTAAAGTGTCAACCACATGAGGAATTGCAACTAATATTTAGCTAAGTACTAAAATTAATACAATCCTAATTTTATCAAAATAGGTGGAAAAACCTAATTACTAAACCTAACTACTGACAAATTAAACTAGAGAATTTAGTGGACAAAGGCCTAAAATTACAATTTCCCTCAACATTTCACTGACTTATTATTATTTGCCATTCTTAGTTATGGTATTGAATTATTAACCTAGGGTTCTAATTCAATCATAACCATATTCATATCTCACTTAACCAATTCACCATATTCCTATGAGAATTAAGTTAAGCAAGACTCATTAAGATTAGATCTAAATTGGCTACACAAGACATATAAGTATATTTCTATACTCTACACAAATCAAATCCAACAAACATGTGTATGAATTCAATCAAGTGATATTTCAATCAAGGCTAACACTAAACTCATTTTTCCAAGTTTGTTTATGTTACCACATCAATCTAATTGGTAGCTAATCAACTAGAAATATTAAGCATAGAATGAAATAAATAATTCAATTACCATACCCTAAGCAATCAATAAATAATAAAATCTATCAAGCTACATGTTAAGTTTAATTGCAATCCTAAAGAATAAGTTAGTTCATGCTACCTAGTGTAGACATTTACTCAAATAAAATCACCATCAAAGTAAATAAAATAAAGACTAAAATAAAGGTGTAGGAAAAGAGAAAACTATAAAGATTGTCGATCTTCAATCTTTAATTTTTCTAAGCTCCTCTTGCTTCCTTGCACCCTTGATGGCTTTCTTTTATCTAGAGAAATGTAGCTTTAATTGTGTGCTCTAAAACCCAACCTTCACCTCTTTATATAAGCTTTTTTCTCCTAGTCAAGCCCAATTAGGATTCAAGTTCTATTGGAATTATGCCGTGGTGCCTCATTGCTCAGCACTGCAGTGCCAAGACTTCTGTTCCAATATGAAGTGGTCTTCATTAATGGCATTGCGACGCTACCCTAACTTGTTATGTAATTTCTCCTAATATCCATTGCCATACCTCCAGCTTATACTCAGCCGCGACACCATGCTCTTTGTCGAGTTTATGTGAATTGTCCTTCAATTTGACTTACAAATGGACTCTTTCATGTATTTGACGTTCAAAATACACAACTAAGTTAATATAAATTACAACACTTATGAAACACCTAAATCCTAGTTAAAATCAACTAGGATTAAACATCCTAGCACAATATGGACTTTAATTTGGAATTAACTAAAAACTAAGTAAAAACCAACTAAAACTCTAAAACATGGCTAAAATAAATGAGTAAAAGAATATAAAATAACTCTACTTTACAAAATTATCACCAACTAAAATTGTTTCAAATAAAATTGGGATTTGATAAAATTTAACAAAAATTAGAGGGAAAAAAAAACACACACACACACACACACATCTACCTTTCCATGAAATTTTGGTTTCATTTATCCAAAACTGTAGTTTTGCACCACAATTTTCAAGGTTTATAAATATAATCTTTGAGTTGCCTCCAATATCTCAAAATAATATTTCATTTTTTATTTTTTATTTTTTTGTTTTATTTGTGAAAAATAATAAGCTGAATGAAAATCTCTAGTTAATGAAATATCTAAATATTCAAAAGCTTCTTTGTATATGAAGAAGATTAGAATGAAATATACGTGTTTTGTAAATTAAGTAGAATAATGTGTTTTCACACGCTAAGCATTAGATGAATGAACATACAAATATTAATGATTCACATCTAAGGAATCATAACATTTCATTAGTTGTTCAAATGTTTTTCATAACTACTATACAATAGTACTTTAATTCATTGAGACATTAAAAATTATTCCATAAAGCTGCAAGGTCTAGTAGTTGGTGTCAATCTTGAATTCGCAAGAATTTTTGCTATTAAACAACTTCTGAAGGATATGAGTCAGTCAAGTTAGGGAAGATAAACTATTGTTCATTTAATGTAGTTTATTCAACAAACTTTACAAGATGAAAAAAGAGAGGCTTTATTCTCTTTTCATAGAGTTAATTTTTATTTTTTTTAAATTGTTCTAGATTGCTCTTATATTGGGTGATTAAGGGTGACTGTTTTCGAAATTAGGTGATGGTTGTTAGCCTCATGACTTTTGGTTTTTGTGTCTCAAACTCTATGTTATTAAATTTAAAAATTATTAATTAATAAGGGAATGGAGACATGAATATATATAATTCAACCAAAAGACCTAGTACACAATAGGTAAGACAAAATCATTATTCCATGGATTACAAACGCTCAACTCAACTTATAGTATACAATGGCGAATCCTCTTGTTCATAGGCACCATATGATAATCATGAACTACATCATAATCTATATGATATTGTACGGTAGGATTATGATAACACAAATAATTTCAAACTCAAACTACTATTTATCCATAACGCTTAACACCTTTATAAGATGAAGATTTTGGGAAGAACATGAAAGCATATTTAAAACATTTTCACAAATATGGTATAAAATTAAAAACTTACCTCCAGTCATCTTTTCTCAAATGATTAAATCAGTCACTACTAGAAAACAACAAAATTGCAACGACGCAAATTCGTTGCTAAATCAGTTTACAATGGATTTACGATGTATGTGCTCCATTGAAAATCCATCGTCGTAAATTTTTGACGAAGCATAATGTCTCTAATTTGTTGCTATTTATTTAGCGACAAAAATAATTCATCACAATTCTTTCGTAAACAAATCCAACATTTGTCGTTGTTACGCAAATTTCTTATTGCAATCTTGAATTGCTTTGCAAATCTGCTAAATTGAAATAATAACCTTTTAAATCCATTGCAAATTCAAAATTGAAATATTTGAACTTCTTCCAAAATTTATCACTAAATTGAAATAATAATCTTTTGAATTTGTCAAAAATTTAATTTAATTTTTTTTCAAACTTTGTCGTTAGTCTTTTGCTAAATTTAACAAATTTTGAAATATTTTCTCATTTTAATCAATTTTCTCTTTTTTTTTTTTTTTTTTCCTTTACATCTTAATTTGATCGTTTAACATAAAAAGCATCCAGAAATTAAAAAAAAATAAAAAATTATCATGTTCCATTAACATAAAAAATACACATCAATTTAACAAAATATCAACACTTATTTAACATTTAATAAAATCAAATACACAACAAAACAAAAGTTAAAGATAGTAAAACATTGTCCAAAAAATAAGCTAGAAACTACATCCTAATCATTGTCGCCGTGACTTTCATCCGATCTATCCTCATCATATTCATCTTTAACCATTTCAACCCCAATAAGTAAATCAAAACAAGTTTACAAAAGCAAATTTGTATAATTTGATTAGTTTCTATTGTTTATAATTGAAACAACACTTACAAGTCATCAGTACAAAAAAAAAAAAGAAAAAAAAAAAAGAAAGAAAAGATAGTTCGGCGAGTGATATTAGGATTGGGAAATAATATCTTGACATTCTCTCACCAGGAGAGAGGGAAAGGCGAGGAACAATGGATCCCTAACCTACTTTTGAGGGAGGATAGTTCCAATGAAAAAAGAAGGAGCACCGTGTTTTTGCCTTAGAAAGACAATGGAGTGAAGATGAAATATATACCTCACCATTGTAGCGAGGCCGAAATGGTCCTCATCCCTCCCTTGCCTTATTTTACAAAGAAGATGGCAAGGGAATGATAAGGATACCTCATTCATCACCCTTTTTAACCAAAAAAAATAAAACAAGGTATGTATTTTTCAATATAAAGGCGAGAGAGAGGGTGAGGAAAATGTGAGGGCATTTGACCATTGCCTTTTTTTTCCCCAAAAAAGTCATACATTTCTCCCCCATTTGCCCCATCTTTGTCCTTCCTCCTTCTTTGATAGCCCTCCATGAGCCACCATTGCCTCTAAATTGTTGTCCAAGTCTTCATTAGAGCTCGCTAGTTATTGTCTAGCCCCTATACATTGTTCTCCTCTAGTCAAATGTCATAGATTTTGAATTTTGCCCAAGGTATGAGATTTTGGGATTTTTGGTATTTTAGTAATTTTAGGATATAATTATTGATGTAATTGGTATACATATTTGATTATTAGTATATGTATTGATTGAATTTGTTAAATAAGTAATATTGATGAGAAATAAATGAGTTGTCATTAGAATTGTTAAATTTTGGGTTTTTTGTATTTTAATTATTTGGATTTCATGATTATTGGTTTATATGTTTGTTAGAATTTGTTATAGAAGTAGATGGGTTGTTGTTAGAATTGTTAGATTTTGAAATTTTTATTTTTTTTATTTTTTTAGGACCTAGATTGTAAGTTTTGTTGGTATATATGTTTGATTGAATTTATTATAGAACTAGAATTGATGAGAAATAGATGGTTTGTTGTATGAATTGTTAGGTTTGGGGTATATATGTTTAGTTGAATTTGTAATTAGAATTGATGAGAAAAAGATAGGTTGTATTGTTAGATTATCTACGTTAATTGAATTTGTTGAACTAGAATTAATGAGAAATTGATGGGCTATATTGGTAGCAGCAACATGCATCAAGTCTCTTAACTCTGTGGCTCTACCAAATCTTAACTTGAAGTTGGCATATAATTGTTTCATGCAAAACCGATGCTTAACCCTTTACAAAAAATTATCAAGAGTTGAGACATGTCCTTATATATACAAACTTCGTTTATTAATACATAACCATTAATAAAATTAAATAAAAAAAAGAAATTCAATTATAAATGTACACACTTTTTTCTGATCTAAAATGAACACCCATTTATGCTAGCTAATGTCACCATGTCATCCAACAACCTTTCAAGGAATCATATCCAACTATCTTTTGTCTCCCGCTTAACCATTGCAAATGCTAGTGGAAAGTATTGATCATTTGGATCAACACCAACAGCTACAAGCAGATGAACCCCATACTCATCCTCAAATAACATCCATCAATGCCAATAATTAGTCTACAGCCAGCTAAAAACCTCTCTTGCATGTCTCAAAACAAATATAGAGTCTTTGTAATAAAGGTGCTACATGAAGTTGAGGTCTCCATGATTTAATCTGGCAAGTGGTCCCTGGACTAGCCCTTATCAACTTTGCACAGTAAGCCCACAACTTATTGTATTGCTTTTTATGTGTGCCTTCTATAATATTGATTGCTTTTTTCGTTGCTTTGTATGCTATTGCCTTTGATATTCCCACATTGTATTTTTCCCTAAAAGCATCAATCACATCACCTAACTTCATTTTGTAATTAACCTTGACCCTGTCCATTATGACCTCTAACACTTTTTTTATTATGGCAAAGTAGGTTTTCAAAGGATTTGTTGCATGTGTGTGTGTTAAGTTGGGGGGGGGGGGGGGGAGGCTACAGTTTTAACTCTAAGAACCCTTGCACCACCTACCTTATTGTCTAACACCCACCACCTATATCAAGACTTGCACGCAGCTCTACAACTAACAACATCATTTTTCTTAAACTTGGTCCTTCTTTCAATTACTAGTGAAAACTAAACTATGGCTTCTTTGAACTCACTCAAATTAGTAAACTCTATGCCTGTCTTCCATTGAAAGTCCTTGTACATATCTTCACTTTTATATCTATTGTATCTTACATTCTCAACTCCATCATCATCATATCCCAAAGGTTTATTGTAATAACTCGATACATTAATGTACCCGTTAGAACTGTTATACACGACTAGTTGTGGATAGTTGAATAAAATGTTACACAAAGTAAACTTTATTGTTATAACCCTATATTTTACACGTACATTTTAAAAAAGAATTGTATGTAACTCGGTAAGTGAATAAATGCATATATAAGTATATATACATAGAATGAAAGAATTTAATTCAACAACTAAATTGAATAAATTTAATGGAAAAGTAAGACAAATATGTGGATATAAACATAATAGAAAATTATTATTATATATATGTGTGTGTGTGTGTGTGTGTGTATGTGTTTAATATCCACCACAAATTTATGACTTTGACTTAGGCATTAATTTGTTTGACTCTTTCTTCCTTGCTTTACGTTAGCATCACCGCCTTGCTTTTCCTCCATCCTTTCTTGCTTTGCTGAGTTGCTTTCCTCCTCTGCTTTTAATGTTCATGTAAATAATTGAAAGCAAGACATTGAGGGAGCTGGGTTCTTGAAATTTTTTCCTTGCTGTGACAAAACTTGTTGGCTTCCTTGGATTTTTATTTTTCCAACTCTGGCCGTGGTAGCTTAGGCTTGGAGTTTGGTTACAGATTTCTTTAATTTGGTCGTGTATCTTCTTATGTTAGCTAAGGAGTTAAGGAAAACTTTGCATCTCTTGTTGAGTTTGGCCAAGTGAGTGGTAGCATAGGAGCTAATTTCTTTTTCTGTTCTTTACTCCTACTGGCTCCTTGGGTTGAGTAGATCATGAGAGATAAACAAGGAAGTCTTGGCAGTAACTTAATTTTCCTTGTTTCTGCCATTGAAGGCGCCTCAACCAGCTTAGGGAATTTCAACTCTTCTTAGTGCAAGCTAGTTCCAAGGTAGTAGCTTCTTCTTTTGGCTCTTCTCTTAACCTTGTAGGATAGTTTTGATAGGCTGGACTTGCTGCCTCCTATTTGACTAGGGATTGTCCTGTTTGGGGGAGTTAATCATAGGAGTGGTGGTAAGAGGGTGCTGTGTATCGGAAGCTTAGGCTCCCTGAAGTAGGTGTGAGTGTGTGTGTGACCGTGTGAGGCTTTGATGTTAGTTAAAGGATGGAGAGAGGGCACTGCAGTAAGGGTTGCTGGATGCCCTATTTTCTGTGTGTCTTGCATCCGAGAAATAGGTGAGATTATTAGCAGGAAAGGGCTGGCACAATTGCAAGGAATAAAAGCATTTCCATAATTATGTTTTCCTCTTGTAATAACCGAATATAAAAACTAGGCTAAAAGAGGATTTTGAGGTGTTATAAAGAGTTGGCAATAGAGGTTAAATGTTGGAGTTTTATTGAATTAAAATCTTGATTTAGTTAATTTAGGCATATTAATTGAATTGTTGTTAGTTTGATTATAATAAGTTAGTTGCAATTCTTTTAAGTCTAATTAGAAATGTAAAGTGAATAATTAGTATGGTGGAAACAATGGAAATAAAAAGGAAAGAATTGGAATAAAATTATACAAATAATGGAAGAGAATAGTCTAAGTTTTTAATAAAATTTAAACAATGAATTTAATTTGAACTTCATGATTGAAACATGAACAAAATAAAAATGAATGAATGATGTAACATCTTTTGGTGTAAGAATGAACATATATAATTATATGTTTAAGGAATTTAAAGGTACTTTTAAGATAATTGGTAAAAGGTTTAAAAAAAAAAAGTCCATAAGAGAGGGGTGAGTCCTACATACTCAATAAGTAAAAAATCATACCTAAATGGTACTAGCATCACTCAACACAAGTATATAACATATATAGTCAATTAACATCATGTGACAATGTTTATGCTTTAAATCAAAATATATGTACACATTTGTAATTGTCATAAATTCACAACTTACATAATTCATAGGATCACAAATTAAGTAGAGCAATCATAGCATACAAAGCAAACAAAGGGCCAACGAGTAACTTAGCCTTGCACAACAATATTATCCCCTACCGGACATTTACGCCCCCGCATGACAAATTAATTCTCCGTACACAATCTATTCCACCAAGGCTTAGTACTTAATCTTTTAAAAAAAAAATATTTATCAGAATCAGAATATCTCATAAGTTCAATATCAACATATCCTATTTTTCAGTAACAAGAATTCTATATATGGCATCGCTGAGCTAGTGACTTGTCGACAGAATGTGGTAAGATATTTTCCAAGATCTCAAACTTGAAGTCAATGATGAAAGTTTGCAGTCACACTAGAACGGTGAGGTATCTAATTTCATATGATGTCAGAGTCTAGTTATTTGTCTTGTTTATGTTGTGGATAGAGCAGAGCTCCTTATTATCTTTGTGGTTGTATTTTAAGACATGTTCCATATTGCAGGGAACCTATGCCAAAATTTTCAGTAAATTGTTAATTGTTTCAGAAAATAAACTTTTACAGTAAACTTCAGTTTTAGAAAAGTTACTTTTATTTTTTAGTTGGGTCATAAGTCAGGTTTGTTACTTTGTCTCAAAGTCAGGGTTATGGTAGTTTAGTTATCTAATCTTTCGTCCAGTTATGCCTCTGTGAAGGGTGTGACAGTTGTCAATATCATCACTATCATAAAAATCTTCAATGTCTATACCACTTGATGGTGGGACTGGTGTAGAAATTGAAGGCACTGCTTTCTCTTTACCTTTTGATTTCATTTTCTGTTTTTAGAAGCAGGAGGATTCCCAATAGTTTCATTGTCACTTTCTTCATTTTCATCAACATACATATCAAAATGATCATCATCCATTTCCTTATCACTGTCTTATAAGTCATAACTCTTGACACTGATATCACTTTCATTAGAAACAGGGATGTCTAAATCGATATCAACATCTTGTACACTTATTAAGTCTTATGTAAATCGTCTTAGTTGTTTTCTTCAACTACCCTTTGACATCATCTCTCTCATCAAAGACTCCCATATCTACATATATCTCAACATCATTCACACCTTCATCTTCATGTTGTAAGTCATCTTGAGTGTCTACATTAGGTTGAGGTGCAGAGGATATAATAGTAAATTAACTAAATCAGGATTTTCTATACTATACTCTACATACAGAGTAACATTCCTCTCAACATCACTACATGCAGAGTTCATCATTTCTATGACATCATTGTCAGTAAAAAATTTCTTGAGTTCAACACTATAGGTTAACCTAAAGGGTCTCCAAAGCAATTTGGTATAGTTAAAATGCTCTAACTCCTCCTTAACCATATCCCTAGCATGGAAATAATTCCAATAGTGTGGTAACATGTAAATTTCTACCTTTCCTTCTTGTAACTTTATTCCCCCCCACCCCCCTCTTTCCCCACCCCCAATTTCATCATCCACAAAGTGTCCCCCATGGAAAAGGTGTACCTTAACAGGTGAAATAGTATCCACCTACAACATAACAAAACAAAAATTATCAACACAAAGCACAAGAACCTTGAACCCAAAAACTGGTCCCACAACACAACAAAACCAAAAACAAACATTTTATAGTATAAGAATATCCACATCCTGAACAATGTGGTCCTACTACTCAGACATTTACCCTCCAAGCATACAAAAACCATTTAAAAACTAGTGCAAACAGAGAATTCAAAAAACAATAGAAAACAAATGAAACTGTTCTCAAAATGATACACATACTAAGCAAAATACAAATTGACTTCAAATTCGCTTCACAATTACAATGCCCAACAACCAAACACTTAACAACGTTCTCAGTTTCCATTTGTGGTCAATTTTAGTCTTGCAAACCCTAGTTTTTAATGTTTATCAAACCTAGGAATTTAGGGGGAGGGGGGGGGGGGGGAGGAAGGAATGACAAGGGAAGAAGAGAGGAAAAAGATGTTAAGGCCACGTGAGATGCACATGAACCTTGTTTGTCCATATTGGCAATCATCCATCTACTTTAGCTTTTCTTAGCTTATCATTTACAGGAGATGACAGGAATGATGAAATTGCACAATTTTGGAAGTTACAAGGAGCACATTATCTGGTTTTAAAAGTTAGTGACTAAATTGACTTTCTCACTCAACTATGGGGACTATAAGTATAATTTAGTCTTAATATTTTAATGAGTCATACTAATATATCCATTCATACTCAGTTAAAAAGCTAAATAAAATCCCAAAACGTATTTTATATGTGTGACTATATTAAATGAATTTGAAATTATTGTTTTTATATTCCTAAATTCTTAATACATAATATTGTATGCATAATTATATTATGCTTAATATTATAAATGTTAAATTACATAGATTCATGATATCGTCGATTTGATCATGGTTGAATGCGCTAATCGGAGAACTAGTCATTTTTTGGTTTGATCACCAATTTTACAAATATTGGTTAATCCCTTTAAATTTCTACCTAATTTTTTCAACCATAAATTATTCTTTTTTTTCATCCAATCAAACATGGAAGACAAACAAAGAAAAAAAAAATCAAAACTATATTAAAGAGAAAGAAAGGAAAAATAAGGAAAACAAATACAGGAAAAAAAAAAAAAAAAAAAAAGAGGGAGAAATGCAAGAGGTTATTTTTTTAATAGTTAAAAACTAGAGTTTGCAGTTATATTTTGTAAGTAATATTAAATGGGATCACCTACAAGACTTAGAGGTACGTAGTAGTAATTGCTTGATTGGTTGAGAAATTATTTTATAAATTTAAATTCAACAGAGAGAGAGTATGCTGAACTACCATGTAAATGTGAATCATCTAATTTTATTATTAAAGTGACTCAAATAGTACAAAAACAGTTTAGTCTCTCAAATAAAAACCAAGTTACGATTTATAATTAAACAATACTTACCTATACTATAGTTTCTACATGAACTATAATTGGACAAATTTTAAGGAATTTTATAGGAAGTGAAATGAAAGGGTCAAAAAAAGAAACAGTTCAGGTAAATCAAAAGTAATTTAAATTTAAATCCTATATCCATGAATAACAATTCTATATCACTATTAAAATAAATAAATAATAAGAAAATTTTAATAATTAAGAGGTTATCAACTTACAGTGTTACAGTATTTAATTCACACATTGTACTTATGACTGTCATTTGCTCACTTTAGTATTTTTTTATCATATGCTTTTTATATGGTGGTATTAGAAAAATGTAATAATTATTCAAATTAAAAAAAAAAAAAAACTACTTCCGAAAAGGATGAAAATATAATATATTATAATAAATCTTGTATTTTTTTTTTATTTAATATTATTATTTATCTTGTATTTTTTTATGTTTGAATTTTACCAAATTGGGTCAAACAACTCAACTCAGGCCCAATAATAAAAAACCAACCGAGTTTTTTGGGTTAGTTTTGAATGTCTTATATGTAAAAAAACCAAATATGGTAATCGAATATTTGGACTGGTTGTTCTTTTTGAACCAAACCTAACTATGCACACCATTACTATTAAAACAGGATTTGACTAGTTGAGGTGTCATCTACGTAACTGACTTGCAAAGAGAGCGATCATTTTGACCTGTAAAACTCTAACGATCAATGTGATATCTAATCAAAACGTATAACCTAAAAAGCTATAGAGAGTATGAGTAAGAGGAATAACCTGTTTTGTTTTAAGCTTTTGAGCCTCTTAATATATATGGGTATTGTCCGTTACAATAATAATGATGTATGTTATATAATAATGAATGATAATGGTATACGTTATGATATTAATAGAAATTAATTGTGGCAATTATAATTTTGATCAGTTTGTTATACATTGATCTGGCCACGTGTGATAATATCATTGGATTGTACCAATCCTGTATTATCACTAGTCCTCTAAAAAATGAGTTTAAGGAGCATAGAGACTTGAACTAGTGGTTGAAAAAATCTCGATTAGAACTGGTGCTTAAAAATAAATGGACCATATACTTGGCTATGTTCTCCGATTGTGGGGTCACTTTTTATGCTAAATTTTTTGAAATTTTGGTGTTATCACTGATGTGATGCACTGATGGTGTAATTTTTTTATCACTAATCTTGATGCTATGTTGCATTCCACCTTATACTTTATCTCACATCACTCAACCTTATTACTCCCTCATTTTTCAGTGCGAATTGAGAAGTTCAGACTTGTTATGATAGAAATTTATTTTTAATTTTTGCTCGTTGATGGGGACTAATATGCAGTTGTATTAAACTATACTGAAATAAATAGCATACATTGCTTTAAGCAATATGAGTGAAAACTCGAGACTATTTGCTAATAGCATTTTAGGTGATTACCCGAACTTTGATGATGTTGTAGCACTCTGGGTGAAAACTTAAGCTTGTTGGCTTTGTAGCCATTTAATTTGTCTGGGTACTTTGCCCGGGCATCAGCTTTTTAGCTTATGCTACCAATATGTAGTTGTATTAAATTATATGCAATAAAATAAACAATGTAGCTTGCTTTGAGCAATATGGGTGAAAACCCAAGCTTGTTTTGCTAATGTTTTGGCTTTTTGTAGCCACTTTGATTTGTCTGGGTGCTTTGCCTGGGCGTTGGCTTTTTAGCCTATACTACCCATCCCGAGTGTGACTATAGGTGTTTTAGCCTTGTGTCATCTCCTTGGACTCTCTCTCCAAGTCATGTGAAAACCCAATACCTTTAACTATTTAGTATTCGAGGAGCCCTACTAAAAAGCTGTTTATGCCTCTTCTCAGGGTTGGGCTATTATATCTGGACCTTTATATTTGCGAGGGAGGACATATTAGATGCCACTCTCCTAATGATTGTCACTAGCTGAAAAGCTGTGTGTATGAGCTCTTTTGAGTTGTTATGATGGTGTGCAATAGCCTCTTCTATTTTGAAGGCGATGAGCTCATCTTGATTTAGCAACTTTGTACATGAAGGTTTTCTTGAAATATAATTATAATTACAGCTAAAAAGCTGAACTCAATAGGAAATTCATTAAATCTACAAATGTGAGAATATATATTGTTGGAGATAATAATCAAGAATATTTTAAACAACTTGTATAAACTTTTGATTTACCGTTCATGAATTCTGGTCATTTAATTTTGAGATTTGACCCCAAGATGTATGTAGGAGAAGAAACATTTTTCTTTTGTGGTCATTACTTAACCTCCATATATGTCACTTATTTGTACTAAGTTGTAAGCTAAATCACTTAAAACATTTATCAAGCATCAAATAATAAATATGATTAGGTCATTAATTGACTCGAGCTTTGAGAATATATAGCAAATAAATATTTTGCATTGGCCACAGTCAAATTCATAAACTTTTCAAAATAAATTCTATGGCGATAACAATAATTTGTAAAGGCCGATTGTAAGGCCGCAAATTTGTATTTAAAAAGGCGCATCAACTAAGCATATTTTAGGCATAACCATTTATTATCTCTTGCTATTTTTTTAATAATTATATTTGCATATATGTTTTAGACATGCAATTATAAAGTCTAAAGACCTATTCTTAGGCCATCTATTTGAAAATAAAGAATTTAAGAACCTATTTATAATGTTTTTATTTTTTATTATCAAATAGGTCATTTATATGAGAATATAAAAGCTTGGGTCCACATGCAATTATCCCTAAACATTTAGGCAATTATCATACACTTAGGGATGTACATGCAAAATATAAAAAAATGTGGTAATTTTGTAAATTACAAACTTTATGGGCCACTTAAGTAATTATATAAAGTTCTAGGCCGAATATTGAAGTTATAAAACCATTGGGCCAAATTTCTAAACTTGTAAAATTAGTGGGAATTATGGTAAATATGTGACAATTTTAGGATAGATACGAAAAATTTAGCAAGTCAAGGACCAAATAATAATTATACAAACCTAAACTGAGTTGGGCTAGATCTCTGGACTTGGGCTGAGAACATGGGTCTAAGTATAGATGTCTGAGATTTAAGCTTTATACACTATTCTTCCAAAAGTGGACCTCTATTTTGTTTTTTTTTTTTTTTTTTTCAATATTTACTTCTTGGTAAATAATGAGTTCAAACTTCGAAGGCAATATCATTTGATTCCACATAAAGTATGTTCTTCAATTATTGCACCATAGATAATTGTCGTTTCTGCTTTTTTTTAAATGTCATTTACTTTATCTTTTAGTAGAATAATCAATAAATCTCCCAAATGCAAATTAAAATAAAACTTTTGGCCTTTTTTATTCTTTAAGGCACATCAACTTGTAAATAACAAAGTGAAAATCATTTTGTCCTTTTTATTTTGGCGTACCTAGAAATCGTAATTGCTTTCTTATTACTAGAGGACCAGCCCAGTAGTATGGTGCCTTCCCGTGTTTGTGGTATGTGAACACAGTGCATTGCTCCACTAGTATACTGGAATCAGGTCTAGAACATATTTTTGTAACCATAGAGACGTTCACTGCCAGTGTAACACCACCAAAATTAATATTTAGATTAATTATAAGATAAGTAATTATCTTATGAGTTAAATAGGATTAAAATTTAATTACATATTATTTCATGTATAGGAATAGTACATGTACTTATAAAATACGTATAAAAATATGTATAAGATATGTATTAGTATAAGAATAGTATATATGTATAGGATACCTATTAGTATAGGAGTAGTGTATATGTATAAAATATATATAAATACATGAACGTATATACGTATACATACATGTATATACGTATATAAAAATATGGACACGTGTAGGCATAGGAATAAAGATGGAAAATGCTACATGGTGGTAGTGAAAGAAGAAGATAAAATAATAAAATATAGGTTTCTTGCTAGAAAATGAAATGTGATGAATTAGGTGTAAGAAAGAGAATAAGTGTGGCAACTTGTAATTAATGAAGGGGCTTAATTGTAAGAAGGAGAAAAAAGGTGAAAAAGTTGTAAAATTAGGGGGGGGGGGGGCATGTGGAAGGAAGTTAAGACATAAGGTAGCAAGTAATAATTAAAGAATCTAAACTAGGAAATAAGAATAAGACAAGTGTTAGGAAGAAAATGCACATGTCAATTTAGAGAATGACAAGTAGGTGGTTGTAATTTTAGAGAACTAAAAGGGTAAAATAGGAAATGAAACTTTCTCTTAAATCTTAAACCTTAGCCATGCACTATAAATAGGAGGGGGGAGGTAGTGACCGAAGAGGCATAAGAAAAGGTAGAGAAAGTGAGAAAAAAAAGTAAGAAAGTAGAGAAAGTGAGAGAAAAAAATAAGAAAACAAAGAAAGTGAGAGAAATAGTAAGAAATAAAAGAAAAAGGCAAACTGTGAGGAGAAGGAGAAACGGAGAGGAAATAGGAAGAAGGAGGCGTAGGAGAAAAAGAAAGAAAGAAAGAGAGAAATAAAATAAGGCTAAGGGTATTAGGCAAGTATTCATGTATTTTTTTTGTTTTATTTTATCCTTGCTTTGAAAGCTACTTCCTTGTTACTCTTATATTCTTCAAGTTACTCTTATATCCTTCATGCATATGAAATGGAAGTGAGGAGAATGAATCCCTTTTAGGAAACTTAGAGGAAATGAGGAAAAATGCTAATTTGTATTGCATATTCCTATATTTCTAAAACTATCATCAAGAATCCTTCGTTATCAAGTATGAATGCTTGTTGAGTTTCGACTCACTTTCCTTTATCTTGATGCGCAGATTAATTAGTACCATGGATGTGTATTGTTTTCCTTGGAGAAAGGCATGGTCAATGAAATGAGAAAAGATGGCAAGTGGATCTTGTTTGGAAAACCTAGAAGTATTTGTGTTGCAATACGATTATGTAGTATGAGGTTGCTTTTGTATAAAGTTGTGATGTGTTCTTAATATGTCTAGCTAGTAATGGTAGTAATTTTGAAAGGAAGTCTAGTATTGCTAAAATTGACTATTGTACAAGTAAATATATGTAATATTGACTTTGGAACCTTTGTGTTCAATTTAGTTAGGCCATTTCTTAAAAGAACGGAAGAGTCAATTATAGAATATAAAATAGGAAGAATCGGTTAAATGATATAGTACTAATCGGCCATAAAAGTCTAGAATTGGATAAAGAAAGATAATTGGTAGACTTAATAGGTAGTCAAATATGAATTCATAATAAGTAAGTAATGGAAAGGAGGTAAAAAGAAGTGATTTGTTCCATTTAGTGTCTAAATGATTTAAGTTAAGTTGACAAGTCAAGAATTAAATCAAGTTAGAAGAATAAATGGTAATTTAATTGGTAATATAATTGAAGGAGCTAAGTCTTCATGGTGTCATATTAATTAAGGAAATTAATTAAAGTATTTCTTGTACTAAGTAATATTAAGGAGACTAATTAAAGGAAAGCTTAGGTAACATGTCTTTTTGTAACAATAAAGAATAAAATATCAGTTAAATAAAAGTAGTTGGATTCGGCCAAGGAAGAAGCTGAAATGAACTTAGTAAATTGTTTAATGAAAGTTGGTGGAGAAATGGTCTAAGGCGGTTCAAGAATTAAAAGTATGAAAGGAAGATTTTAGTCCCTTGGATAATTAAGGGTTAATTAAAATTTTATTTAAGTATTAAGATATTGATTAACTTAAGTATAGAATTAGAAAAGTAGGGTGTCACAGCCAGCACTCTGCAAGCTTATGAAAATACTATCAATACATTGGTCAAGGGAATCAGATCCATTAGTTGCCCAAATTTAGTAATTCTTCTCTTTTGATGGATTTTGGCTGATAGACTTGCTGGTGCATTATCATTGTTGGATGGATTATGTATCTCCTCTTTGGCAGGTGATACTATAAGACAATATCATTTCTTTCAAGTGAGCACCTGGAGATTTATGATTTTGAGTATGTAGACTTGATCACCTGCAGCTTGAACATTAAGTGCTCTAATGAGAAGGGGAAATAAATTAGGGATTTATAAACATGAATGGAGTGAGAAGATCAAATGAGTGAGCAATTAATTGGACTTTGCACTATGACTGCTACTTCAATTTAAGGATGTACTTTCCTCCTAAACTTAGAAAAACAGGTTTGTTTAAATTACGCATTGGCAGTCAGGGATAGATCGATGGCATAAAATATGTTTAATTGGTCATGGAATAAAATTTACAATTTGAAGCATTGCTAATTGTTTAGATGCTTCGGTTTAGCAAAATGAGGATGTAGCAACATAGGTGCATGAAATGCTCAAAATTTCGAACAGCGAAAGAGCATCCATGTTTGAGATATTGTTTTGGTACAGGGATTGGAAATCCAAATCAAATGAATTTTTCACAGACATTGTTAGTATTAAAATATAATTTGACCAATTTAGGTGTTTCCACGTGGCTGACCTGCAAAGGGAGCAATCTTTTTGACCTGTAAAAACTTTGACAATCAAGTCAATATCTAATCAAAGTGAATAAGCTTATCGAAAGTATAAGTAAGAGGAATAGCCTATCTTGTTTTCAGGTTTTCAACCTCTTTATATATGAGTTTTGTCCTTTACAATAATAATGATGTCCGTTGTATAATAATGAATAATAATAATGTCTGTTATATAATAATGAATGATAATGCGTCAATTATAATATTAATAGAAATTAATTATGATAGTTATAGTTTAGAACAATTTGTTATACCTTGATCCAGCCACGTGTGATGATATCATTGTATTGATACAATCATGTATTATCTCCTACTTTTTTAAGAATAGTTATAATTTAGATCAATTTGTTATATCTTGATCCGGCCACGTGTGATGATATCATTAAATTGATACAATCATGTATTATCACTTACTTTTTTAAGAGTTAGGTAGTGTTTAACACTCAACTTTTATGTATATCGACTAATTTATTGCTCTGATTTGACCAAATACTTACCTATGTACAAATTAAATAATTTATCATAATTTTATTTCTCACGATCTCTCTAAAAGAAAATTAACCCATAACGTCAAATAGCATACCTTATCACCAGACTAACCCCTTATAAGAAAATATGTTAATTTCAAAATGTTGCTAAAAGAATGACTTATTTCATAATATTTTCTTTACATATATTTGACGTATTTCTATTTTTAAAGGTCAATACCTCGAGCCACTATATTAATGGTGAATTGCTGAGATTTTGGTGTGTTAATTAATAATGGGGAAGGAGAAGCCCAAATAGTTTTGAAAGTAAACCAACCCGGACAAAGCCCACGACAAGATACCATGCAACAAATCAAATCGGGCAGAAGGAACCCAACTCTGAGTTCATCGGCCTTGGAAGTTGGAAGTTCGGAGCATACAAGAAAGTGAGAAACCCTAATAAAGTCAGACTATAAAAGCCCTTTCATCTACAGCTTTCGTACAGGTAGACGGAAAGAGTGGTAGAAGATGCAGATATTCGTCAAAACCTTAACGGGGAAGACAATAACCCTTGAGGTCGAGAGCAGCGACACCATAGACAATGTCAAGGCCAAGATTCAAGATAAGGAAGGTATGTAATGTTACTTTCATTAATTTTTAGTCAACATGTTTAGTTTTGTTTTGGCATATCTGGTTTTTCTTCTGGTCGTCAACATTTTAATTAAATAATTTATTAAATTCGGGGACTTCGTAATTTTAATTGACGGAGACTTCATTTATTTTTGTGGGAAACACAAATTTCACAATTTTTCTTTTGATTTCGGGTATTCTGCTGTATTTCTTTAAATGATGTTTTTATTTTGTGTGGTAGTTGGTGGGTTAGAAGCGGAAAGGATAATGATTCAATTAAAAGGAGAAATCATTTATGAACTCAATTTTGAGGCATATGTAAATTGTCTGACTTGTAATTTTTGTGGCATATAATGTTTGTTTCAATATTTCGTTTCTTCATTTACCCAGTAACCAAACAGTTCCTTTTCTTTTCAAGTCATTAATTTGATAGAAAATCAATATATTAGATATCTTATATAATAGCTTCTTTTCAATTGAACAGGTATTCCCCCAGATCAGCAGCGTCTGATTTTTGCTGGGAAGCAGCTCGAAGATGGACGAACTTTAGCTGATTACAACATTCAGAAGGGTCTGCTTCCTCTTATGAAAATCCCTTTTGCGATTCTATTACTTTCTGACTGTCTAATTTGAATATTTTACACAAGTTAGACACTCATTTTCTTTCTTGTTGGGTTTAACCTTTCAGAGTCGACTCTTCATCTTGTACTGAGGCTTCGTGGGGGAATTATAGAGCCTTCTTTGATGGCTTTAGCTCGTAAATACAACCAGGACAAGATGATTTGCCGCAAGTATGCATTCGGAAAACCATGGATTTGTTTTTTCTTACTTTTCTATGCCTGATGTAATATATTATATATGCATCTGCAATCATTGTGAATCATTTTTACCAGCTTGAGCGGAATGGTATTTGAGCCTAAGGCTATCTTAACCCAGCCCAGTTCAACTCCCAGACTCCTCCTTATCTAAGGAAATAAAAAATCATTGTGAATCATGTTTTGATTTATTACTGAGATTCAGTTGGCATATGCATTTGTCATTTGGCATACAGTGTATGCTAGTATGTTCGTTTTTTTGGTGTATTTGGACTGGCAAATTTTAGTTTAGCTGCCTTTTTCTTTTCAACTTGTTTGGAAGAACCTAGTTTTCAGTTATTCAAAGATGGGACAAACACTAAGCCTCTTTGCTGGTCTAAAGTGTAAAATAGGTTGTGCTTGTCCCAATATTGATTTCCATCTTTAACTTTGTCAGCTTGGCTGATTTTCGAGTTGATTTTCATAGGATGGGACATGATACTTATGGTATTGGTATTGTTATACAGATATAAGAGAGGTGATGCAGTGACATTTCACTGTGTTATGTGATCTATTTGTATCTGTCAGTACCCTCTACTCAGTAGTTATTTGTAGCTTTATTATATAAATGGTTTGAATTTTGGATGTCAGTAAATTTCGACTAGAAGAAACCCTTTTTTCTATATATGGTTAAATAGTTTTAAGCTGTTTTATTTTCCTGTAGTATACTCTTCTGAATGGGACTAAAAGTTGAACCCTCTTTTGCTATTTAAGTGCGAATGAGGGCATCCTAGCTCCCTATAATATTTTCCATGTTCCAATTTTGTCAACTGGACTTCTTTATTTGCAGTTGATCTGCTTTTCCTTACTTGGGACATTTTGTAGGGTGATTACAGTATCTCATAGTTGTGGGTGGGACGCCCATTGAAACATTGTTTTTTCATTAGAAACAAGTTGCGGGGGAGTGGTCGAATCATTCAGACAGAGAGACTTGGATGTTAGAGGAAATTTCACATTGTTTGATTTGGTTTTGATCTTGCATTCTGGATGATCTTTTGAGTTGTATTTCTGCAAATGTAACTATTTATGAGAGAGATGGAGAGAGATTTGGGCGGTAGGTAAAAAGTGAAGAAGATCTGCACTGTAGAGACATCATATTTATCTGTCATGTGACTCTGTTGTTTTCAACTTTGATCACGGATTATTCTACCAAAATTTGTTATTTGATGTTGGTGGTTAGGTTTTTTTATAAATTGTTTCTTGTCTTGTCAAGCTTAATTTCTTTCTCCATAGTCGCAAAATGGCACTTTAGTACATGCAATGTTTGTGCTTATCTTTCTTGCCCTTGTATTACTTATTGTTGTTTTAAACTTGTAAGATGTTATGCTCGCTTACATCCAAGGGCTGTGAATTGCCGCAAGAAGAAGTGCGGTCACAGCAATCAGGTCCGTTCATAAATTTATACTCCTTTTAAATTCCTGTATATGAAACTTTTTTATTATGCACTGGTTTCCAGTTTTGTTTTTTAAAACTCACAGCACTACAAAACTGAGACTCTTTTACTTCTTGCAGTTGAGGCCTAAGAAGAAGATTAAGTAAATTGTGGCTGAATGTGGTTTGTGTCTCGGGATGAATTTGATATTTGGTACTCGGAACCTATTATTTGACTATATTAATCTGAATTTCAGCTATTGATATTGGCTTTGGAAGTTAATGTAAAATATAGTTCAGCATTTCATTTTTATATTAGTAGTGTTCTGTTGAGATGGACAAGGCTTTGAAAATTGCAAGCCACCGTATAACCAGTGTCTTAAGAAGGTTGAGAGGGGATTGGAATTGGACCAGTCCCTTATCTTGATTTTAACATTGTGAATGAAAAGAAAGTGAGAAAAAATGAAACTAATGTTTAACAGTTTCACCTGAATCATAGCCTGGCTGGACAACAGCCTAAGCATAACAAAAAAGGGATCACTTTAAAATATATTCTGGCGAGAGAGGATATATCCCCTTACTTCTGTTTTGGCATAAATATAGGTTTAATTATATTCTGGAAGTAAAATATCACCTAACCTTGATCGGGTGACAAAAATCCAACCTGACTTTAAAAGTTAGGTGGTCAGGTGATTAAAATTTTCACCTGGTATGAAAGTCGGGTGGTAAAGTCGGGTGGGTTGAGTAGGTTGAAATTTTTATTTTAAAATAAGTTTTATTTATTTATTTAAGTTATAACTTTTATTAACATAAATTAAAATTGTTTAATATTACAAAATAAAATTAAAAAGATGAAATAATGATGTATATTTAATAATAATATAAAATCTGATGTTTACATACTAAAATTATAAATTTAGACTTAGTATTTATATATAAAAATAATTTAATAAATACTAAAATATAATGTTAGGTAGGTCGAGTTTATCTGGTTTCAAAAATTCTTAATCCGGTCATAAGACCAAACTCGGAAAAAAAAAAAAAAAAAAGTTACTCAATCATAAAATCGATTTTTGTTGGGTCGTTTGGGTTTGGATGAGTTGGGTTGGGGTTTGACAGTTGCCGGGTTTTTTGCACACCCTAACGAGGGGGGCGAAGATAAAACTAAACTTGTATCATGAGCTACACACTTGGCTATGTAGTTTCATGAAAAATCGGAAAATCCCATCAAGAGGTGCTGAGATAAATGCCATTTAATGAATACATAAAACTATCATAAATTAATTTCTTCATGGGTTTCCCTTTCCCTTCTCTTTTACCTTTGCATCCCACCATTTGAATTTTTTTTCCTGACCACTGTCCAACTGACACAAGTGCGTTGTGACTGAGTGGGGATGAATTACGGTGGATCTGGGATGGCTAAATAGGATGAATTACAGTGGATTTGGGATGATTGAATGGGATGAATTATGGTGGATCTGGAAGGAGCTGAGTTTGCATTTGTTATTTTGATTCATTGATTTTTTTTAATTTTTTTATCATTTTTTTGTTATATTTAAATATTTGAAAAATAAAAATAATATTTTTTTGATAATTTATTTTTATTTTTTAAGTCATAAGATACGTGACACTTTTTTATTATTTCATTATGATACATGGACAAGTCATGTAAGCATCCGTTAGTTAATTTTATCAAATTAAATTTGATGGTAAGGATTATATTACATGATTGTAGAATTATAAGAATAACATTTTATAATTTTAATTTATAGGGATTAAACTGGACCATCAAAATATAACTATGTACTCTTAACAAGTTTGGCCTGATCTAAATTTTAGTCCCTTTGTCTATTGTTTTTCAATGTGTTGTGAATTATGTAATTGACGCAGAGCAGTTACAGAAGTGCTTTCCGAAAGCCCTTCTTGTTTGGGTGTGGAAGTACTTTTCATATACTCTTAGAAAGAAAAAAAATAATACAAAAACTGAAGAATATCAGACAATGGTGGTGTTTCGTGCCGACATATGTAGAAACTGAAATTAATCTTGCCTATTGCACGATATGCTTCGATATTTTGATCCTTGGTTCCCATGTGTATCATCTATATTATATTTTTCAATGTAATATTTTTTCTTCTTGAAATCTATGATTCTTGAGAAAAATTATTGTCCCGGTGTAGATGATCATGTTTGATTGGATCAGAGATGTGAAAAAAAAAAATTTATTTATTAGTTTTCATGAGAAAATGGTTTTCTTTATTTTTAAATTTTATTTCTTGGGACACTTGTGTTATTTATTAATGAAAGACATCTAACCATAGCTAATTGTGTTATTTATGAATTGATAATTAATAATTACTTAAATTTTGAAATTATAATTCTATGGCTTGCCTCTCGTTTTTACAAGGCTACATAAAAATTGGGTTATTTGAATTATTATTCTTTATGTGAAAGGTGAATACCAAAAGTATTATGTTATTTCTTTTTTTTCCTTTCAAATTTGGGCAACCTTCCATAATTAAATTGGGAATTTCACATAAATAATATAGTAATTGAAAATTTAATATATTTTAGAAAATATTTAAAATTAATCATCCAATTTACAAATAGAATGTACATTAGAGATAAAAACGTGAAAAGAGAACAAAATAAATTAGTCTTTTCCTTTGTAAAGGGAACTAAAATTAAGCATTTCGCTTCATGTTTGAAAATAGATTATAAAGAAGGTCATGCCAGATTCACGCCTAGAAACACCCATAGTTATTTTCAGGTTGTCCCTTCCCGCAACTGAATTGAAGTTAGTGGGGTTAGATTTTTAATTGAAGTCGGTGGTAACTGTCAGTGACAACTCTTGCTGTCGGGATGTATTGTTCCTGATAATTTAAAATTTTTCATATTTATTGACGGTGTTATTGTTGACCCAAGAAAACAAATTAGAGATAAGTGAATAGTTTGACAAATACAAAGTTAAAATTTTTTTTATTAAAAAGCCAAACACATAATATGGTGTGTTTGGAACAGCTTAAAAAATAAAATTTATTTTATTTTTAATTCATTTAAAATGAACTATCTTATTTAGAATAAAATCTACATTTATAAGATTCAATCTATTCAGTTTAGTCTAAGTATTTTCCTTATGCTACTCTCAAATTTTTTTAATTTAAAATAGCATTTATAAACTAAAAATATAATTAATTATTGTTCAATAAACAAAAACCAAGTTGACAAGAAAAAATTGTTGTTAGTTAGATGAATATTTGAGATAAAGTAGTGGTGGCTCTTTATCTATTTATCTAAGTGAAAAGTATATGTAATTTTATGGATAAAAATATCATTTGAGATGTAAAAAAATAATAACTTATCTCAAATGAATTCCACAAAATAAAATATAATTTATTTGGTGTTTAATTAATAATTTAAAAAAATATGAATTTTAAATGAACTTCTTTTAAATTCATTACTATTTTATTTGTTCCAAACATAAAAAATTTAGAATTTATTTGAAATGAATTGAATTTTACAATTTTTAGGTGTTTCAAACATACTAATAGTAAACAATCAAACAATTAACAATATAATTAAAAGAGATTAGTCAAGAGAGATTGCATAGTGAGTTTTATGATGGTTCTTCACCAAATCCTTTGGCTAATAAAATACCACTTAAGTGTTCAATTCATTAACAGCTGAATTGACTGCTCATCAAGATCTTTACAACATTTGAGTTGCAGGGCTCAACAAAACCTTTACAAATTTCTCAGAGAACTCAACATGAGCAGAAATGTTCCAAACTCAAAATCTAAACTCAAATTTCTCACTCGCTCTTTCTCACATAAAGTAAAGATGTGATTTCACAGAATCCCTCAACATTTAATTACAAAGCTATCAAGAAGAGATGAAAGTTTAGAGTTTTTATGCTTGATCAGATAGAGAATGAAAGTTAAGATCTTTCTCTATTTCAGGAAATTCAAATTTGAAAGTTGAGGCTTGAAATTTGCAAAAGAGCGTATGCAATTGTTAATTGTTTGTTGTTATTCCTCTTTGTCTTGATTTCTTCATTATATAGTCAGAGCCAAATTCTAGCCATTTTCAAAGAATTCCAGACCATTTTGCGTACTTGCAATGGAGGATAGCCTCGCATGTCCTTTTTTGAAATTTTTTGATCGTGCACCGAAATTCAAGGGAGATAGTGGTTCATACAACCATAGTACATAAAATGTACGGTCTTATCCTCTTAGTTGTCTTGATTTGTCAATATCTGAAATTTGGTGCAAAGAGAAATATTTGAAAATTGACCAACTGAGGAAGACAAATTAGAACAGTTTATCTATATGGAGCTAGGTTCAATTTGTTGTCTTCCCAAAATGTTATCATATGAATAATAGCTATTTTTCTTCAGTTGACATATCAGATCCTGACTGAAAACTTCAATTGACTTGTTTAATGAAAAAAGTTCACTTTGTCCAGTAGAGTGGTAGCTCAGCTGACTGTAGTCTGCACAACTGTTGGAGATACAACTAAGGGTGAAGATTCAGCTTACTATGTTAGTGGAACAATATTTACTTAAGTTGACTGACAAAGGTCTTCAGCTGACAAGCTTAATGAAACGCTGAATTGCATCTTCAGCTGACTAAATGTAGATCTACTGAGTGACTTTTGCTGATAGTCTATGATAAAATGCTATCATGGCATAATTCAGCAGATTATGACAATATTTGTTTAGCATATAAAAGGATCCACTAAATAATTTTCAGCTGGTTAAGAAATCTTTAGCTAACTTGAAAACTTAGTCATATTATATTTCAGCTGAGTGTTATAGAAGTAGTTCAGCTGGTAGGTTTCTTCAAACTTTTCTCGGCATAAGCTTAAGCTACCTTTAAGCTTCAAAGTTTCCTCTGCATGAAATGAAACTACCTCCAAAGATAATAGACCTATGAACAACATGTTTTCTAACCCAAATAAAATAAGGTTGTGTTTGGATTCATTGAATTTAAATTGTTTTATAATTTTTGAAATATATGTGTGAAATTAAATCACTCATGTTTATTATTTTTTTCACCTTCCAACATGAAAAATTAGTTGAAAGCATGAAAAGAAATGATAGCACTACACATCAAATCCAAACCTTAATGAAAGTGTTCTCTATGTGGCCGAGCCTATATTTGAGGCTGAACAATGAAGAGCGCATTCCATGTAATATATATTAAGATGATGCTACTAGTTTTTTGAAACAACCTTCTTATAAAAGGAATATAGGTAAATTCAAATAGGAATTTTAAATCCAATTAGAATAGAAAATAAACCCCAAATCATTTGATAGCTAAGCTCTCTCATTAGATACTCTCTTGCAAATAATACACTAAAACTCTTAAACACCATAACACCCACTACAAGAAATGGCTTCATTTGCATCTGCACAATGCATATATAAATGGTACAAATACAGATGCAGTTGCTTATTTGTGGCACATATAGACGCAATTGCTTTTCGACTATATACAAACGTAGGTATGCAGATACAGTAACTGTAGTCTCAGATAAATTTTTTTGCATCTACATAGTAGCGTTTTGCAGAAAGACACAAAATTTGGAAGTCGAAAATTTTTGGCCACTTGTCAGAATCTGGAAGGTAAACGCAATATTTCTAAGGTTGCATGATAGACGCAGAAACACTGACGCACTTGTTTTTATATTTATAATTGTGTTTGCATCTGCTAGAGGCAAACACAGATACTTTAACTTGCGGACTCAAATGATGTAAATATTTTGTTTATTATTTTTCTTTTGTGTAATTTGTAATTATGTACTTGTAAATACCTGTATATTTATATATAAATTCCAACATATAAATAAGAAAATATTATACAAAATTCATCATACGTAAGATTAAAATTATTTATAAATATTATAGAAAAAACCATCTCATAATCCTAACTTGTCTTCGGTGTCTCGAGTTTGTTCGTTATATATTCTAACTAAGATGCAAAAGCATGGATGTAGAATGAGATGCTAACTAAAATAGTCAACATAAATAAGTTCTAACAAGTTATATTTAACCTAACTTAATATGTAAATAAGTTAAAACTGTAACTAAGAAAAAAATAAAGCAAATTTTTCATAGGTTTTGCATTGAAACTGTAACATTGTCATAATATCTAAATTGTTGGTCTAAATGGCATTCCATTTCTTAATATAGGTCTTATTAGTCCCTAGGGTCATGCCAGTACTATTGGAATCCAAAACATACTTATATTTGACTATTTTACCACCTGAACCTAGAGTTACAAAGGTTTTGCCTTGAAATTATAATATTTTCTTAATATCCTAACCGTTGTTCTACATAGCATTTTGTTTCTTCCTACAGGTCTTACTCGTCCCCAAAATCGGTTCGGTACTCTCAGAATCTAAAATAGACTTTTGTTTAACCGTTTTGCCCACTAAACTCAGAGTTATAGAGGTTTTGCTTTAAAACTGTAACATTGTCCTAATATCCTATTGTTAATCCAAATGACATTCTATTTCTTTCTACAAGTCTTGTTAGTTCCTACGGTCGTGCTGGTACTCCCAGAATCCAAAATAGACTTGTATTTAATTGTTTTGCACCCTAAATCTAGAATTACAAAGATTTTGCATTAAAACTGTAACATTGTCCTAATATACTAACCGTTGATCCAAATGAAATTCTATTTTGTCCTACAAATCTTATTTGTCCCTACAATCATGCTGGTACTCTCGAAATCCAAAATGACTTGTATTTAACCATTTTGCCCCCTGAACCCAGAGTTACAAGGTTTTGCCTTGAAACTGTAACATTGTCATAATTTCCTAACCGTTTATCCAAATGATATTTTGTTTCTTCCCACAAATTTTATTTGTCCATATGCTCGTGCCAGTACTCCCGTAATCCAAAACAGACTTGTGTTTGACTGTTTTTCCCCTCGAACCCAAAGATAAACATTTAAAGTATAACTTGAGAATAAAAATACTACTCAAGAATCCCATAATGAAAAAGAAACTAAAAGAATCCGTACCTCTACAAGTGACTGTGTAATATATGTACTTGAAACAACAAGTTATATGACTATGTTAGTTACTTATAAAATGAATAACAAAACTAGTTAGTAAATAACATTATCTTAATTACGATATAAACTATATATGAACATATTTGCATATTTATAGGTAAAGAACTACTAATCCTCATCATTTCATCAATCAACTCTTCCTCTTCATCATAGCCTTCTTTATCAATTGAGACGATTTCATAGTCATCAATAAAGTCATCATTAACAATTACACTAGAACGTTTTTTGCTCTTTGATTGAAGAAGCTCATTTTGATTAACTTTTTCCATCACATTTCTGTCGTGAAGTGATTTAGGCAGTCTGTTATCATCTTCAATGGTTATTGGAGCTAGACATTGGGTTTCTTGATCTTGAAATATGTTTGAATGCATCAGCACCACATTTTCAATGTTATCTTCAATCATTGATAAATTAACAAAATTTCTTGGTTACACTTTACATATTATCCACTAATCAAACCTTTCTCTTTTCTTAGATGGATATTTTACATAAAAGAATTGTGTCGCTTGATAACACAACACAAATGACTTGTCCGAGTTAAGTTTGGATTTGTGAATTATCTTAATCAAACCATGTTAGGAGTAAACTTTAAGTCATTTGTTAGAAAAACCATACCATCGACACTTGAACAAGACAACTTTGTTATTGTGACCCTACTCTAACTTAATTACATCAGTCAACATACTGTAAAATTATAATCAAATGCGTCATAACAACTTCCTTTCACACAGACACAACTATTCACTATATTTTTGTTCTTTGTAAGAGTAGGCAAACCAATTTGGATTCATAGCTATATCGCATATGTGCTCATCAACACTTATATCACGCAATACCTATGTAATTATGACATATGGAAATTGAAGAAGTTATTAATGAAATAAAGTTAAATTGAATTATAATCTATGAAATTCTTACTAGTTGGCCTAGCCATTGTGGAAATTTGCTTTCACGGAGTCTCTCAAGTTATTCATCGGTGATAATGGGATCATCAAATATTATTATTGAATCGAATTGACTACAAACAAATGTATGAAAAGATAAGTCATGTGTAAAAAGTTTGAAGGTAACAATGCAAAATTTTTGAAACTTACTCCATAAAAGGTCTAATATCTTCATGGTAGAGAATGACATATATCATTATTTTATTATAATCGCAATCTTCTAGTAGTTTAGACCGTGCCCGTACAATAGTTTTACCAAGATAAAAAAATATAGATGCTCGACTAGTTAGATCGATATTGTCATCATCATTTCGCTTGTTTTTCACATCTTTGTACGCACATTGCTTGCAAAGTAAAGGCTACAAAAATTTAATGTTTCCTTAAGTATGTAAGCCTCAACAATTGAGCCCTCAACCCATGCTTTATTGCGGACATTTTTCTTTAGATTATGCGACATCCTATTAATGAATGTTATATAATATTTAATATACAATTTTAATAAAAAAGAATAACCAATGCAAGGAATTTTAAAGTTACATTTTGAAATGATACATCCACTGATATTGCACTAGGCCACCAACTTTTTTCTCATAAGCCAAGTGAATCGAAAAATGTTCCATAGGATCCCAAAAACTAGATATTAACTTTGTTTCCAACTTACAAAGCATCACAGGTATATTGGACTCAAGTTCCTCCATATGTGGAACACTCAATTCAGTTGCACAAATATCTTGGAAGAAATGACTAAGTTCTGTAATAGAATCCCAAATTGGCATCGAAATGTAGTCTCAAAATGCAATTAGCAATAACATTTACATGAATACGTGACAATCATGGCTCTTCATGCTATAAACTTTACATTATTTTATGTTTACACAACAAGACAAGTTGGAAACCACCAGGGAACTTCACATCATTCCTGATCCATTCACAAACCAACCTCTTATCATATTTGATCAGGGTATAGATTGCGTTCGGCTTTAACCATTTTCCATTAACCATACGCAACTCCAATTATGGTTGATAATATAGTTCTTTCAAATCTTGACATGCTTGTGGAGTGTCTTTGCTTTTACCTTTAAAGTTCATAACAGTGTTGAAAATATTATCACACAAATTCTTCTCAATATGCATGATGTCTAATATCTTCATGGTAGAGAATGACATATATCATTATTTTATTATAATCGCAATCTTCTAGTAGTTTAGACCGTGCCCGTACAATAGTTTTACCAAGATAAAAAAATATAGATGCTCGACTAGTTAGATCGATATTGTCATCATCATTTTGCTTGTTTTTCACATCTTTGTACGCACATTGCTTGCAAAGTAAAGGCTACAAAAATTTAATGTTTCCTTAAGTATGTAAGCCTCAACAATTGAGCCCTCAACCCATGCTTTATTGCGGACATTTTTCTTTAGATTATGCGACATCCTATTAATGAATGTTATATAATATTTAATATACAATTTTAATAAAAAAGAATAACCAATGCAAGGAATTTTAAAGTTACATTTTGAAATGATACATCCACTGATATTGCACTAGGCCACCAACTTTTTTCTCATAAGCCAAGTGAATCGAAAAATGTTCCATAGGATCCCAAAAACTAGATATTAACTTTGTTTCCAACTTACAAAGCATCACAGGTATATTGGACTCAAGTTCCTCCATATGTGGAACACTCAATTCAGTTGCACAAATATCTTGGAAGAAATGACTAAGTTCTGTAATAGAATCCCAAATTGGCATCGAAATGTAGTCTCAAAATGCAATTAGCAATAACATTTACATGAATACGTGACAATCATGGCTCTTCATGCTATAAACTTTACATTATTTTATGTTTACACAACAAGACAAGTTGGAAACCACCAGGGAACTTCACATCATTCCTGATCCATTCACAAACCAACCTCTTATCATATTTGATCAGGGTATAGATTGCGTTCGGCTTTACCCATTTTCCATTAACCATACGCAACTCCAATTATGGTTGATAATATAGTTCTTTCAAATCTTGACATGCTTGTGGAGTGTCTTTGCTTTTACCTTTAAAGTTCATAACAGTGTTGAAAATATTATCACACATATTCTTCTCAATATGCATAATGTCTAATATCTTCATGGTAGAGAATGACATATATCATTATTTTATTATAATCGCAATCTTCTAGTAGTTTAGACCGTGCCCGTACAATAGTTTTACCAAGATAAAAAAATATAGATGCTCGACTAGTTAGATCGATATTGTCATCATCATTTCGCTTGTTTTTCACATCTTTGTACGCACATTGCTTGCAAAGTAAAGGCTACAAAAATTTAATGTTTCCTTAAGTATGTAAGCCTCAACAATTGAGCCCTCAACCCATGCTTTATTGCGGACATTTTTCTTTAGATTATGCGACATCCTATTAATGAATGTTATATAATATTTAATATACAATTTTAATAAAAAAGAATAACCAATGCAAGGAATTTTAAAGTTACATTTTGAAATGATACATCCACTGATATTGCACTAGGCCACCAACTTTTTTCTCATAAGCCAAGTGAATCGAAAAATGTTCCATAGGATCCCAAAAACTAGATATTAACTTTGTTTCCAACTTACAAAGCATCACAGGTATATTGGACTCAAGTTCCTCCATATGTGGAACACTCAATTCAGTTGCACAAATATCTTGGAAGAAATGACTAAGTTCTGTAATAGAATCCCAAATTGGCATCGAAATGTAGTCTCAAAATGCAATTAGCAATAACATTTACATGAATACGTGACAATCATGGCTCTTCATGCTATAAACTTTACATTATTTTATGTTTACACAACAAGACAAGTTGGAAACCACCAGGGAACTTCACATCATTCCTGATCCATTCACAAACCAACCTCTTATCATATTTGATCAGGGTATAGATTGCGTTCGGCTTTAACCATTTTCCATTAACCATACGCAACTCCAATTATGGTTGATAATATAGTTCTTTCAAATCTTGACATGCTTGTGGAGTGTCTTTGCTTTTACCTTTAAAGTTCATAACAGTGTTGAAAATATTATCACACATATTCTTCTCAATATGCATGATGTCTAAGTTATGGAAAAGTAGGTCAGTAAACAAATACGGTAACTCTTAAAATATACTCATCTTCACCCAGTTATGATCCCTTCTATACGTTGAAACATCAAATGATCTAACTCTAGCAAAAACCTTATCACTTTATAATCTGGGAGGCGGTGAGCTTTTCTCAATGGTGTTCTTTTCAAAATTGTTTATTTGCTTTCGAAATGGATGATTCTCAGGCAAAAATTGACGATGGCGATCGAACCAACATTGTTTCTACCGTTCTTTAGTGTGAAGGATTTTGTACATTCCATACATATAAGACATGACAGTCTACCATAGGTACTCCACCCAGAAGTAATTCAGTAAGTAGAAAAATCATGAACCGTTCATAGAAAAGCAGCTCTTATAATAAAGATTTACTTCAAAGACTTATCAAAAGTCAAGACACCATCTCTCCAAAGTATTTTCAACTCATCTATTAAATGCATGAGATAGATGTCAAAATTCTGCCAAGATGGAGCGGACCAGGAATTAGCAGTTAAGAAAATGTTATGCTACTTCATGCACATGTCTAGTGGAAAGTTATATTGAGATCCCGAATTACTAAATAGAGTGTATCCATCTATTGAGAACCCAAGTCTGACATTTTTTATTTCTTGTGGCCATGATGGATGGACTTCGTCAAAGTGCTTACACGCCTCCTATCGGACAGATGTATCATTATGTTAGGTTTTTCTTGTTTACCTTTTTTGTATCATCTCATGTCTTTTGTAGTCACTTCAGACATATAAAGCCTATATAACCTCCTTATGATTGGAAAGTGTCACAATATCTTATGAGGTATATTCTTTTTTACCACTTTCCTTGAAATGGGACTCATTACAAACATCATAAGCATTCATGCACTCAGTCTCATTATAATACAGCTGGTACTGATTTGGACAAACATCAATCTTGTCATATCCAAGTCAAAACTCTTTCACCAACTTCTTATACTCGTAAAAAGATCCAGGTAACTTCTCATCATTGGGTAATATATCCTTAATGATTTAGACGAATATATTATAACATTCTCCGAAATATTGAATTATGACTTGTAGTTCAATAGTTGAGTCATGGCTGAAAGGATAGTTTCTTCATACCCTGCCTATACTGGATCATCTATAATTGCCAACATCTTATAAAATTTTGCAACTTCTGAATTGGGATTCTCCAAGTCCTAATTGTAATTTGGGTTTACTGAGTCTAATATCATTTCTATCATCCGGTTCGTATCAGGTAGTATTTTATTTTCAACAAGATTTGATAGCCCAGTTTCCACATACTTTACAGTCCTTATAGTATTACCAGCTCGATCCTTACCATGTAGACTTCACTATCTGTATGCTTCAATAAAACCTTTCTTATAGAGATGAAGGAACCCTTCATCTCTAGTCAAAAATGTATTATTGTCATAGATTTTGCAGGGACACCAAATTAATCTATCAAATGTATAATCCTTACTGGCAAACACATAGTTAAGACATTCTTTAACCTTTTCCTGAAATTCATTTGAAAATGCATGATCCATTACACGACGGTATATCCAACTTCTATCAACAAACATTGTGTCTGCTTTGGTATCATAACATTTCAACTCAATTAATTAAAATGAATGATCAACCAAGTAGTGGTATATCCTTTCTACCACCTTCAACACCATTCTAAGGGTTTATCTTATCCCATTCAGGAAAGCCACACTCTCATTTCAATGATATGCTTAATCTTTTTGTCCTATCCCATTCGGGCAGCATTTCGCTTTGGTCTCATAAGCACAAGACATAGACAAGCTAGCCAATATCGCTATGTCTATATATGTACCCGAAAAATATAGAGAAACACAACTGAAATGTTAACCAAATGGACAAAAAGTTAAGCATATCACCGTAATAAATGGAGTGTTTGCTTTCATAGACAATTCAAGAATCTTTTTGAATGAAATTAATATATGTTCTTCGTGTTACACGAACATATATTAGTTCATTTAAAATGATACTAAACGGGTTTCTAAGGGAATATGATATGCAATGGATATTTAACATATATGAATGACGTCTTTATGAATTAAGATATAATGAACAAACATATATTAGTACACATAGTTATGAAACTTAAATAGAAAAAGAGAAATTGAGAAATTACTATGTCATTGGTAAAACTATATATAATACCATTCTCGGTATTGTTCTCTTGGCTTTTGATTTCCCGTATGATACTTCTATCATAATTACCGCAATTCAAGGGCAATGCACTTCTGGGTAGTCAATTGTTTGAATTTGAATTTTTTAATTAGGGGAGTTGGAGGGGTAATGACCTATACAACCACATTTGTAGCATTTCACTTATATTATCTCCAAGGCTATTGTAGATAATACAATTGAGTAAATGCTACAAATGTTTGCATAGGTCACTGGATTCATGATGCCCTTTCAACTCTCCTAATAAAAAAATTCAAATTCAAATAACTGACTACCCAAAGTTGGGAACATACAACATAAGAATATCCAATATAATTGAAATACGCATGAAATAAGCCTTCCTGTGAATACAATTAAAATATAGGTAAGAATTATTTAGAAACTAATCTTTTAAATTGAGTAATTTATAAGTTTATTGTTTTATTAGGACTTTTCTTTAATTTTTTTATCATGTTCAAATTTTGTTAGTTTAGTTAATTAGAATATATATATATATATATATAGGTATTTGGATCATTTAAGGCATATATATAGATTAATTATATATATAGGTATTTGGATCATTTATTGGATTTAATTAAATTAATATTTTTAAGGTTAATTAAGGCATGGCTAAAACTATTTTAATGATTTTAAGGCATTAATTTGGATCTTTAATTGGAATTTCAACTCATTAGATAGGACTAATTATTAAGGAGAAGCTAATTAACACTTCAGAAATATAAATCTAATTAATATATAAGAGTTTAGACAAGTGAGGCACTAGCTAATTATGTTTTTACTTAATATCTCAACTATTAGTACTAACTAGCTAGGAACCATTAATATTTCAATTCATCTCCTACCTAAATCATATATAACAATGCAATACCAATACCTCATCTCTCATATATATTAATTTATACGTAACTACACATCAATGTGAGTAGGTAATATGTTATATTAAAGCAAGAAACTTTTAGATCTACTCATAGATGTAACTACCTAGCAAACAATACAAAAACATTAATATGTGTGTGTGTGTGTGTGTGTGTATAACACATCTTTTGTGTGGATCTCCTTACCTAGATTTGAAGCCAACAAGGGGTGGCCGGACAGCAGTTAATTTTTGTCGAAAGGAGACTATTGGCAGAGGGGAGTAAGGCTGCAATGGAGGAGGAAGAAGAGAAATGAGGAAAAAGAAAGCCACAATCTAGATTTAAGCTTGATAGACTTTTTGCATTTATCATTTTAGACGCAAGTACATTAAGTGACAAATACAGAAAAGAAGATATTTTTGTAAAAATATTATTTTATTACTTATGTTTGCATATAGGCAAATGCAATTTACGATAATATAGATGCAAATAAATTTTGGCAAAATTTGGTGTCAATTCAAAATATATGCATCTTTCCCAGCTGACATAGTTTACACAAAGAAAACACAAATATCCTCGTGAAAAATGGCGCCAAAAGTTACATATTTTTGCATCTACATTTCAATTTTTTAAGCTTCTGCTGGATTAATTTTTTTTTTTTTTTCTAACTATCAGTGTCTGGGTCTATACGAATGCTGATATATTTAATTGCAGATGCAAAAACGATTTATATACGTCTGGATTTTCTAAGTTTGTCTTTTGACAGACGTAGATACAGTTATTTCTAATAGTGACCCCACACAAAGTTGTTAAGAGAAAACCCTAATTACTTTCCCCTTTCTCTACTCCAACCTTGGTAAATCAACCCTCTTCCACATACATCATCTTTGATATTTTTGAGCCTCTCAAAGTAAAAATCATCCGAATTAAGCCAAGAAGAAGAAAAAGAGGTCAAAGAAATTCAACAATCAGTAGAGCTTCCACATTTTGAAGTTTTGAAATCCTGAATGCTAGAAATCTTCATCATGTTAAGAATAAAAGTTAAATTAGGGAATTGGATGAATTGAGAAATAAATTAAAGGTTTTAGAAATAGGGTTGAGAAAAATACAAGTTGGAGGCAATGATAAACTCACAAGTTATGCACGTGGGTGTTCTCAAGTTAAGTTTAACAGATTCAGACGATTGACACTTTCATCCAAAGCATATGGGTAGTTTTAAACAAAATGAAATAAGTGTATGTGATTGGGAATAAGCTAAACCATGAGGAGTTATGTGTACTTTACGCTTTTTAAAAAAAAGTTGTTTCATTCTCATAAAAAAAAAATAGTTTGACGTTTTTAAACTGTAATTGACCGCATTATAAAATAGAGCATTCAACTGTCATTTTTTTAAAAACATATTTTTCTTTTTCCTATTTGTGGTTAGTCACTACTCACTAATACTCAAAATAAAAACAAATATACAATTTTCTTTGTTTTTGTTAAATTTAAAATATTATTTGTGTAATGTATGAATTGTACCTTTATTTTTAATCAAAGTATGCATTTGTACATAATTTTTTTTTTTTTTTTTTGTTAAACTTAAAATATTATTTGTGTAGTGTATAATTGTACCTTTATTTTTAATAAAAGTATACATTACATATTAATATATAATTTTTTATTTTACCAAGTAATTACGTAAATTAACTCTATAAGGAAAACAAACATTATTAAGAATGGAAATCACTATCTAATGTTCAAATGGTAATTTGGCACTCAAGTTACTATTTTTTTTCCTTATAAAAAATAAGGATTCTCTTATACAGTTCACATACCACACCAAAGCAAATTTAATGCAAAATTCTAATTGATTTCCTCTTCCTTTTCTCTCAATATATATCTCTCGGATATAACCATGAAAAAAATCAAAGCAAATTTAATGCAAAATTCTAATTGATTTCCTCTTCCTTTTCTCTCAATATATATCTCTCGGATATAACCATGAAAAAAATCTCAACAGATTTAACTCTTTCATTATTTAATTCCAATCCCTCTACTTTGTGAAAAAATTGATGATTTTGATACCATGTTGAAAAATTGATAGCTCTTGAATAGCAAAATAATATTGAGGACAAAAATAGAATTTTATTTTTAGTAACAAAGGATTGATACAATATATTTTTAGACATGGATGTAGGAGGATATTGACCTCACATACACATATTAGAGCATGGGAGGTACTTTATATACTAACCTTTTAGAATTCTCCTAAAAAATATCTAGATATTTATATAATCTCTAAAAACATCTAGACGTACTAGAACTATGTACAAGGTTCTAAAGTATTATATATTTTTCCAAACGTTCTAGAATCTTCTAGAGTCTTTTAGAATGTCTTAGAACCTTGTAGAAGCTTCTAGAACCTTCTGGAACATTCTAGAACCTTATGGGAGGAGAAGGTATATTAATTGTAACATTCTTCTTCTTTCTCCCCCTTTGTTTTATCTATAAAAAGCATCCCCACAACAGATTTAGCACTTTCATTGTTCCACACCACATCTCCCTCTATTGCTTCTTCTTCTTCCGCCAAGAAGAAGGCATTCAATTCAGACTATTTTGAAACCAATTTGTCAAAGATCGAAGAGAACCTAAAAAAACAAGGAATAACAAGATTTGCCATTGTTGTGTATTTCCACCACATTGAAACTATACTAGGATCCTTGGAAAATTAAGAAGAATCTGAATCAAAGTGATCTAGGAAGTTTAACTAGGTTTCTTTTAGCTAATGGTTTGGTGGACAAGGATGTGTTACTCGTGCTGGATGTTGAAGAAGCAAGTGTAACTGATACTGAAAAAGGCATCAAATATTAGGGTTTGGAATTTAGATACTGGATCCAATCATGAACTAGTTTTGAAGAGATGATTTTCCTCCAATATTTGTCTTTATTGGGAACTGGACTCAATGGTTTGTTAAGAGGAGGGAGTTGAAGAAAAGAAGATGAGATTGGGTTTTATTGGGATTCATATAATTGCAAGTTTAATTTCTCTCTTCTTAAAAGGGCTATTATGTTGCTAATTAATTTCTGAGATGGTGTATACAAAATTGGGCTTCATGGGAACAAGTAGTAATTATTATTGAGTCATTATGGTAGCTTTAATGTTTCTATTGAATTTCTAGATTTAGTTGTCTAATAAATTGAGTTGTATTACATGCTTCCACTGAATTTCTTGATTTAATTGTATTATAGTTTACACTGATTTTTTTGATTTATTTTTCTAGTAAACTGAGTTGTATTACATGCTTCCACTGAATTTTTCTATTTATTACTATTGTGATTTGCACTGAATTTTTCAATCTAGTAAACTGAGTTGTATTTCATGCTTCTGCTGAATTTCTCAATTTAGTAATATTGTAGTTTGCATTGATTTTTTGGATTTAGTTGTTTAGTAAACTGAGTTGTATTACATGCTTCCATTAAATTTCTCGATTTAGTACTATTGTAGTTTTACTGATTTTTTCGGTTTAATTATAATTTTCATAGTTATTCTCAAATTTATAAATGAAAATTTTAAAAAATTGCTATGAAATAAAAGAAATATATATTAAGAATATAGTTTTCATGATTAAAATATTATCGTTTTAACTTTTAATTCATAAAAATTATTTACACTTTTCAATAATTATTTGTCAATAGTAGTTAATATTGAATTTCTCAATTTTTTTTGTTTAATAAGTTCCTAATAATTATAATATTTTTTAGTTCTTCTCAAATTTAGTAAATAATTTTTTTCAAATACTATGAATTAAAAAAAAATTTAGAGTAGTGTCCATGATTATATATTGGTGTTTTAACTTTTTGTAGAATAATTTTTATTCGCATAAATACCCTATGAGTTTTTACTATTACATAAATACTTTTTAGTTGTTATTTTCCTTTAAATAGTTTATTTAATTTTTTTACTTCTTTCATAATTCTTTTCCATTTCAATAAAATGATTGTAAATATTTTGTGACTATTGATTTTTTTTATTCTAATTCTTTTCAATATTAATAAATTATAATATGCCAATAGCAACATATCAATAGTAATTAAGATTGAATTTCTCAATTTTTTAATTTAATAAGTTACAAATAATTATAATATTATATATTTTTTTAATGCTTTGATTTAAAATATATATATATATTAAGAGTACAGTTTTTATGATTATAATATTATTGTATTAATTATTCTTCTATCTTTAGGTTTTTTTTTTTTTTTAAGTTTATATGTTTATATTATGAATTAAGTAAAATTTATAAAAGAAGAGATAAATTATATCAAGTATAAAGGAATTAAAGAAGAATTGGTATTCTCTGTGAAAAAATGTTTTTAGGTTTCAATACAAAACCTTAATTTGGCTTTTATAGACTCTCTAAACTAGATGATTAACTACTGAAAACTAGAATCTCCGCCCACTAACATCAGTAATTACCCACTACACTAAATACGCAACATGCCATATTGTGTTTTCCCCACTCGCCTTAATTTTGCAACGTGTAATTATTCATGCTTAACCCATATGACCATGCTTCTTAACTAGTAATTTTGATTGAATATCAAAGCTCAACCGCCTGAAACTTGTTGCTTGTTGTCTTCACGTGTCATTGCTTTATTGCTGCAACTAGATCAGGATATTCGACTTAACTTATTGAACCTGTTTGGTGTAGGCTAATAATTTCAAGATTTAAAAATTCGTGTCAAGGTGGTTGAAATGTGCGAAACGTTTCTATTTTCACACTACCCAAAATGAAACTAACTCACAGAAATGGTTGAATGCAACCATTTTCATACAAAACAGAATTGTTTCCACATGAAACGAGATTGTTTCCATTGTTTCTACAAGAAATGTGTCAACAAAAACATGGCATTTTTTAGGATTTGAAAATTTAAAATTCTGTCTCTAACTCTCTTTATATTTTTATGATTTCAATTTTTTTTAATATTATATAATTTAGTTTAACTTAATAAGGGGTAATATTAAAATTTTAGGCCATATATATGTTGGTTTAAATTAAAATTTTATTAAATATAGGTTGAGCAATACTATTAATTTCCTCTTACACAATTTTTATATTTTGGATATACACCTCCTATCTACTCCACTATTGTAATTTGATACTTTTATCAAATTTGTATATCTATCTTAAGAATTTTACTTTGATATGTATTTAACAGTATTTTATGTACTAAATTAATCATGTTAGATACTTACAATTATTATGATATGTGTTTTATTATATGTTTCTATGTGTTTCCACAAAAATTAGCGTTTCCATACTATTTCTCAAATCATTTTCAATTCTGGACTTATCAAAATGGTACCTTGAAATGAATTTTAGTTTATTGGTAATTTCAAGATGCAAACAATAAGTTACATGATTGTCACCCTCGGTAGGGTAAAATATGGGGTTAAAAGACCCTCCAAAAGTCAAGCAATTTATGTGGAGAGCTTATAGAGAAACAATCCCTACGTGGAGTTAATATTGTAAAAAGAGGTATCCAACTGAAAACATACATCCACGATGTGAAAGTAGAGATGGCAATGGACCAGGTCTGGCCTGACTCGGACCTGACCAGTTGTCTACTCATACCTATTATGGACCCAAAATGAGACACATCTTAGACTCATTATTTACTGGGTATACCCAGATTCAAACCTAAACCCAATGGGTCTGCCCACATACTCCAATTTTTTCCTTTTTTTTAAACTATGTTTTACTAGTTTTTTTCCTTTTTTAAAAAGAAAAAATCTTTTTTAAAAGAAAATTATGTTTTTCACAGTTTTTTCAAAGAATTGGTTTACTTAAGCCACATTAAATTTTCGGTTAGTTGATATAATTTAATATTCTATGTTTAATTAAAATGACAAAAAGAGAGTAAAATTCCATTGCTAGCTACTCCGCATTTCAAATTAACAATGCAAGCTAAAACACACAAAAAATAAAATGAAATATAATAATCGAATTAAAGAAGCTAATATTTTTTGTTCAAAATTTCAATTTCCTTCTTTGTCCAAATATCCTCGAGCACCAAACAGTTTAAGTATTTTCTTGCTAATATATATAAATGTTGACCCAATTTAATACTAATTTTGTCTAATGTTATTTAGTGACATGTAATTAAAATCTTGATTACCCATAAAAAAAAATAGAAATGAAATCAATTGAATGACAATTTTAATAGAAAATTTCAATAGAAGAAATAGAAAAATTAGGTAATAAATAAATTACATTGTCGAGTCAATAGACATTTTAAAATTTTAACACATGTGACATGTTTGTGCATATAGAAATCGTTAAGCTTAACCATAAATTTTAGTATTTTGGATAAATTACAAATCATGTTTAATAATACCCGTGCAATATCTTGATTCGAATATTCGATAAAAAAATAACGACATTAGAAATTGAGTGGTAGTTAAATGGATGAGAAATTGAACATAGACCCATGTTTTGTAAATTCTCATCAAATCATGAATTTTCAAAAATAATACTCCTCATTACATTTTCAAAATCTTTAAATTTAAAAATCAAATTATCATATCAAAACTATTAATACCTAATCATTTTCCTATATGATAAAATTTTGATACTCAAAATCAAAGTATAGTGATCATAACAATATAAATTTTGATATTATTAAAAAAATTATTTTAGACCTAATAGCTCTTGGATTTTACGCAAACCCAGCAGGTAAAATATAAAAATATCCACAATCAAACCCATTAAGAAACCTATTAGAGTCGGGTAAGGCTGAGCCCGACTTAGACCCGGCCCATTTGCCATCTCTATGTGAAAGAGATGATGAAACATCGCATCGTGCTTTGCTTCAAGTGCACGTTGATTTTTTCCCATCAACAAATTACAATTTTGGGAACTGGTTTAAAAATATTATTGGCAAGTTTGATGAAGAATAAGTGGAGATCATTTGTGTGACTATATGGGCCATTTGGAAATTCAGCTCATTGTGTTTTCTTTATTTATTTTTATAAATAAAAGAATTGTTTGGGATTACCTTGGAAGGTGTTCTTTGTATGCCTATGTTTATTGTACTTGGACTGAGGATGTTCCCCTCGATATTGATGATCTTGTATGTTCTGATTTCATTCATGAATGAATTACCTCCATTTTTCTCAAAAGAAAAAACAACTCTCACATGTGGTTATTATTTTGTAGTATTGATGGATGTGGGTAGAATATATAATGCTCAAACAAACTTGAGACTACTAGTAAAGTAAAATTCAGATATCTGTTCATTAAATTCGAAGGTGCTGAAACCTAATAGTTCCAGATTTTAGCTCATAGGCTATTAAACTCATTGTTCCTAAGAAAATAAAAAAGAGTCTTCCCAAGTAAAGAAAAAAATATCATATAATACAAGACATATATAAACCACTTGATAAGGGTCATAGTTAAAGCCAATTATGTTTTTTTTTTTAATTTATTTATAATAAACCAGCTAGTTAAAAATTGGAATTTAATTCATTGCAGGAGCGTTCATACTCCAAGCACTCAAAGTCTCCACAGTGATAGTCTCGGTTCCATTGTTGAATGCAAACAAGTGAGCATCCCTAAAGGTTGCAAGCTCTGGATAAACCCTCGACGTAATCACTGTTTTCCCTCCAGCTCCAAAACTCTCCACAACAGAATGATCAATCTGCAATGTAATTTTTTATTTTTAAAATAAAAACAAATTAAAATCATATATTTTTTGAAGACATTAATTGTAATATCAATTTATTAAAATAAAACTAGGATAGATAAAAGTGCATACCAAACTTCTAAGAGAAAGCTTTTTATCTGTTAAATCCACGTCCACATAGCCCGCAAATGATGGTTTGTATATCTTATCACTATCCTTCACAGTCGAACTGATCATGAAAAATTCAAAACCAATTCGATTAGAATATATATAAGTTTAAGAAATTAATTAAAAAAATGATATTATTTTTTAAACAAAATTATAGTAATTTTATATAGGAGAAGTATTAGACAAACCTCCTTGCATCAGAGCACATGAGAACTACATGCTTATTTGGAGCCTTGAAAATTCTGAAGAAGACAGGAGTAAATTCCTCTTTGTTTACTGAAGCTAGTGTCATTAGCCCAAATGGCCCAAGCCCACCTAAATCTTTTGAGGCCTTCAGCCCACATACATCCTGTGCATCAATATTTTCCCAGCTAGAGTCGAATTGCTCTGCCTTGTCCAAGCTCGGGAATGAAAAGGTAACTTCCACATCAGCCTATAACAATTAACCAATAAAATAAAACACAATAATTTAGTCACATAATTAACTGAAGTAAGATTAAGGAAAATAAACAATAACCCATCATGGTTAAGTGGTAAGACAATGATTCCGAACGAAGATTAGGGTATGGGGATACTTAAAAAAAAAATATAGCTAACCTGAGCGGGAGTTATTCCAGTAACTTCAACTGAACCTCCAGTCTTAAGAGGTACATTGCTCATCTCAACCTTTTTCCCTCTCAGAGTCTCTAATTCTTGAATGGGCCATTGTAACAATTGTTTACCACTAGGATCAAGCCACACTTTTCTAGGAATTAACTGAATTAAACAAAGGAAAAAAAGAAGTTATCCACAAATTAAATTAACAACAATTGAAAAACAAACAATATAATGAGATACATACCTGAACACCTGCCCATCCTTTCTCAGAATCATCATCTTTGGAATCAGACTCATTGGCCCAACCCCACAAAATCCTTCTGTTAAGTTTGGCATCAAAGAATGACTTTGAGGCATAAAAGTTGCCATAATCATATCTCAGACCTCTCCAACCATCCACAGAAGTATTATCAGGAACATATCTATCCTTATCCCTCAAATATGTTCCAAGAGTATAGTACTCGTACCTAGTAAGATCAAGGCTAACCTTAAACACATGTTTAACTTTTGGCCCATTAAAGGATGTGTCCAACCCGTTTGTCGACCCGTCTTGATGAACCGGGTAAAAGTCCGGGCATTCCCACATACCCGTATTTGGAGTAGAATGAAGTGGATGTTTGGCCTTGACCCAGTTAATAAAATCCCTACTCCTGTACAAATATGCCATCCCTCTACGCTTCCTTCTGCTTCCTACCACCATTTTCCAATGCCCACTGTCCCACCAAGCAGTTGTCGGGTCACGGAATGTGCTCACATTCATATCCGGAGTAGGAACCGCTATTGGATTATTATCGGGTTTGATCCATTTTATAAGATATGGGTCGGATGCATTTTCTGGGATGGCATAGTTTTGGACTTGTCTTTCTTGAGTGTCAATACCGGTATAAAGGATTACGGGTCGGTTTCCTGGAAGAACTGTGGCTGACCCGGACCAACACCCGTTTATATCAAACGGTTTTGAGGCATAAATGGCGGGTTCAAGTGCTTTCCAATTGACCAAGTCCGTTGATACCGAATGGGCCCACACAATGTTTCCCCAAACAGCTCCTTTGGGATTGTATTGGTAGAACAAATGATAGATTCCATTGAAGTACATAGGTCCTGTTTCCATTTGATTTGATAGTGAGAGATAAGAATAATAGACAACAAACAAGCAGATAGACAAACACAAAGAAGTTCAGAAAAAGAGTGAGGATTCATGAGACTCACCATTTGGATCTGCATGTGATTGATGTGTCCATTTCGCCAAGTTGAACCAACACAGAAAAAGGTTAAAACCACGTGCAATAAATCAATTGCAGAATATTTATCACATAATTATAAATACATAAGAACTTAGTAAAATAAATTATTTCTATTCTCACACAATAATAAAAGAATTAACACTGAATTTTTAGGTATTTATCATAATTTTTATTTTTGGGATTCTCTTTTCCTACAAATTCAAGATATGTTTATTGAGCTTTCTGTATTAACGAGCGCGATCATCGAGGTATTTGTGCAAATAGGTAGGTTGTTTAAGTTTGATGATGATGTTGGGACTCACAAGAAACAGCACATTCTAGGGAACTAGCATGATGCTATACAATAAATGGCAGAAACCAAACAAACCTACCTTGCAGTGGTTGACATGTACTTCATAAATACATTCGTTGTAAGCCAATTTACAAACTAAAATTATTGTCAAATTTTGCGTTAAATTTTACAAATCTTTATATATATTATCTTAACAATTGTCTTAAAAACTTACCTAAAATTAGGCCTCTGCCTTGATTAGAAAATCCAATATTTTTGAGTGTGTGGGATAGTAAAGTACTTGCAAAGAAAAGTACAATGAACAGGATTTGTCTTGTAGGGTAGTGGAATGTTAATAGACAACAAAGAGCCAATCGCATAAGACATAAACCACTAAGTAAAAGCACCTTCTCCCACTACTTTTGGAACGTGGAATTGTGGGGTTCATATTATAACAGAAATTGTAGGTTTAGATTTGTATAAAACTGACATGTGCATTACATAATGCTAAAAAGATAACTGATTAACTACCTAAGTGAGTTCAAAGTTCATCAAATAATAGATCTTGTTTGGTAACATATACGCTCTTCACTTTTCCTTTTTAGGTTTATTTTTTTCCAAAACAAAACAAAGAACCCAATAGTTTTCTAAAGCCTATATTTGTTATCATGCATTTCAGAGAGAGCTCCAACTTTTTATCATACAATGGCTAAAAGAAGATCGATGCAAAGCAACTAGAACACCAAAAGCTGTATTCCTTTACTACTAAACAAATTAGAATGTTAAAGAAACCAAAGGGAGAATAGTTTTGAGGGCGGTATATATGAAAAAGTTGTGATAAAACTCTCCAAACTCACTCCAGGAATCTCGACTATATTGGGTTAAAATTTCTATAAACATAAATCTTATCAGTTGAGAAACTCGCAACTAAAGTCTAGCTACGGCTTGAACCAATTGTTTTAGGAGAATATAAAATATGCAATTATGGTAAAAAAGAAAAAAAAAATTCCCAAATCAAGTTGCAATTTTTGGCCTAATAATTTATACAGTAGCCACAACAAAACCAATTTTGTGTGGCATATATAGATGCTGAGGTTCAAAAACATTAATAACAGTGCAGAAACAAACACAGTAATGACAACTAATACAAATAAATTCAAAAAGACTATAATTATGTTGCCCTCAAATGAAAGCTACAGGTACACAAGCACGCATGCACCTGCAGGTCTAGTTCACACAAACGTCAAACAAAATAAGTAAGGTGGTTTATTTGCAATTGAATTTTCCTTAATTTTCTGATGAATTCATGAACTCAAATCAGGAGAAATTAATGCTGTTTATTTCAAAGATTTGGAAAATCAAAAGATACTAAAAAAAACATCAAACAGTTTCGAAATTCATCAAAAAAACAACAAATTAAAAACCTTATAACTGTAAAGGTAACCTTTCATGATCAAATTTATAGTGTTTATCCAAACGAATATTGATAAATACTGTTTGTTTTGGAAAATATCAGAAAATATCTCTGAATTAATTATGTTCATCCGATAAAAAATCAACAATATTTTGAAATAATTTAATTTTTACCTTTTATTTACCATAACAAAACATATCCTCCATTGTTGTAAAAAGCAAATAATATTTTCAAAGAATTATAAAATACATATATGAATTAGAAATTAAAAGAGGTTAAACGACGTACCGTTTATCCAGTTCCTAGGAGGTTGAAAGTGGTAACCAGTTCTGTGCAACTGCTTCACCTGAACTGCTAATTTGTTTTGAAGATGTGGGAAAACAAAATGAGAGGCTTCAACGCCATTGTTGTTGTCAATAATATTGGTTATCACACAAAGACAACAAACTAACAAAAAAACTGAAAAACTCTTTGCCAAACCCATTAAAAGGAAATATGAAATTTTGTGAGCATGAGAGGAAGAAAATCAAAGGCAGAGGGAGATTGATTTTGAGGTGAGGAATTGTAGAGTAGTGGGGTTTATTTATAGGGAAAGAATGAGGGAAGATGTCATAGTTGGATAGAAATAAGGATTTTACAAAATTAGCGAAGGGATAAACTTATTTTGTGGGATTAGTTTAAGAAACTTTTTTTTTTATTTTTAGCTTTTGTTTTTACTGGTCTAAGCTATCTTTTTGAGAAGTCGGTAATAAAAATTTACAACCTTTTCTTGGTTGGTTCATTTTTTATTTTATTTTATGATTTCCATATAATAACTAATGGTGCTGATTTTGAATTAGAAAAATCAGGTACGGGTAAATACTCTGAATTCCAATCTGATATATACGATAATAAATAAATTACTACACATTCTACCAAAATAATAATAATTACTAAAAATAACTAAATTTGTGTTTATCCATACAAAATTAAATTACCATATTAATTTGTACCAAAAAAAAAAAATTACATTGTTAATGAGTTTCAGAATTCCTCAATTTAATATATAAATTAATTAGCAAATCTGCTGAGGCCTTTCAAATCTGGCTCCTCTATAATTCTAGCTAATCGAATTTCTTTAATCTTATCCTTTCACACTATATTTTAAATTTTAACCATCTAAATAATTTATTTTTAATTTTTATTATTTTATTTATTAATAAAGCAAATATTATATTGTAAAATATACTCTATTTCTATTTCAAATCTTAAGTCTAACCTTAAGTCTATTTCTAAACCTAATTCTAATCCTAACCCCAACCCCAATCCTAATTTTAATCCAAACCCAAACTCTAATCCTAAAACTAATCCTAACCCTAATCTTAATTATAATCCTAATCTTAATCTTAATTCTAATTCTAAATCTAGTTCTAATTCTAATTCTAATTTTATTAAAATTTGGTTTAGAAGGATTGTTGTCAACAATTAAAAGAATTCTACTTGTAGAATTCCTTAAGAATTTTAGAAGACCTAAATCCTTTCAAATAAAGGCATGTAAGATGCCTATATCTCATCCAATTCTCTTCCATTTTAGTTTCCGGATGTCCCTTTTCAATAGGGAATGGGATTTTTTACTTATTTATTATTATTGTTATTTTCTGGCTAATACTTTTGGGTAGTTGAGGGAAGATTGAAGACTGGTTCTTCTATATTAAGAATTAAGAGAAAAAAAATTATAAATTTATATTATGAAATTTTATTTTTAATTATGTTATTTATTTAATTATTTTAACAAATAGTAAATTGAGTTATTATTTTATAGTATTAAAATATTATGTTTCAAATAGATTATTAATTTTTTTTTTCTAATTCTTTTTATTTTAATACTAATAGGATAATATTTAGAATATACTTTTTATTATGAAAATATTGTTTTCTTAATCAAAACTAGAAATAAGCTGCTGTAATTTTTTTAGAGGTGATGTGCTCTCCTAGCTCTTTTAGAGCTGTTTTAAAAAAGTTACAACAGTAGTGTTTGTTAAAATAATACAAAAATTGCTCTCAGTAAAAACTATAAATTAGTGTATGGTAAATATATTGTAAAGCTATTTCAAATATTTAAATTGACTATAATAGATATCAATAATAAAAATAGAGATAATTAACCTATTGTATTAATTAATAAAAGGATAAATATAAGTTTTTATTAAAAATTGAAGTTCTATTAGTTTTTTAAATTTATGAGAGCATGAGCCAGTTTTTAAAAGTATCCCCTGTGGTGCTTTTAAAAGCCCAGAATAGAAGCACCCCATTTTTTTCTTTTACCAAACATAAAAAAATCGACTTATGTTATTCATAAGTATAAGCACCCTCCTAAAGAGCATTATCAAATCAAGCCTAAACCTACCTGATAATAATAATATAAAATAAAAACTATATAAGATAAATCACACACACAAATTAATTGTGCCTAATGTGTACATATCACATTAATAAATTTGTGTAGGAATGCTTTCTCTCTTCACATAAATTCTCAATTGTATAAATATGAAATTTGATTTCAAATTTTAATTCTCAATTTTATAAATACAAAATTAAATTTCAGATTTTTTTTTTTGACTTATTCAAGTAGTGTCCCCGTAAGAAATTAGATAGAATTTATTAATGATGTGTTAACACCATATTCTTTTTAATTCTCAATCCTTCTACCTATTTTTTTTTTTTTAGCAAACCACTCTTATAACTTTTGAGAAACAGTTTTCTATGTTTAATTGAAGGGCATAAAATGGCTGACAAATTCCTTAGTTTCTTTCATTATTTTATTTATTAATAACAAATATTATGTTATAAAATATACCCTATTTATATTTTAAATCCTAAGCCTATGCATAATTCTAACCCTAATTCGAATCTCAACCCCAATCCTAATTCTAATCCTAACCTTAATCTTAACCCCTTAATTTAATTCTAACCTTAACCCCTAATGCTAACTCTAACTCTCTAACTCTAACCTTAACACTAATTTTAATCCTAATTTTATTAAAATTTGTTTTAAAAGAGTTGTTATTAACAAAAATTAAAAGAATTATACTTGTAGAATTCCTTGAGAATTCTAAAAGATCAAAATCCTTTCAAATGTAGGCATGTAAGATGGACTATATCTCATCCAATTCTCTTCCATTTTAGTTATGGATGCCCTATTTCAATAGGGAAATGAGATTTTTTTATTATTACTATTATTGTTATTTTCTGGCTAACACTTGTGAAAAGGGTAGTTGAGGGAGGATTGAAAACTAGTTTTTTTGCTTGGATTTTTCTAACGGGTGTCCTAAATGCATTTATTAAGATTCTATAAATTAAATATTTTTAATATTTATTGTAGCTTAACAAGTATCCTTAGGTACCTCTTAAAAAAACCATTTCTATTTTGGCTAAGATATTGGCTAGTTTGTTAGGAGGAGAAATTGAAATTGTACTTTGGCAATTAAAGCCATATTGATTTAGAAGTTCTTGCTCTCACCATGAATAATACTATGATAAATCTCCTCTCCCTCAAACCCATTTTTATTATTAAAAAACTAGAAATTAAATCTACCCTATAAAAAAATATATATATACACGATAAATCACTCATACAAATTAAGTGTGTGCCTAATGTGTATATATCACATTAATAAATTTGTGTGGGAATGTTTCACCCTTCAAATAAATTCTTAATTTTATAAATACGAATTTTGATTTCAAATTTTTTTTTACTAGTTTAAATATTGTCACCATACGGAATTAGATAAGTTTATTAATAATAAGTCAACATTATATTCTTTTCAATTATCAAATATTAATTGTATTATATTTTATAAATTTACAAATGATGCTTTGTGGCAGCATAATTCTTATAGCTTTTTTTCTTTTTTTTTCTTTTGAACAAAGTGCTCTCTCAAAACAATTTTCTATGTTTAATTGTAGGGTACAAAATGACTGACTAATTCATTAGTTTCTTCCATTCTTTTCACTGACCATCATCTTTCTTTACACATGTCTTTATAGTTTTTCATGTCCTCATTTTCCATACTAGTAATTTTCGTTTTCATACCATCAAAGTTATTGTCTCTAATTACATCAGTTCTCAGACATTAAGAAAAAATGAATGTTACAACTTGAGTTACTCATATAAAAATTTTAAACCACTCACCAAATTTAAACGGAAAAAAAATCTTAAAAACAAAAACGTATCTACATAGCTAGGATTCTATATATATAGCAATAAATGAGAAAAGACAAAATAAAATGGGTAAATACATGACCTCTAATAGTTATGTTATACCTTTGAAAATGTTTGAGTTACTTTTTTCCATCATTGCATAAATTTGTTTCTTTTTTTTATGAAAAATGGAAGGAAAAAAAATAATATAGAAATAATAAGCGATAAAAAAAAAATGGAAAATGGTTACGGTAAAGAAAGACATTTTGAATTAAGTAATTTTTTATATTTGTTTCGGTCAATGTACAGAGACAGATATAAAAATTTGTGGGGCCCACTTTCTTGTATGATATTTGCGTACAAATCTTTTTGAGCTCCGTTTACATAATAACATTTCCAATATATATATATAATGAAGTGATATATTATACCTATGAAAACACAAGATCTAGATACTATTTATTTAAAAAAAATAAAAAGTACTGTAAGAATATTAGCCTGTGCCCAATAAACACAAATTTATTATATATGCATGGAAACGTTATTATGTAAACGAAATAGATATATCCTTAAAATAGATTTTTAATTTATTTTTCTTAATTCTTCTCACTTTTAATACTAATAGGATTATAATTCTTTTTTACAATTAATTTTTTTTCTTAATTTTATGAATCAAATTTTTTTTTTTCTAAAAAAGAAACTATGAATTAAATAAATATTAAGAGTATAGTTTTTATTATTATAATATTATTTTCTTAATTCTTCTTTTATATTAAGAATTAAGGAAAAATAATTATAAATTTATATTATGAAATTTTATTTTTAATTACATTAACAAATAGTAACATTTAGTTATTATTTTATATGTGTTAATTTAATGTGCTTCAAATATATTATTAATTAATTTTAATACTAACATGATTATAATATTTTAATTAATATTTTTCCTAATTTTCAATTTCATGAATTAAAATTTAAAAAGAAACTAAAAGAAATGTTAAGACTATAGTTTTTATTAAGACAATATTATTTTCTTAATTATTTTTAATCTTAAAAAAATAGAAGTTTTATATTATGAACTTAATTTTTAATTTGATTTATTTATTTGTTTAATTACATTAACATAGAATAATATTTTGTATAAATTCTAAGTTTTTAATATGTAAGTCAATTCATTAGAAATGTTGCAAGTTTTAATCTCATTGAATTAAGGAAGGTGGAATTTGTTGAAAGAAATAGTGTTAAAAGTATTGAAGTTGAATGGTTGTGTTTTGATATTGAACTGGAATGTTGTAGTTTTATTCATCACATCATCACCTATATATGCAAAATGACATAATTATAATTAATAGTAAATTAAGAGATTTGCATATTTGTGGCTGATTGCATGCTTGATTCTTGGCTAATTGGTCAATGATTGTGGCTGATTTTCTGTGCAAAAATTGTGGCATGATGTTTGCCAGTATTCCTCCTCAACTTAGAGCATGTAAATTGAGAATGTCCAACTTCAATAGTAACAGTAAATTTGAATTTGTAGAACTTGTTTGGCAATAAAAATATGTTGAAAACTTTTTTGGATGGATTTAAAAGAATCCATAAATTTTGGTGATGGATGTAACAAAATTCAGAAGTTTTGTTGATTGATGTAGAGGAATCCATCAAATTTTTTATTTTAAACGTTTCAAATTCTTATAATTAGATTCTCAATTTGAACACTCTTTAATGTATTGGCTTATCTCCAAGAAATTAATAAAATTCTCCAAAAAAAATTAAACTAAAGAGAGGAATGTTAAAATGGCTAAATGAAAAGGAAAGAATGTTTGAGCCATTGTAATTAATGCACCCAGTCACATAATTAAGTCTAGGAACACTTGTAGAGATTTTTAAACTTGCTACTCTTTGCGTTTTGAGTCATTGACACTCAATTTTCACTGACAAACATAGAGCATCAATTAATTTATGCAGGGGCCATCCATGCTATGCAGTTGGACAAGTAATGGCTCCATACAAAAAAACCTGAAATGAGAACATTCGTAAAACATTTATGATCATTCCACCAAAACCTGGTCGTCACATGAAAAACCATAACATGGGTATAACAAAAATAATTTCTGCCACAAGTCCAAAAATTAAGACAGTGCAAGAACTACAACATATATACAGACAGATACCTTATTTCATATCACTTTAGTGATGAATTAGGTATCTATCACAAATCTTTCTTGTATCATGACAATGGGTGGTCGTTGGTCAGTTACCCGACACATCAAAAATAAATAATGATGAAACATTAAAGCTAAGTTTCGCGTCTTGGTTTAGTAATGTTGTGACTTTTTGAGAAGTGTTGTGCTATCATGGTTCTCATAGAGCTACTTTAAAAAATTGCAACAATAATATTTGGTAAAATAATGTAAAAGTTGTTCTCAATAAATACAAACCACAAATTAGTGTTTGGTAAATTCATTGTAAAGCTATTCCAAAGATTTAAATTGACTAAAATGGATATTGATAATAAAAAGAGAGATAATTAACCTACTGCATTAATTAATAAAGGATAAATATGAATTTTCATTAGAAGTTAAGGTTATATTAGTCTTTTAAACTTTTGAGAGCATAAACTAGCTTTTAAAAGTCTAGAACAAAAGCGCCCCACATTTTTTTTTTTAACCAAACATAAAAAATTGACTTATGCTTTTGATAAGCATCAACACCTTCCAAAAGAGCATTACCAAACCAAGTCTATGTTTTTCAAGATAGTGTTTTGGCTTTTAAAAACTACTGCACTTAAATATTGTTTAATTAATTTTTTTTAGAGATGTTTCTTCTACTACTTTTAAAAATTCATGAATGTTTTTATAAACACCCCAAATGATCCTTTTAAAAGCTAGATATGACTTTTCAAAATTAAAAGTACAAAAATCACCTTATTAATTTAAAAAAACTACCAAATATATCTTCAATTAATTTATAAACCATTAAATTTCTCTCCCTAAATATATATTTAATTAATGATATCTATTTTTGGTATTTTATACATTCACAACAGTTTATGATTTATTTTACTAAATACATTGTTCATTATTTTTACTATCCACAACAATTTTTATAAAAATTTACCAAACAAGATTGTCTATTTTTTCACAGCAAGAAAGTCACAGTAACTTTTAAAAAACACAACAGTACCAAACCAAGAGGACTAGTTTATAAAAAAAAAATTAGCGACATAAATACTTATTGCTAGTCTGTCGTCATATTTATGTAAAAAATAAATAGATTTTTACAATGAATTAGTCCTTTGAATTTTTTTAACATTATTATGAATTAAAACATAATAAATAGATAAATTCAATTTGAGAAGTTAACAATGGACAAATTGTTATACTCTTTGGTTAAAAAAAAAAAAAAAGATAGGAAAGAAGGTGATATTCAAACCCAGCAGATGTATGGTGGCAACTATATTTATATATTTATTTGGGTTGAACATGCATGTTATGTCGATTTGGTTTAAAATGAAAGATTATGTCTTTTGATTTTAAAATGTAAGATTATGTTTTTTTAGTTTTAAAACAAAAGACTATGTCTATCAATGATAAATCAAGCTTTTTCCAAGACTCTATTTGTTTAGCTAGAAATATATATATATATATATATATATTTTAAATATTCAAGTTGGAAATAGTTTTGTTATTTGTTTTCTCAGAAATTAAATCATAGTTGAAAAATATTTTTGTACCACTTTCAAAGAACATAAGTTGATCACCGTTTTTCCTAAAGCATTGCTTAATTGGTATTTGGTCAAGAGGATAATCTCAACCAAAAAAGAAAAAGAAAAAAAAAAAACATGCAGCCAACAGCAGACTTAACTTAATTGGTAATTAGAGGGCCAATATAAATATTACTTTTTTGGTCTTAAACTTGATTACAGTTAGAGACAAGCTAGGTAAGACTTTGTAAGACACACACAGTAAGTGATGGGGAACAGGTATATAAATGAAATAGGATTTATTGGGAACATAATGTGTATTATGGGGTTTCGTTGTTATTACATTAAATATATAATTAGGAATAAGTTAAAAGTATTTTAGTATTATTAAGATTATAATAAATAATTAAGACTTTACTTTAAGTAGGATTATAATTATAATTAGGACTCTTGGTATAGAGTGGAATTCTAATTATATTAGAGATCTTAGGGTGGGTTTTAGGGTTTGCCTATATAAAAGCCTATTATGCACTCTTTTAATTACCTTTGATGAATTGAATATTGAAATATTGTTAGTTTTCCTTTAGAAATAGTTATAGAATAGAATTATTGCTACTAAAAACCACTGCTCAACCATTATGTGCCACTGTGCTTCACCACTTGAGATTGGAAACATTTGATCTACACATCCACCTTCTAGCAACAAAGCAAAAGCAAAGTGAACGGAGGTCCCAATCACTATTTGCATGCCTCATGCACTGCCGCGCATGGTGGTCACCACCACCCATTTCATCCAAATTCCTACATTTTTCTAATTCAGCTCCGAAATACTTAAGTTGGTACAATTTTCTTATGTTCACATTTTATTTCTTATTTTAGGTTTCTTTTTAAGTTTTATTTTGTTTGTTAAATAATTGCATTTATTTCAGTTGAAAAAAAGAAGTAGAAAACAAAAATAGAGAAATAGGAAAAAAGAGAGAAAGGGAAAAAAAAAAACAGGGAAAAAAGAGAGAAAGAGAAAAAGTTAGGAAAAGATTAAAAAAAAAAAAAAAAAAAAAAAGAATGCCATTGTATGACTCATTATCATATTGTGCCTATTTAAATAGAGCCAAACGTTTCATTATTTCACCATCAAATCTTCACTATGCATCCATTGTTTTTGTTGATCCTAGATATTTCTCTACTTGTGATCTATATGTTACTCACTCAGGTTTAGTTTCTATAGCTTATTTGAAAAATTGGGAAAATGAATATTCTTCTTTAGTTGAACTTATTGATAAGTTCACATATTATCTTAGTTCTACCTACACTCCAAAGTGTCATCCTCGAACCCTTCATCTTGATTCCATTATGGCTATCAAACAAGCCTTTGATAAGGTAAAAAATAACTGGAACCTAATATGGGTTCTTTGGCTTAACCACCACTTATTCCCCATAGAAACAAACCAAAATTTGTCATCCTAGAGTCTCAGCTTCAATCCCAAAAAGTACCTCTAATTGTTTTGCAGAAAATTCATGAGCACACTACTCTAGAACTAGAGATTGAACATCCAAACAATGAAGTTATAAAGGTTCAGGGGGTCAAAGTTGTTGAAGGCCAACATATAACATTTGAAGCCATTGAAGTTAACTTGCCAGAACCAGAAACACAATATGGTGAGATTCAAGTTAAAGAAAAAGAATCAGGTGAGGAAGTTGCACAAGAGACAAAAATTGAAGAAGAGTTTGAAAAAGTTAATATGTCAGAATTAAAGCTAGAGCCAAAATTTTATATTCTAAAACCAGGGATAGACCTGATTGTTAACAAGTCAAAGTCCAAGCATGAGCTTTTAGCTCCTCCACATGTTGAGCATATCGATTTTGTCATTGCACTGAAATTCCAAGTTTTTGAGATTCCCGACAAAGTTCTTGTGATGAAATTTGTTCCACCAGTTATGAAGACCTTGCTGTAAGATATTTTCCTTGAGGTCTATATTCTCCCTTACTTCCACACTTGGGAACGAATTTTTGTTTTTTAGATCTATGAACAATTATTTTTTATTTTTATTTTTTTTTCTCCTTAAAATAATGGAGGATCTGAATCCATTTGTATACATAGGTCAAGAAACTTGTCACACCCTATTTGAAGGTATGACTGGACAGAGGAATGGATAACCTAACCTTCTTAACCCTGACTCCAAAACTTAAAAAAACAACAATGACATTTGACCAAACCCATAAAAGTAAAAACTTATAAAACAACAATTTACTATAAGAGTTTGTTCACTGAAACAAATAACAATTTACTGAAAATTTTGGTAGAGATTCCTCGTAAAATGGAACATGCCTATATAATTTAAAAATACGTTCCTATTGTTATACAATAACAACTATAATAACAAAGACAGCACGGAGCTCTGCTATAATCCTTATCATAATAACAGCTAACTAAACTATTACGAAACAATATAAGACCCGCACCCCACAGCTATGGTGTGATTGCAAATTTTCACCCTTTGACTTCAAGATTGAGATTCCGAAAAATGACCTTGTCGCTAAACACTCGGCACAGTTCATTATCGGTAATAGTTGTCCACTACATACTGTTACTTAAAAAAAAAAAATCACAGAAAAGGGATGTGACTTATAGACTCAGTGAATGAAAAATAGTACCTAAAGAATACTAGCATTATTCAACATAAGTAATATAGTATAGTTATATAATCATTTAATATATCAGCGTATTTTAAATCACAAAATACTAATGTTGCACTTTCACAGTTATAAAAGCATAACACTTAACGACCGCAATTCATTTTGGAACAATCAAGGCAATCAAAACATACCAAGCAAACAAAGAGCCAACAGAGTAACTCAGCCCCGCACAACAATATCTCTCCCCACTGAGCATTTATGCGCCCATATAACATATTAATTCTCTATACACAATCCATCCCATCAGGCTGAGCACTTATTTCTTTTAAAACCATTATTAGAATTAAAGTATCTCATACCAAAAAATCAAACCAAAATATCCTAGGTGCACCTGGATTTTACTTTCAAAAATAAAAATTATTTTTTAGAAAAATCTCACTTTGTTAGGCCTTATCAATCATAACCAATACCACAAAAACATAATTCAACTAAATCACTAAAATACTGTACTTGCTTATTTTTTATATAACATCTATTTAAATATATATATAATCACACATAATAATCTAGCCATTAAAGTTAACAATTAACCACTCACTTGAAACCGATTTCATTCGTTACTTACACTCGCGTTCAAGCTTCTCATCAGGTCACATTAGAATCCGGAACTAAAATTCATATTCTCAAATAATACTTAATTCATAAACGTTATTGTTATAATCTTTTAATTACTAAACTTATATTTCAACTTTTATATGTTTTTTTATGAAGGTTTTCTATTAAGTTAATATATGTCAAGTAGAATGAATTGTACTTTATGTGATAAGGTTAATAATGAAGAGACATTTTATATGTCTTAACAATGCATATGGTAGAAAGAAACTATTAGAAAAGATAGAAAGCACTAGTGAGTTAGAGATGTTGAACACTAGTGAGTTAGAGATATTGAAACTGTTCAAACTTGAGGTTTGGACCAGTGTTCACTATAACTGTCATATCTTCCTCTAGGAACGAAATCCAGTTTCGTGAAATTTATTAAATACTAGACACATGTCGATTTATAATGGTATATCATTTGTAATTTTTAGATGTGTATATCAATACAATTTATTCTTTGAAGTTGCATCATATTTTGCAAAACGCAGGATTTTGACAGCTATAACCTTACCTTAATTAATTGAGCATAATTTTCTCTACGAAAAATGAAATCCAATTCCGTTTGTCAAGTTTATTAATAGAAAAGTATATCTATCTTTATTATTTATAAACTTTTCAAAATTAGTCTTGAACCCACTCAATTCCTTACATGAACCAAAACAAGGCACTCCTAACATTCTGATTTCCTGATGCTGACTCTAATGCTTGTACAATTATTATCCTTAAGAAATAAATTATGAAACTTTCCAGTATAATATTTCAAGATGTTAGGAACATTTCATTTTCAACACTCTTTTCCTAATTCATTTTGTAAGACCCTCCAAAGTCAGTTACACTAAAACAGGTTCAATCCATACTCGAAAATCATAACCCTGATTTCCATCACCTCCCAAGCATTCATATTAAGGAATTAAAACATGTACAACTCTTTAGTATGCTAGAAACAAATTTTATTTAGAGGTTCTGTGCTAATACCAAACCTAACCCCTAACGAAGACTCCCAGACTGACTTAAGCGCACTAAAAATCCTACACTGACCTAGCTGTAGTCCAGAAGATCTACTGAAAAGTATACTTGGAACCAGGCTACGAAATTTTGTAGAAATCATCTCAAGATTTGAAGCTACATTTTCTCTTTTGAACTCTTAATATGATTCAACCCCGAAGATACCCAAAATACTAGATCTTTCTAACCCACGAAATCCATCCGTTTAATAACCTCTTTAACCCTCATTCTCTTATAACTAGTTACATTTAGGCATTTCAACAAACACCTTAAGGGCATAATTAATTTCAACTCATGTATATGTATATCTCTATATATACGTATACCATGATAATCAATACAAATCCCTCACTTATAACATTACACATATTTTAAACATTAATTCTAAGATTGATTTAGCTATTTAAAATTCAACACACATTCACTCTAAAGCCTTCAAGTTAATCACTTTCAAGCTTCCATTCTTACACCTTTATTCATACTAATTCCAACCATTCATCTAAATATCAGCAACCAAAGAGGAAAAGAGAATTGCATGAAGGCAAGAGAATTACCAACTCAAGGTTGGCCTAGAAAATTGAGGTTGTCGTTGGTGGAGTTGTGGCTGTCATCAATGGAATTCTTTCTACCAATGGCTAGAGCTGTTGCCACCTTCAAGGATTGCTGCCAACAAAAACAAGAAGCATCCCACAGTTGGAGAAGGCTGCCAACACAAACAAGAAACATCTCATGGTTAGAGAAGGCTGCCCCCAAAACAGGGGAAACTATCCTTGGCAGTAGCTATGAAGGAGATGTGCTACCAATTGAAGGCAGCTTGGACTTCTTTCCTTGTTGCTCTGAGCCAAAGATTAGCTTCCCCCCCCCCTCCCCTCATTTTCTCTTGTTGGACAGCCACACAAAGAAGAGTACAATAGCCTGCACTCACAATTGGAACTTAGAAAGCTATTCTTGTGTGACTCAATTGGAATTGAAATTGACCTGTTTATAGCTAGCAAAAGAACTAAAATTGAAGTAGGAAGAAACAGCCATCAAAGTAAAAAAAAAAAAACAACTGCAAGGAGGACAGTTCTGCAAGGAATTCATTACCACCCAAAATAGAGGAAAGAAAGAGCAAAGCATGGTTACATAGAGGCAGCTACTGCTATCCTAACTTAAACTCTCTAGACTAGGAAGGGCTGAATTAAGAAGAGCAACACATATAGATAAGAGGGAGAGGAGGTATTTTTCCTCAACTGCCATAATCAATAACCAAAAAATTATAGAGCCACCGAAGTAGGAGAATAAGGAGTGCAAAGGCGGTGAATCACCCAAAAAGATTAAAAAAAAAAAAAGTGAAATGTAACAAAAGACAAAAATCTTAAATATCAAAGTCAAAATTCAACTTGTGTGGCTCATAATTAACTTGTGTTTTATGTCTATATATATATTTATATATAAAAAAAATTGTTTTCTAATTCCTTCTCTTACTTACTTAGCTATTATACACATCACTTAAATTGCACATGTTCTTTTCAAATTCCCAATGACCCACCATAATGGTGGAAATTAAATTTTCATATATATATATTGATGTAGCTATATCCAAATATTATTTTATTCTAATGCTACGATAATTTATGTACAAAAATTTTTAAAAAATCGTATGTTAAGCTATCGGGTTATAATAAAACTTTTGTCAACAGTACTAGAATATTAATCTTGATCAACTATTATAGGAGGCTTGAGCTCAATCTGTAACTAGCTTGTCATGAAAAACGAATGTAAAATGACCAAATTCGGCCAATCAGTACCCGAAAAATTAGAAAATTGTAGGTGTTGTTTATCAAACTCAATGCATTTGTAGCTTTTACTAATAAATCCCCATAAATAATTTTGTTTCCAATTCAAACAAATTGTCAGGGAGCAGAAGTTGATTCACGTTCTCTCCTTGTTAGCATAAATCAAGGGTTTTCAACTGACCTATAATTTATGTCCTCAATTACTTTCATTATGTCCTTCAATTATCTTTATTATGTTTGTAATTATATACAATTGCCTATTATATATTTTGATATTTAGTCTATAATTACTATGTTTTGTAGACATCTCTAGCCTATAAATAGAGACTCCCTATTATACATATACATCATCTGAATATAGAATTCTTTTTTCATTCAACTTAGTATCAGAGTCTTTTAAGGCTTCTTATTTTATTTTATCTTTCCATTTTACAAGTGAAAGGTTGACTCATCTTATTTTCCAGTTTTTTCATACCTCCATTTTCCTGACATTCTTCACCAATAGGTCATCCAAGACCTCTCGATCAAAACTACATTGTCTATTTTAGCTCCTAGTCTCTGACATACAGCCACTTTCTTCGGTAAATCTCAAAAACTTCATTTATCACCCTTACATATCTTCGTCAAATTACTTCACCATCACCTCCAACATAACTATCTCCTCATTTTGAGTCTGTTTCCATCCTTGTCGTCAAAAACTGACGTCGTATACTCCTACTATCACTGCACTCTCTAAAAATTGAGAGTGGGATTCGTCACAATTTTAATGACTCAACAAAGCCAAGTCGAGCCTAGTTCTGGGCCAAATCAACCCTAGCCCGAGACTAGCCTAACCAAAGCAAGTCCAAAAAAAAAAAAAAAAAAAAAAGAGAAAGAAGAAAAAGAAGAAAACATCTTCTTAAAATGATACTGTGTGTCCCACTCAAGTTATTTTAGATGATAGTAATTATATTCACTGTGCGCAACAAATGCATTGGTTCTTGCAAAGGTTGCAAGCTTTGGGGTTATGTCGTTGGTATCATTTCACCACCATTTTCTTCTAATTTTGACTATGCTACCAAACTTGCTGATGGGGAAGCCAACATTGCAAAAATTATCAGTGGTTCTCCAAAACATCTATTCCCAAAGTCAACTTACTCTTTAGACCTTTTTCTACTGGAAAGGAATTTCAAGATTATCTAGCTGTCACCAACACTATTTCTAATCTCAGTTCTCAATATTAGATCAATCAAGACCTCCACTGTCTTCCACAGGTTCTAGGTTAGTCAGTTCAAAATTAGTACAATCAAAAACCAGTCTCACACAATGCTCTGCCTGTCTTGTACACTATATCAGTAAATTAGGCTTGTAATTATGTATTTGGTTGATATTTATTCTAGGTTCTCTATGCAATGTAAACATCTCTAGCTTATAAATTGAGACTCCCTATTATACATTATACATCATTTGAATATTAAAATTTCTGAATTATCTTTTCATTCAACTCTCCTAAACCATTATACATCATTTTCGTCATTACACATCCAAAGATAAAGATAGTCCCACTATCCAAGAAGTCATTTTCACATGGTTGTTCCAATTAGCAGGTAAATCAAAGTCAGAAAATAAAATTTCATATAAATAAATAACTAAAACATAAACCATGATGATCAATACATGTGTACGAACAGAATATGTGTGCATTAAATCATGAAACTTGTATGTCGACAACCGATAGACACCAATTACATATCATTCATGATAACCCTCGCACATGCATGCTTTGGAGTTTCAACACATACAACTCTCCGCATTTTCCTGTTCTCCGCTTGCATCAGGAAGCATGTTGTCATTCACGACAAACTCTACGACGACATTATTAGATAAATATTGGTTTATTGTTCAATTTTATTTACGCGTTCCTTCATTTTACAGATTAACTAAAAAACTTGAAATTTTACTTTTCAAGACATTTTTAAAGTGTATTCGAACTCAATAAATCAATGAGAGTAACTAGCTTTATTTTTTATATTTTAATTCTTATGTTAAAATATTAGTTAAAAAAATATGTGAATAAATCTTTAATATGTGGATAAATCTTACTTTTCTCTTTGAATTATCAATAAGTACTCTAATAACTTTACACCAACAATAAATTATACTTTTAATAATTCATTCATAATAAATTCTAAATTTTTTTATTTCACTTTTACCCTCGAAATCAATACTATTCACGAGATCTGTGATTCAACTACTGTGAAAGTGTACAAGAAATTTATTTCACCCTCCCCTTACCCAAAAAATAAAATTTATTGACAATCTGTACTAATAATTTAAATAGAAAACTATGAGTTCAAAACATTTATATGATACTTTACTACTTCAACAGTATACAGCCAGATTTCCTCCAAATCCATTAGTAATACATTATAGTAATTTAGCCAAAGCAATTATGTACTCTAAGTTGCAAACTTACATAAATAAAGTAGTAATAAATCCAAACACTATTTTATTAATCGGCGTCTAAATTATGTGGAAGTACGAGCAAATATAAGTATAAAAGGTTTTTAAAAGAAAATTTAGACGTGAATAAAAATAAATGGACAAAAATATTTCATGTGGAAACTATTTTCTTTTAAATTTTTTATATTATATAATATAAAGTACAACACATATTTCTATTCTATTTATATAGAACTGAGTCATGTGACACTTTAAAAACTAATATGTAAAGTATATATATTAATGCACACCATAATTTTATAAATTTGAGTGCTTATGCACATGGCGCTCTAAAACTCAACTAAACCGCACTCTCACTTGTCCTCACATTTGACCACTCTTCTTCGACCATGTTAGCAACTGTCGCCACTTCATCTAGCCAGTTATGTCACCAACTCTCATTCAGTCACATCTTTCACTTTTCGGTTCACCAGTTTTCTCAAATACAGCTCCAAAATGTGAAAATCAACTTTCTCTTTTCCTCTATATTTTCTTATTTGTAATTAGTTTTATTAGTTATTTAGCTTGTTAGAGTTCATTTTTATCTAAGGGAAAAAAAAAATAATAATCAAGTAATGGCATCATGAATTGCCCTATTATAACTATTCACATATATATAAACGTATTATTACAGGACACATTGACAATCAGTTGTCACATTTTCTATATTTTCATCTTGAATTTTAGAATTAATAGCTAATCATCAGTCTAGATTAACTGAAATTCAATAGATTGTTTCTATACATTTTCCTAATTACACATCTAAGATCCCAATTTCTATAAAATTACATGTATTATATCCTGATTATTAACCTAATGTTTTTGTTGACCTTAGGTATTTTTCTCAATCTAATCCTTAAATTGCACCATCTAATTCAATTTTATTTTCTATTTAGAAAATTAGAGATACACTACAAGAAAAAACAGTATATGCATCAACATCCAAACACAGATAAATGATAGAAGCAAAAACTATATGCGTGTACATAACAAACACATATAATCTAGACACAAATAACAGTTGAGAAAATATTGTGCTACAGGGCCGGCGCCGATAAACAAACATTGCAGGAAATGATGATTATCTGGTGAAGTTTATTCCTCTCTCTGTCCCAAAAAAAACATAAAATTTATTGGCACTATATAATGTTAAAAATGTTTTCACTCAATTTTCCTTAATGGGCCAATATGTGTGATACTATAACAACTATTACTCTCTGATCCCAATGGTGAATAGTACTACCCATCAGTCAATGCAAGTTCAAAGACAAGTTTTGAAGAATGTGATGGGCCTGCATGTTGCTTATAAGGAAGAGTATTGAGCCTTGTTAGATGTTTAGCCTTTAAGCCCAACAAAGTAACAATTCTAATATTAAAAAGGAAAACCTCTGTTAGGTTTCCTTGCCAAAGAAAAAGATAGAGAGAATAGGAAAGCTGTCGGCACTCCAAATGTTATAACTTGAGGTGTGGAGGTGCTAATTGATTATTGACTTTTCTCTTCTTTGTTGACCATTATGATGAGACTTTTCTTTTTCTATTGTTATTGTATTCCACCTTTAGGTGATGATCTATTGTTGAGAGAGGGTTCTTAGCCTTGCTAGAAGACATATTGTAATTCCCATTGTTAATATAGTATAATGACAACCAATGGGAGCATGTCACGTGACGGTTACTTATGCACTTGCATACTTGAACAGTTCTGGTGGCCCGTGCACGTGCTCGTCTACTCTATATATACTTGTCGTTTTCCTGAGGAGGGTAAGATATAACAAAAGGTGAAAGTCTAGTTACCCCTCCTCTTCCTATCGTTTACCGAGCTTTTACCCTTTTTGACTTACTCATTGGAGGATCTTGGGAGTTCACCCAGGACTTGGCTCCCGTCCTCTATTTTGAAAGTCCCGAGAACGCCAGGAAGCCAGGTTTCCAGCTCGGACAAGTAGGACACATTGAGGAGACCACCTCGCCAAGTCTCCAGGACATTGAGGAGACCATTTCGCCAAGTCTCTAGCTCGAACAAATTCAACATTAACATTGGCGCCGTCTGTGGAAGCTATTTGATTTAGCTTACCGACTCAATCGACATGGAAAACAGAGAAGAGTTCGAGGAGCAACGTAGGTCGCGAATGGGGAAGGGCGTGGAAGGTTGGTCACTTCCTATTCCCATCATAGACCCCAACACTCCGGTTACTCAGAAGCAATACGCTAAGATTATGACCGCCTTGGGAGAAATCTCGGCCAGGCGAGCTGTTAGGTCGCCCCCGAGGACCCAACAGAGAATTCAATTCGAAGATCTGGATGAAATCTCGGGAAGCGGCCGAATGGCAGAAGTTAAGGCAGAACCAAGGGTCGAATACCCCGCCAAACACATAAAAGCTCGTCATTCTTTTACAAAAAGTGTAACTGACTACCCTATCCCTCGAAGGGTTAAAATCTCGGCTTTGGAGAAATATCATGGAACTTCAGATCTTGATGATTTCGTGATCGAGTTTGAATCTCTCATGCTGTTACACGGCGTTCCCGATCAGGTGATGTGCAGGGCTTTCGGCTCTACTTTAAGAAGAAGCGCAAGATGGTGGTTTGCCCAACTCAAACAGGATTCCATTCACTCATTCGGACAATTAGTTTCCCAATTCAAACGTCATTTTATGACGAATAAAAGGCACAAGAAGGACGCCACCTACCTTTTTTCTTTTAAACAGGATGACGAGGAGCCCCTTAAGGAGTTCGTGAGACGTTTTAATTGTGCTGCTTTGGAAGTGGAGGATGTAAACCCTCAAGTAGTGATAGTTGCCTTGAGATCCGGCCTGCAGAAATCTGAATTTAGGAACAACTTGAACAGAAGAACGCCGAAGACTTTGGAAGAGCTCATGAATCGAGCAGAAGAGTATATCAATCAGGAGGAAGCAGAATTTCGTGATGCTCTGCCAGGTCGCCAAAGGAAGGAAAAAGGAAGGAGGGATAGGAGAGAGCAAACACCTCCTCGCCGAAAATATAAAATTATAGGCAACTGAATAATACTCGAACAACGGTTCTTCTGGCTGTCTAGTCAAGAGGCGTTCTAAGATTTCCTCTAATCCTTAAACAAAAAAAAAACAAAAATATTGACAGCTCCAAGTTTTTCTTGTTTCACAGAAGCCTGGGACATGATACCGAGGATTGCTTCACACTGAAAGATGAAATAGAGAATTTGGTCAGGAGAGGTTGTTTGACCGAGTTCGTTTAACGAGAAGGGGCCAGAAAGGCGCTCCAAGATGACAGGTATCGTGACAAGCACTCTTCTAGCCGTTTTGAGCAACCCGAATATAATAGAAAAAGTGTAGACAATAGCAGAAGACCTCCAAGATCTCCTAAGGATAGGGGGAATGTAGTGGGCATCATACATACAATTGTCGGTGGGTTTTAGCAGGCAGGCAGGACATCGTCGGAAAGAAAGAGGTATGTAAGGAGGCCGCTGTCGGTGGAGTTGTGGCTTAAGAAGTTTAGAGAAGAGCGTCCTTCTGGAGTCATAACCTTTTCCGATGAGGATCTACGGGGGATCGAGATTCCTCACGAAGACGCTCTAATTGTGTCCACGAAGATCACCAATTATCAGGTGCAGAGAGTCCTAATTGACAACGGAAGCTCGGCCGACATTATGTACTCCAAATGCTTTGATCAAATGGGGATCTCAAGGTAAACATTGAAGCCATTTGAAGGATCGCTGGTAGGATTCAATGGCGAAGCAATGGAGGTGAAAGGATCGGTCAAGCTACCGATTACATTGAAGGACGGGAACCTTGAGAAAATGGTGATGCTGCAATTCTGCATGGTAAAATTACCCTCGGCCTACAATGTCATACTAGGTCGACCGTTTTTAAACGCCGCAAGGGCTATACCTTCATCCTGGCATGTTTGTTTAAAATTCCTGACCTCCCAAGGAGTAGGTACCCTGCGCGAAAATTAGAGGGTAGCATGGAAGTGTTATTTTGCAAGTCTGCGTACCAAGTCCTCTGAGGTCTTGCACACGGACGACATCAGTGATGCAAGGCAGGACAAACAGATGGACATACGTAGAAGACCAGATTCAGTGGACAAGTTCGAGCCGGTGAGCCTAATTGAGGGCAACCTAGAAAAGACCGTTCTTGTCGGTATAGAATTGGAGCAGGGGGTGAGAGAAGCTTTGATAGCGGTCTTAAGAAAAAATGCATCAGCCTTTGCTTGGTCCGCCAAAGACATGCCGGGGATTGACCCTTCTGTCATGCATCACAAATTAAGTGTCAAGGCGGACTCCAGGCCAATAAGGCAGAAGAAGAGAAATTTCGCTCTGGATAGGCAAGAAGCTATCCAAGAAGAAGTATCCAAGCTATTGGAGGCAGGTTTCATCAGGGAGGTATATTAACCCGACTAGTTAGCAAATGTGATCATGGTACGAAAGCAAAGCGGGAAGTGGATAATGTGTGTGGACTTCACCGACCTGAATGAAGCATGCCCAAATGACAGTTTTCCCTTGCCCCAAATTGATAGGTTGGTTGACAGTTCATCGGGAAACAAGCTGTTGAGCTTCATAGACACCTATGCTAGTTATAATCAGATAAAGTTGGCCGAAGAAGACGAGGAGAAAACCTCCTTCATTACTGAAACGGGAACCTACTGTTTCAAGGTTATGTCGTTCGGTTTGAAGAACGCCGGTGCGACCTACCAACGTTTGGTAAACAAAATATTTAAGGAACAAATGGGTCGTAACGTGGAAGTATACGTGGACAACATGCTGATCAAAAGTCCAACTCCAGAACTGCATGTCGAAGATTTACAAAAGACTTTCTCGACAATAAATCCTCATGAGCTAAAGCTCAACGCTACCAAGTGTACATTCGGGGTCTCGGCGGGCAAATTTCTAGGTTTCATGATAACTGCAAGGGGAATTGAAGCCAATCCCTCGAAGATCGCAGCTGTTCTCGGCATGCAAAGCCCGAGGTCAACAAAGGAGGTGTAGAGATTGACTGGTCGAATCACAGTCCTGGCACGATTTATGTCAAAATTGGCAAATAGATGCTTCCCATTTTTTCAAACTTTGAAGAAAGCATTCTTGTGGACTGACGAGTGCGAGGTGGCTTTTCAACAGTTGAAGGAGTATTTGGCCACGGTTCCCGTGTTAGGCAAACCGGTGGAGGGCGAGGTACTAATCCTTTATCTAGGTGCATCTGCTGTGGCCGTTAGTTCGGTGTTGCTTAGGGAGAACGGTTGTGAACAGCAACCCGTATATTACATTAGCCAAGTCCTCCAAGGGGCGGAGATCAGGTATCCACACATCGAGAAAATAACTCTGGCTTTAGTAACATCAGCTCGAAAATTAAGGCCATACTTTCAGGCCCACACTGTGGAAGTCAGGACCGACCAGCCACTGAATAAGACTTTGCACAAGCCCAATACCTCAGGAAGAATGGTTCAATGGTCAGTCAAACTGGGCAAGTTTGATATACAGTACAGCCCCAGAACGGCCATTAAAGCTCAGGCATTGGCGGATTTCATCGTGGAGTGTACTTTTTCGAGTGAAAATTTGGGCGACCTAAACACTGAAAACGTCGAGTATGAAGGCTGGTTATTGTACGGGGATGGGTCATCCGATAAACTTGGTTGCGGAGCAGGAGCAACTCTGAGGTTCCCTGACGACCAAATAACGGAGTGCGCCATAAAGTTTGATTTCCCAGCCTCCAATAATGCAGCCTAGTACGAAGCCCTGATTTTGGGTCTTCGATAGGCCAGAGCAACAGAAGCGGATGAATTGAGGGTTTTTTGTGATTCTCAGTTAGTGGTGAAGCAGATAGCGGGTGAGTATGTAGCACGGGAGATCGCTATGATCCAATACTTGGAAAAGGTGAAACAACTTATTAGCCGTTTCACGAAAGTAGCAATATAGCACATTCCAAGGAATATGAATGGGCGAGCGAATGAGCTCTCTAAGCTCCACGGATGTGATAAGATGAAGGCTCGAATCCATACTTTGAAAAGACCGAGTTATGAAGAGTCCGAAACTTTGGCTGTCGGAACGTCAGGTCCATCATGGATGACTCCATTAGTAGATTATATACAATCGGGTGGGCTTCCTTCAGATACAGCGGAAGCAAAAGTTTTCAAAAGAAGAGCTGCTAGATATTGTATGATACAGGACCGTTTGTACAGAAGGTCCTATACCCGCCCGTATTTGAAATGCCTGTTCGAGGAAGAGTCAGAATATGTATTAGACGAAGTGCACAGGGGTGTTTGTGGAGCACATATAGGTTGTAGAGCTTTAGCGTAGAAATTTTTTAGAACAGGATATTTTTGGCCTACCCTTCAAGAAGACGCCAAGTTGTGGGTGAAGAAGTGTGACAATTGCCAAAGGTCGGCTAAGGTGCCAAGGATACCCCCTAACAGACTAATATCCATTACCAGCCCTTGGCCCTTCGCTGTATGGTTGTTAATATAGTATAATGACAGCCAATGGGAGTGTGCCACGTGGCGGTTGCTTATTCACTTGCATACTTGAACAGTACCAGTGGCCCGTGCACGTGCTCGTCTACTTTATATATACTTGTCGTTTTCCTGAGGAGGGTAAGATATAACAAAAGGTGAAAGTCTAGTTACCCCTCCTCTTCTTACCGTTTATCGAGCTATTCCCCTTTCTGACTTACTCATCGGAGGATCTTGGGAGTTCACCCCGGACTTGGCTCCCGTCCTCTATTTTGCAGGTCCCGAGAACGCCAGGAAGCCAGGTCTCCAGCTCAAACAAGTAGGACACATTGAGGAGACCACCTCGCCAGGTCTCCAGCTCGGACAAATCCAACATTAACACTCATTATCATTATAATAGAGATTTTTGTAAATGTCGGTCTTGTGGTTTTTCGCTCCCTTCTCTTTGGAAGTTTTTAACGTAAATCTTGGTATTCTTGTTCTTGTTTATATATGCTTTCTTCATATTCTTTGTAGTTGTGATATTGTCGATTTAGCTACACAAGTGAGTTGCTGCATATTTGTTTTCTTGTTTGAATTTCCCCAGCACTGGTATCAGAGTTTGGGATTTTTATTATGGTTTCTTGTGTTGACTATAATAGATGCCGATAAAGAAACAATGATTAAATTCACAACCACAAACTACTCAATATGGGAGCCTAGAATGGAGGACATCCTTTATTGTAAGGATATGTATGAAACCATTGAAGGTATTAGAACCAAGCCAGATATTTTGAATAGAAAAACAATGGGGCAAATTCGACAATGGATTGATCAGAGTGTTTTTCATCATGTTTTCACAAAGACAAATACCTAACACTTTGGAAGAAACTCAATGCAATGTATGAGAGAAAGTAAGCTAAAATAAGGCTTATCTAATCAGAAAATAGTGAATCTAAAATGCTGAGTCATTCAATGAGCAAGCACTAGAATGATTTTCAAGACTTAGTTAACAAGTTAGATAACTTTGAAACTTGTGCTGAAAGATGCGATGCATGCTTTAATGAAGTTGAGTTCCTTGCCAGACAGTTGGAAAACTTTAGTGGTATTACTTAGCAATTCTGCCCCGAATGGTACATTGACCATGGCTATGGTAAAAGATAATATGCAAAATGAGAAAACCAGAAGAAAGGAGCAAGGAATTTCTTATCATTGTGAGGCCTTGGTTAGAGAACACAGAGTATAAAACGTACACATCATCATGATAAGTCTAGTGATAAGTACCGGTATAGATCCAAGTCAAGAGGTAGATTATTTGTCATTACTACAACAAGCCTGGACATGTAAAGAGATATTGCATAAAATTAAAGAGAGATCAAAATACTATGAGAAACGAAGAAAATAATGAAGAAACTTGAACTGGTGCAACTGTAGAAGATGCTGATGTTATTGCAGTCAATGATTATTCTTTTAATCTAACATGTGATGATAATAACAAAATAGAATTTGATAATATCAATTTAAATAAATTAAATATAGTGAAAGTTAATTTCTAAAATAAAATTACAAAGCAAAATAGAATTTGATAGTAGTACAATTTAAATAAATTAAATATAGTGAAATTTAATTTCTAAAATAAATTTACAAAATAAAATATTATTTGATAGTAGCATGTGAAAGTTAATTTCTAAAATAAAATTACAAAACAAAATAGTATATTAACAAATTATAAAGAGCACAATTTAAATAAATTTGGGAATAAAATTATCATGCCTAAAAAATATTGAGTATTTGAGAAAGAAAATCAAAGACTAGAAACCGAAAAAAATAAAAATCAAAGACTAAAAAATTAGAGGGAGGAAGAAAAATAATTGAAAAATTGAGTAATTTGAGAATTGTGTGAATTTGGGAGAGTTAGGAAATGAGGTATCTATAGAGTTAGGAATGAGGAAGAAAAAAAATGGACCGTTGGCAGGAAAAAGGAGAAAAAAAAAAAATTAGTTACCGATGGAAAAAAGAAAAATTAAAAATTGGACCGTCAGGGATTATTTAAATTTAAAGTTGAGACACGGTGCGAATTATGAGAAAAGGTGAAAGGCAAAATGGAGGGGAGGATATTAAGCAGCGGCACGGCACAAAAGCAGTGGAGGGGTTGCTTCTTGACTTCTTGGACCCAGAGGCGTGGGTCACAATATACAGCAGCCCAAACGGGCAGTGGCGCATCTGGGTGGCCACGAGCCATGTGCGGCGCCACAAGTGGCAGCCCAATCGCAGCCTTAGCGTGCGTAGTGTGCCGAAGACTATAAACCCAGTTGCTATTTTCTTTCGTGCTTTATTTTGTGGCCGAACCTTTTTACAACTGGGTTTAAATGATACGAATACGATCAGTATATCACTTCCTATCAAATGTTCCGTTGATAGATCTTACATCAAATTTCACAAATTTAGGAAGCCCCAAACCTTAATTCAGGTACTACAAATCTATAATGTTTCAGTTTCAAAACCCACGAAATAACATTTTGATTAAGCAGCCATCACTTTTCCTACGCAGGACTGCTGCTTATGAATTAAAACTTCCCACACCTCTTACGTATTTCCTCTAATCAAAGACTGAAATAAAGAGAACAACTTGGAGAAGATAAAATCAGTTGAAAGCACAAATTTGCGATTTCGGTGGATAAGAAAGGTGGCTTTGGAATTGGCGCTTATATAAGTTGGTGTGAAGGTGAGGAAAAGCCTCATTTGAGAGGTCTGTAAAATTTGGGGCCGGTTTAAAAGCCCAAATGGGTGTGGACACCAATACCACCAGACCATATAGGCCTCGAATTTTCTCTTTTTTTTTTTTTTTTAATCTTGTGCCATGTCCATTTAGCCTTCGGCTTGTTTGCTCAATAACTTTTATTTTTCTTTCTTTTATTTTCTTTTCCTTTATCCAAAAAGATCGACACTCTCCTTTCCTAGTTAATGTTGATTTCCGATAGATAAAGAAAAGACTCTTTCTGACCCAAACAAAAAATAAAAAAAAAAAAAAAAAAAAATTGAGTAGCTCGAGTAATCCTATTTCTTTAGGACAAACAAAAACCCTAACTAATCTTACAAAATCTAGATAATAGAATCATTAGGTTAACAAGTATGTATATATATCAGAACCAGAAGCTTTGGTATTATTGTTTGTTTATCATCGTCTTTGGTATATATCAACAATCTCTTTGTAGTATTCTAAGTTCAACCATGATGAATCAAGGGCTGGTGAAGATTTCAAAGAAGAAGCAGATCATGGCAACCAATAAGGTCACTTTGTTGTCTACAGCAGCGATCAGAAAAGGTTGGAGGTTCCTTTAGAATATCTCATTAAAGATGTCTTTAGGGTGCTATTGAAGATGTCAGAGGAGGAGTTTGGTCTGACAAACAGCGGGCCTATCAAATTAACATGCGACGGTGTTTTCTTGGAGATTGTCTTTCTCATACTGCGGTCTCAAGGATATGTAACTCCGGATATTCAGAAGGCTATGCTCTGTATACTTCCACTACAGCAAGTCACAACTTGTTAGCAGCAATAACTCTTGGTCAAGGCAGAGCCATCGGCAAGCACTTGTCTATGAGTTTTGAAGAATTTTTGTTACCTAGAGTCTTTGTCAAATTTAGTTTTTTTTTTTTTTTTAATTATTATTATTATTTTTACAGAGTTGGTTTGATGTAATATGACACGATACTTATGTACCAAATTTATAGTTATAATAATAGAAAGAGAAGTTTCAACTCTATCAGTTTTTGTTTTTTGTTCGTTCTTTATTTTGTGTTTTTGTTTTTGGCTTTCAACAAAAGGATATTGTTTGTTATATTTTATGGTATGATCAAAGAAAGATGGAGTTTATAGGGTTAGGGTTAGATTTTTGAAGTTGGTGATATATAATAAGCCTAGGAGAAACAATGGCCTACCGTGAAAGTTTTGTTAGCTTGTCATGTATAATAAAAAAACAAGTCCACAAAGCACAACCATCTTCTTGGTATGATATTCAGATGGGGAATGTAACAAAGCAGCCCAACACAAGGCAAACAAGTAATATGGCGCTGTTTAATTTTGCTATGTATATAAACAGAACCAGTCAACGCCATTCTGCATAAACACAAATTCCTGCATTACTATTTACAACATCACCTCTAGCTTGTGCTCAATTCTTAGAGTTAAAGCCCTCTCTCCAATAATTCAACCATGAACAACCCAAAAGGGCTTATTTGAAATTGGAAGGAAGTGGCAAGAAATTGTAGCTTATTAGCGTAGGAGAAATTCATTCCTAAGAACAAGGGTGATGTGATTATTCAGTGGCTAATAAGGGTCACTTTGTTGTACGGAGCAGGGATCACAAAAGGTTTGTGGTTCTCTTGAAATATCTTAGCAAAAATCTCTTCAAGGAACTATTGAGAATGTCTGAGGACGAGTTTGGACTGCCTAGTAAGGGACCTATTACTGCATTACATTGCCTTGTGATAACATTTTCTTTTGCTTCAAAGATTTGTATCTGGAGACCTGGAGGAAGCCCTGCTCACTTCTATGACTACATGCCATAACTTGGCCTCATCTTCACTTGGTTTTGGACATAGCCACCAACAAACAATTATTTATAGGTTTTGAAGAAATTTTGATCCATATAGATTCTTTTTCACATTAGTGTATTTAAATTTGAACACAAGCTGCTGGAACAAAAGCTGATTGGCTGCAGCGCAAGTTTCATTGATGTAGAAGTGACAAACTGTCAAAGCTGGTCTCTGACGAAAGAAAAGAATAGAGAGCCCTTGAAAAAGTTGTTGTAATCTGATGCTAATAAACTGTAATAGAATGAGTTGACAATGTGATTGATTCCACAGTCTGAACCATTTTCAGAATTGACTATGCTCCAATACTCCATTAGTACAACGAGTTGATAGTTAATGCCGATTCAATAGTTAAGGAAAACCATTTTCAGAATTGACAATGCTCCATTAATTAGCTGCACGAACAAAAGCAGATTCATGCAAATCTCTACTACAGATGAAGATCTTGCAAGTGCACAAGCCTTAGGAATTATAAACATGTATCTTTCTGGTATGTTGCTAGATTATGAGATAAAAAATAAGATAGATGGTCACAAACGATGATGCTCCACTAATTATAGCACCATCAAGACCAGAATGCACAACAAGTCTGCACTATAAACAAAGATCATGCAAGTGAATAAGACTTCTAAGTCATAAACAAAAACTATCCTGGTGTTCATTACTATACTGTGAGTCCAAAATGCCTGCTTCAAAACCATGAGTAAAAAATAAAAGTAGAAAGAATTCATGACTATGGCTGCAGTTGTCGATCCAGTATTAGAGTACCTCATCATGGCTTTAGAAAATTTGAAGGTGGAAGGTTTTCCAAGAGTTGTATACAAGCAACTGGAAGTAGAAGCTTCATAATCATTTTCCATTTACCTCTACCTAAAAATTCTAAAGGTGATCTCTGGATGCATCTCCATCCCCAGTCTCTTTTTTTTTTTCACCCCATTGAGCAGTTTTTCGGTATGGTGGTTGGGTGTTTCTTGTAGGGCCAGATTGGCTTCTTTATCGCTAAGAAGTGTAGGTTCGGGATCAGAACGTTGGCCAGGTTAAACAGTCTTCGGCAAAGGTTGTTTGGTTAAAGGAGTAAACAGAATAATAGTCTCTGTTGACAATTGAGAAATTATAGGGATTTGGTGCTGGGAATCATGTGGTGATTAAATGGTTTTAGTTAGGTGAAAGTGTAATGCCCTAATGATATTGATTCATCTCCTTAAATTACTCTAAAATTGTATTAAAATCTTCCCCGAAAAGGTCATTGCCCATGATTGCAGAATCAGTACACAATGGTTTCTTGCTTGTATTGTGCAAAACGGGTATTTGGTTTTTGTTGAATCAAATGTTTAATTTAATTCAAAAAATACATTTGTTTGATTTTGATAATAACTAAATAACCAATAACAAATTGTAATATATAATAATTTTGAAAATATTGTTTACATTGTATGTACGATCGACTGAGTTAAACAAAAGTAAACCGCTTAAGACTGAAGTCAAAGGGTGAAAGCTATGAGGTCAGTCAACTAAAGTGACCACTTAGTGGATCACTAGTCAGCTGAGTCTCAATACGACAGCGTTCACTAGTCAACTAAAGCTCTGTCAATGGATCTCTAAGTAACCTGATCTATGTTAGTGAATTTCTTAGTCAGCTGGAGTCACTCATCATCTATCTCTCAGCCTACTGAAGTTTCTAAATGGATCAAGACTGGTTAGCTGGAGCTATAAATGAAGCCTTTCTTTAATCTCTTAGTTAGTTAAAGTTTCACAGTGGATCAAAACTAGTTAGCTAAAGCTACAAAACGAAGGGTTTCATTAATCTCTCAGTTAGCTAAAGTCACAATGTGGATATCAATTGAAAACAATTGAAACCTGTAATGCATCATTTCATTTAAATATCACTAAACTAAAGTTCATAGCTTAAAGTCTATCTCTCAACTAAAATATATTAGCAGTTAGTTAAATTGTCATGAGGTTCATCCTAGTCCAAACAAGCCTCAAATTACACTTTTTCTGAAGAAAGGATAATATCAGGATACAAAGTATACATAATTTGTATTCACAAGTAGAAATCTCAAAGGACAAGTAATGAGTTATATAAATTAAGACCTTTCCATATTAAATACAATCACGTAAAATACATCACCACCAAATATTAACAACATCAAACTAACACAATGAAAGGACCACTAGTAAATAACATGTTCCTTTTACAAAAACAATGGAGTTCTTGGACCTTTAGTGTCACATATCTGAAAAATATCCACATATTAATAGAATGAAGCCAGAGGATATACACAAGACAGCATTTAGGACTCGTGAAGGCCTATATGAATTCATAGTCATGCCCTTTGGTTTGACAAATGCTCCAGCAACATTTCAAGCTTTAATGAATCATGTCTTTAAGCCTTTATTAAGAAAATTTGTCTTAGTCTTTTTTGATGATATTCTAGTTTATAGCAGGACTTGGCAGGATCACTTGAAGCATCTCAGAGAAGTCTTGTATTTGTTGAGGAAGAATGTGCTTTTTGCCAAGAAAAGCAAGTGCACTTTTGGAAGCCAATAAGTTGAATATCTGGGACATATAATAAGCCTTAAAGGAGTCACAGCTGATCCTAAAAAGATCCAAGCCATGGAGAATTGGCCCAGGCCTAGTACAACCAAGGCACTTAGAGGGTTTCTTGGACTGACTGGCTATTACAGGAGGTTTATTAGAGACTTTGGGAAGATCAGCAGACCTTTAAACACTTTGTTAAGAAAAAATGCTTTCCAGTGGGATGCAGCTGCTGAAGAAGCCTTCATGATACTTAAAAGTAAGATGACACAGGCCCCAGTTTTAGCTTTGCCTGATTACTCCAGCAGCTTTGTTATTGAAACTGATGCTAGTGGAGTGGGAATAGGAGCAGTCCTATTATAGCATGGTCACCCATTGGCTTTCATTAGCAAAGCATTGGGGCCAAAACACTTGAGCCTATCTACCTATGAGAAGGAACTGATAGCAATTGTATATGCTGTCAACAAATGGAAGCAATATTTGTTAGGAAAACATTTCACCATAAAGACAGATCATCAGTCTCTTAAATATGCACTAGAGCAGAAAGAGTGCAATCCAGTTTTACATAAATGGCTATCAAAATTAATGGGCTTAGACTATGAAATAGTCTATAGGAAAGGCAAAGAAAATGTAGCAGCAGATGCACTTTCCAGGGTTATGCAAGGGGAAAAGGAAAATAGAAGCTTTTGCTTAGCAGTATCAGTGGTGACTACTGACTGCATTCAGAGAATAATGAGAAGCTATGAATCTGATGAGAAGCTTCAAAGAATTATCAGGGAATTAAAACTGGACAGTAACTCTCATCCACATTATGAGTTACAGCAAGGTCAATTAAGAAGGAAGGGAAGGTTGGTGGTGGGTGCAGATGAAGTTCTGAGGAAGGAACTGTTAGAATTGTTCCATATCAGTCTAGTAGGTGGACATTCTGGAGTGTATGCAACAAGCAAAAGGATAAGTGAAAATTTTTATTGGAAAGGACTACAAAAAGAAGTCAGGAATTTTGTAAGGACCTGTGAAGTTTACCAAAGATTCAAAACTGAAAATGTGGCATATCCTGGGCTTCTACAACCTTTACCCATTCCCCACAGAAATTGGTCATCCATTTCAATGGACTTCATTGATGGGTTACCTAGATCTGGGGGTAAAACAACCATACTGGTCATTGTGGACAGACTAAGCAAATTTGCTCATTTTCTAGCCCTCCAACATCCTTATACAGCTTCAGTTGTAGCTCAAGCATACATGGACAATATATATAAGATACATGGGATGCCTGATGAAATTGTGTCTGATAGGGATACAATATTCCTATCCAACTTTTGGAAGGAAATGTTTAAACTCCAACAGGTGAAGTTGCAGTACTCATCTGCTTATCATCCTCAAACTGATGGGCAGACTGAAGTAGTCAATAAATCTGTTGAGACATATTTGAGGTGTTTCTCAGGAGATTGTCCAAAGAAATGGGTGTACTGTAATACCAGTTTCCATACTGCTATCTTAATGACACCATATCAAGCTATGTTTGGACAGCAACCCCCATGCCACATTCCATATGTTAACGGAGATTCCAACAATGAAGAGATGGATAGGACTATGTCTAATAGAGAAGCTATAATTCACATCATCAGGGATAATTTGTTGAAGGCTCAGAACAGAAGGAAGACTCAAGCTGATAAGAATAGAAGTGAGAAGGAATTTGTGGTAGGTGAATGGGTGTATCTGAAAATTCAGCCTTACAGGCAGCAGACAGTAACTAATTCCTACTTCCATAAGCTGGCTGCAAAATATTATGGACCCTTCCAAATTACTGCTAAGGTTGGTAAGGTTTCTTATGAATTGCAGTTACCAGATAAAGCCAAGATTCACAATGTGTTTCATGTATCCTTACTCAAAAGGAAACATGGACAACATACTGTATCCATACAGCTACCTAATATGGATGAGGAAGGGAGGATGCTGCTAGAGCCTATTAAAGTTCTGGGAAGGAGATTAAGCAAGAGACATGGCAGAGCTTCAGTGCAAGTTTTGGTTCAATGGTCCAATACCAACAAGGAAGACTGCACATGGGAAGATATTCATGAGCTGAAGAAGAGATTTCCAGATTTTGATCCTTGTGGTCAAGGATCATCTGCAGAAAGAGGCATTGTTACGAAGCAGAGAAAGGAAATGGGGCCAACTGCCTTATTTGTCATTAGGTATAAGGAGAAAACGCTGCGTTTGATTAAGTGAAGGTAGTTAGGCTGCTAACATAGTTTGTTAATTTCAAGTGGAGGAGTTAGTTAATCTGTTAGGGGTTTGTTAATCTGTTTTAGCTCCTAATGATTGAACTGTTAGCCAAAATGGTATAAAAATTCAGTCCAAGCATCTGTAAGGGAACTCTTAGCCATAATGAAAATTCTGAGTTTCTTTTCTCTCTCTCTCTTTCTCTTTCTCTCTCAGTCATCTTTTTCTCTTTCTCTTTCTGTGACCCAACTGATTGATTGCTAAGCTTTTTAAGAAAAGCTCTTAACAGTGATATACACCATAACTGAAAATGGATCAAGTTAAGGAAAAAAATTTAAAATAAAAATTCTTCATCCAAACACATACTATGATACTTTATCTACCAATTTAATATCAAAGGTTTAACTAATTAATTTTTGTCTTACATAAAAAAAAAAAAAAAAATTACAAAATCATTGATACATAATTCGAATAGATGACCTGGACATAATCTCAAACCAACCAAGTAGAGAAACCCAAGTCATAATCTCAAATGAACCAATGAGTTCACAACTCAAAGGTTAGTATCGTCTTGCTAACTAGGTATCCAAGTTCAAATCAATATCCATACCAAATACATACTGATGACATGTCTCATAAGAAAACAAAAAATGCATTACTTGCCAACTAAGTCATACAATTGAGATTTCTTACACCATGCAAGATGTTTATGGTGGAATCTCAACAAATTAAGTTATTCATAGTAGTTGGCTACATAGATTCATTGAGCTTCTTGGCACCAATTTTTTCACTCAATTTGGTAAATTTTCTTACTCTTTTTATTGTTGTTGGCTGATTATGTATTTGCTCAATCATTTTTATTTGTAACTTTTAATTTTATGATTTTGAATCCAATCTACACATGCAACATAAATTCAAAAGAAATAAAAATATACAAATCATATAGTTTTTTTTTTTTTTTTTTTGCCTGTTTGATTACATGTTCTTATCTTTGGTGTGTATATATCAATTCTCATTTTGTTTAACACTAGTAAGTGCACTAATCGTTCAAGTAATTAAATGATAAGTAAAGTATCATTCCTAATAAGGAATAATAAAAATCAGCAATTTAAAAATATTTAACTATAACTGTTATTTGAGATATATATTGATGAATAAGAGTATGATGAACTCAATGAAAGTAAAAGCGAAAATTTAGCAACTAGCAAATAACAAGTGTGAAAATATCTAGAGAATCCTATGAAAAACAATGCTAGGGGTTTGCGCCTACACTTATATAGCCAAGAGATTCAACGGAATAAATTTCAAATATTATAATTCATGAGATGGTAGAATTCTCTAATGCTACAAGAAATTACCGTATTTGCATTTGTAATTTTGCAGATTCTAATACCCATACAATTTGTAATTTTGTTATCTGAGTCTACATTTTAGCATACGTAAATACTTGTTTAAAAAATTTAAATGCATACACTGATAATATTTTGGAGACGCAAATAATGGTTTGAGTTTGGTGCCATTTCCCACAAGCATATCTGAGTCTGCGTAATTTAGTTAGGATCTTTTTTTTTCTCGAGAACCCACCATAAAACTTGACTCGATACCCTATCGTATATTTTTTCTAGATCAATAAAGGTCATGTGAAGATCATTTTTCTTTTCTTTATATTTCTTTATTAATCTCCTAAGTAAGAAAATAGCCACTATTATAGATCTTTCTGGCATAAAGCCAAATTAATTCTCTAAAACTAGAGTCTCATTCCTAAGCCTACGCTCAATCACTCTTTCCCACAGCTTCATTGTATGATGTATAAGTTTTATTCCTCGATAGTTCATACAACTTTGAATGTCTTATTTATTCTTATAAATAGGGATCAACATACTATTCTTCCATTCATCAGACATTTTCTTAGTCACTAAAATCTTGTTAAAAAGATTTGAGCCAAGTTATGCCAATATCTCCTAGGCATCTCCAAACATCTATAAGGATATTATCTAGACCCATTGCCTTTCAATTTTTTATTTTATGCATAGCTTCTTTAACCTCCTAAGCTCTAATCCGACAAACAAATCTACGGTTCATATCATCAAAGGCATCATTTAGTTCCCCGACATCAACCATTGATTCTCCATTAAATAAGATATCGAAATAAGTTTGTCATCTCTCATTAATCTTATCTTCCGTAACTAAAATCTTGTTCACCTCATCCTTAATGCACTTAATACAATTTAAGTCTCTAGTTCGTCTTTCCCTTTTTTTGACAATTCTATAAATATCTTTTTCTCAATCATTTGTCTCTAACTTTTAGTAAAGTCTTTCGCAAACCTTGCCTCTAGCTTCCTTAACCGTTTTCTTAGCATCTTTTTTAGCTGTCTAAAACATTTGTAATTATCCTCATTTCTACACTTGTGTAATTTTTTATAACATTCTTTTTTAACTTTAATAGCTTGTTGAACTTCTTCATTCCACCACCATGTATTTTTAGTTGGTGGTCCATATTCTCTACTTTCTCCTAGTACCTCTCTAGTCGTATTCCTAATATTACTTGTCATCTCAAATCATATTAGGCTTGCCCTCCTCAGTCCATAGGTCATCAAGTAACATCTTATCTTTAAAAATATTTATCTTCCCTCCATTCAAATTCTACCATCTAGTCCTACTACACCTATTACTTTTCTGCTTTTTCTTCCAATGCTTAACACCAACATCCATAACCAAAAGTTTGTACTAAGACACTAAACACTCATCGGGTATAACCTTACAATCCTTACACAATACTTTATCAACCTTCCTAGTCATAATAAAATCTATTTGGCTCTTATTAGGCCCGCTACTAAAGGTAACTAAGTGCGATTCTTATTTCTTAAAGAACATGTTGGCTAAAATCAAGTCCTAAGCAACCGCAAAACCTAAAATTGACTTTTCACCCTCATTCCTATCTTCATAACTATAACACCCCATGTACTTTTTCAAAACCCTTGTTAGTACTTCTTATATGGCCATTCAAATCTCCTCTAATAAAAAGTTTCTCACTTAACGTTACTCATTAGACTATCTTATCTAAGTCGTCCTCAAATGGCTTCTTCGTAGCTTCTTCTAGTCTTATTTATGAGGCATATGCACTAATGATATTGAAGGCCTCATCGTCTATCATCAACTTCACTAAAATTATTCTATCACATTTCATGTTGACTTCTGCAACATCGTCTTTTAAATTTCTATCTACAATAATCGTAACTATATTCTTATTTCTAGTCTTACCGATATACCACATCTTGAATCCCATTCTCTCTATCTCTTTAGGCTTTTCTCCTACCCACTTAGTTTCTTGCAAGCAAATAATATTAATATTCCTTCTACTCATGGTATCTACAAGTTTTCTCAATTTACTAGTAAGAGTCCATATACTCCAAATAGCTATGTGAATCTTTTCTTGGACTAACTTCTTTACCCGTAACCGCTCTCTATGTGAGAAGTTAAGAAGGTTACTCCCCAACAAATAACAAGAAAGATTTATCTTCATAAGGTTTAACTAGTTTTACGTTGACCTTTGCAGATGCAAGTATAAAATATATATTTTAAAAATATTTTTGACTATATTTTTGCCATTTAATGTATCTGCGTTTGTTATGGAAGACACAAATACTTTTTCCCAATTCAAATCCCTAACCGCGAATTTCCTTTCCAGTTTCACTATTATCCTTTAATTCTGAAATTCAGACCTCATCTTCGTCTATACCCATTGCCCACCTCCGTCCTTGATTGTGTTTTCGCTACTAAGAAGGTATGTCACTATTGTTGAGGCTCACCACCATTGAGAAAGTCCATTTCCCTATCCACGCACGAAGAACACCGAGCATCCTAGTTGTAGAGATTAACCATTTTCGTTAATACACCTTCAAATTCGATCCTTATGAAAGACTAGTGTTCTCCGATTTAGAACTGTTCATAAATCCCTGAATATATTTAGAATAGTTTAAATTGATTTTAGATTAACAAATTACCTTATATGCTATCTAACAAATTATATGTTGTGCTTTCGTATTTTCTAAATGCCATATGCTTAATATATGGTGAGGTTGCTCTTCTTCTTTTTTCTTCTTCTTTATGGTATGAGAGGTTACTATTCTTCTTGAGCATAAATATGAGCAGATAAAAACAATTTGTTAGACGAATCAATTAATCAAGTTTTTCATTAGCTGATTGTCTACTACTTAATCTATTTGTTAATTTTTTCTTACTTGATCTATATATGTACTATAAAAAAATCCGTAACAATACAAAATGAGCATGGTTTAAACTTTAAACCTAGTTGTTTTTGTATGTGCACCTTTTTGTTAAACCTTAATTGATATTAAGGATCTTGAGTAGATATCAGTTGGTTGTGTTTGAGGTATAAAGCATATTTTTGGTAATAACACTTAATAAGTAGTAACCTATTGATGTTGTCTTTCTCTGTACTCTAGAGCTTGCTGTTCTATGAAACTTTTGCCTTGAAATGTATAAAGGAAGTTGTGCCTATTAGAGTGTTGCACCAACTCTTAAGGTACTTAAAAAATATTCCAAGTTCCATGGGATATATATGTTTATACTTTTATTAGTAAGGACTCTGGCATGATTATTTTAGAAGCAAAACCTAATAACAAGGTTTAATTTATGATGTGGCAACCTGACTCTAACATCTTCCTTAGGTTCTAAATTAAAATTTGAATGCTTAAGTTTAGATGCTTTGCTCGTTTTCCACCAAAGTATCTCATGATCAACTAGTGAGTACCAATGCCAGTGGTGTCTTTCTATATATATATATATATATATATTTATAGCATTAGGTACTCTAGGAAGAGAAGCGTCACACCCCTCATGGAGCATGACTGGTCGGAGAAATGGGTAACCAAACATCTGTAACCCTGACTTCAAATAAAAAAACAAATAAGACTCTTGACTAAACCAAATATTAAAAGTAGAATTTAGAAATACACAAGTCAACTACAAAATATTTATTTACAAAAATACATAAGAGTTAACTAAAAATTTTGGCAAAGGTTCATTGTAATATGGAACATGTCTAAAAATATAAACATATATCCTGGTTACATTGAACCAGGTAAGAACAGTTACAATATAACAAGAAGCTCCACTCTACTAATATCATGAATAATATTCATTAACTAATGCACACAAAATTCATCACGATATTCAAAACCCTAATATGATTGCAAATTGTCATCATGTGGCTTCAAGTATAAGATTTTGATGAATGCATTGTTGTATACTCTCGAAAAGTCATGAACTCCTTCATGATATATATCGAAATCCTGTTACTAAAAAAAAAAAAATGAGTCTTACAGACTCAGTGAGCGAGAAACATACCTAAAGGGTACTAGCATCACTTAAAACAAGTATATAACATATATTGTCAATTAATATCAACATATCATAAACTCAAAACCATTAAGGTTACATGTACACGATTACAGAAATATAAGCTTAACAAGCATAGTTTAAATAATAATTTGTAAAATTCAATCAAAATAATCAAAGCATACAAGTCAAATAAAGGGCCTATTGAGTAACTCAGCTCCACATAGCAGTATCTCCCCCCACTGAGTATTTACCCACCCATATAGTAGGTTAATTCTCTGTATACAATCCATCCCACTGGGGTTGAGCACTCAATCTTTTTAAAAAACTTATCAGAATCAGAATATCTCATATCAGAATATCCTAGGTGCACCTGAATTTCAATTTTGAAAATAAAAATTATTTTTTAGAAAATTCATTTTTTTAGCCCTCATCAATCACAAACAATTTCAAACATCAATCATAATTCAAATAACTCAATGAAGCACTACACATGCTTAATTTTTCTATATAACACATCCATTCAAATACACATAATAATCTAGCAACCAAAGGGTAGCAATTAATCGCACATCGTTTACCAATATTAATTGTTACTCCCTCTTGCGTTCACGTGTATTATTGGCTCAATCCTAGTTCCGGAGCTACAATTAAATTTCCCAAGTATTATTTAGTTTGTCCATTTTATAAGTTATAACATTTTAATTACAATAATCTAGAGTTACTAAGTTTCAAGTATTTACTTAAAGTTTGCATCTTTTAGGCTTTTTCACACTATCTTGGAGATATGTTGATTTCTACCTATATACATAATCAAAACCAAGTTTAAAAAATATCTTTAGGAGGTTATATATCTTTATTATTTAGAAACTTCTGATAAATTCAATCTTGAACTCACTCAATTCTTCACATAAACAGAAACAGGGTACTATACAATTTCTGGTTATCTTACCCGGATTCCAATGCTTGTAGAATTCTCATACTTGGGAATTAAATTATCAAAATTTTCATTATAGTTTATCAATATGTTAGAAACATTTCATACTCAGCATTCTACTCCTAATTCAACCTTAAAGACCCCCTAACATCAATTACTTCAAAACAGGTTCAGCCATGACTTGAAATCATAGTCGTGACTTCTAATACTTCCAAAATACACACAAGAAGGAATTAAAACCTGAACCACTCCAGATTTATTCTTTAATATGTTAGGAACAACTTTTATTCAGATATCTTAAGTTAATTCTAACCACAACTTCTGATAAAGTTCTCGGGACTGACTAAAGCTCACCTAAAATCCTGCACAGAACTAGCTATAGTCCAATAGCTTTACCGACAAATAGACTTAGAACCAGGTTACGAAATTTTCCAGACATCATCTAAAGACCCTAAGCTAAACTTTCCTTTTATAATTCTTAATTTAATTCATTCCCGAGAATACCCAAAATATAAGATTTCTCTAACCCATGAAATCTGGTTCTACATCCCTTCAAAAACCTTTTAACTCTCATTTTCCAACACTTTACCCACAACTAACACTCCTTTGTTCATACCTATTACTCACTTTCATCAACTCTTTAACCCTCAACATTAACCAACCATTATCTACTCTTATTTATGAACTTTTACTCAAATTTCAACAACAACTAACCACCAAGACTTAAATCTACCAACTTTTACTCAAAAGTTATAACTAGTTTTTTTGTAGGCATTATATCAAACATCTTCAATGCATAATTTACTTCCATTGATGTGTGTGAATATACATATATCTATCCCAATTTAATCAACATACCTCCTCAATTCAACATTACCCATCATTTCAATTTTAGTTTTCAAGGTTCATTCAATCATTCAAGAATTACTTATGAGACAACTAACGTAGCTTATCAATTCAATAATAATTAAATCAATTCTCATGTTATACCTCCTCTAACACCCTTTAATTTTAAGCTTTTATCCTCACTTTCTTTACCTCCTAAGCCTAAGTTATCACTCTACTAAGATTATCAAAAGGAATACCATTTACTTAGAGACTACCACAACCCAATTTCAAGGAGAACCATACCTAGAAGGGCCGTTGTCGTCTTGGCATTTGAATCTTCATACCATTCAGCCATCAATCTACTGCAATTGAATTTCCACACCCACAATTGCAAAGACAATGACTTACAACAAGGAAAGGGGCTGAAGCACAAAGAAGGCAGCTGCAACACGTTCCAAAGGCTGCCTTCAACTACTCTGCCAAGGGATAAGAAAATGTAACCCATGTAGTTGCCAAGTTCACACTTAAAGGAAGACAACTTGGTTTAAGCCGAAACAGGGGAGGTTACGGTGACTTCCTTTGGCTGCTTTACTCCCAAATACAAGCTGTAACTTGACTAAATAAGAGAAGGATAGAAGCTGCCACCATTGAAAGAAAAGGAAGAAAGGAAACACGGCTGGAAAACAACCCAAGGAGTTGCCATACTTGGCTGAAAATTCTTGGATTCTAACCTCAAAATGAACTAGCCACACACCCAATCAAGGAAACAATACACAAATCAAAAAGGAGAGGAAGCTACATAGGGTAAGGAGAAAATGAGGAAAGGACCTACTGCCTTTATTTGGCTAGAACAAGGGAGGAAAAATGGTAGCAGCAAAGCAAGAGTAGCAGACAAATAAGGAGAGAAAAAGAGGCAGCGGAGGAAGTTTCTCCAACGTTCAGTCAACAAGAAGATAAAGTAAGGAGGAGAAAAAAGATCTATTAAGGGTCAAAAAGTTAGAATATATGGTGTATATTTATCCTAAGTTGTATTTGTGTGTATATATATATATATATATATATATTTGTTCAATTAAACTCTCTTTATTTTCACTTTGTTTTATTTATATGAAACAACTTTACATAAAACAAAGTCTAAAAGAACTAAAGTCAAAGTCAAGCAAATTCATGATGTATAATTGTTTTTTTTTTTTACATGTATATATATAAATACTGATTCACTTTTGCTTTAGTTTATTTATTGATTTAATTCCTTTTTATACCTATGCTATTTACCAGCATTCCCAACATACACATTGATATTTATTTATCTTTATACTTAAAATTTTCACACTACCTCAAACTTAACGTCAAGTATTCCTAACATTACACTACTGGGATATGACAAGAAGGAAATCTTATTATTTGAGGGTCATTCAAAGCATATATTAGGAAGTAACTGCTAGGTTGATTTTGTATTTAGTTAGTTCTTTTTTATTTTCCTTCAGTTAATCTTGTGTTAAATTGATAACGGAACCTTTAGCTAGTTCTGCATTTAGTTACTTCTTTAGTATTTTCCTCTAAAACATATGACAAATTGTTTACTTTGTAGTTTGTACATCAAGTTTGAAGTGTTGTGAATCTTGTGATAACAAAACCTCAAGTTATGTTGCTTACAATAATAAAAAAAAAAAGTTATCTTGTTAGTTGGTCGAACTATTAGTTCATTTCCTACAATTGTCCTTTAAGTCATTAGTATTTTGGGTTAAAGTTTACTTCTTGTTTATTAAACAGTCATGCCTAAAGGATGTCGTATTCCTCTTTGAGGAAGTTCTAGAGCTTCATCCTCTCCATCAACAATATCGGCATCACCTTCATTTACTCTAACGGCTTCGTCTCCATCTACAGCTTTTGTACTTCCAGCTCCCTTTACACTCCACCTCCAGCTCCCTCTACAGCTCCACCCCTAGCGTTCCATTATTTACTCCATCCTTAGAGTAGGTTCAAGACCTTTTGATGTGGGCTCATGTCAGATTCCATTGAGCTCTAGTTCAACACCAACATGTAAGTTGCAATTTTAAATTTTGATATGAATTTTGCAATTTATTGAATTTTTATGAATCATTGTTCTTACACTACTTAACTTGTCTTACAGTTGTAGGTCATGATCAGGATGTCGAGTCGACATCATGAAGCAGATCTTGAGATCCATGTGAAAGACGATGTTCGCCATAAGGTGGGTGACATCGGTGAATGTGTTGCAAGCCTAGAGAAGGGGAAAAGAGGCAAGAATAAGATTTTCCCTCCTCATGAGTTTGAGGAGGATTTCCCACTTACCTACATAACTGGAGTCAAATAAATAAATTGTCTTTATAATTTTGTATTCAATTATTCATATACCTTGTATTTTACTAACGTTTATTTCTTTTTATTTGTACTGTAGAGCATTTGTTTGGGATGACCACAAGACCACGAAGGTCGCGACTATCATTTCTGGTTTAACAATGAAGCACCTTCTAAGTCTACTTATCGAAAGTTCCTAGAGGACACGGAGTTCTTATGCTATAATGATTTTATGGTAAGTTCAATTTTATTACTATTTAAGTTTTAATTTTATTTTAATATGTTGTTAAATTACTTACAACATGCTTTTGTTTTATAATTTATGCTGCAGAGATGGTATAGGGTCATCTTAGAGGAGAGAGCTACATCTCAGGCTGTGTTTGATGCAACGATGTCTTCTAGAAGTTGGTGCCAAATTAAAGAGGAAGCATCTATCGAGCCTACTAGCTTGGAAGGAGGATGGGTGCCAAGATTAAATCCCACAGAATTGGTAGGATCCTTATATGACCAGTGGGTAAGCCCTGACTTCCAGAGGTGCTCCTAAATGATGGCCCTGAATAGGCAAGTGGGTGATGAGTATATTCACCATGCTTCCAGCTTCGTCAACACAACTGTTCACCAGAAGCCACTAGTTGGTAATAATTTATTTAATTATTAGTTATAAATTTATATCACAATATTTTTAACTAATATTGTTTTAAAATTTTTGTACAAGAGCAAGAGTTGGGTCGAGAACTTACAATTATTAAGGTTTTCGATTGCACTCACAAGAGAAAAAGTTCGGTGACTTTGTTGACATAAAGTCAAAGGACATTAGTATAAGTATGAATCAACATTTTTTGTTTTACATAGTTGTTATTATTTTTTATGTACATAACTTGTCTTCATTTGCAAGAGAAGTTTAAGGTGTTAAAGGCAGCGAAGCTAGGGCAATCTAGCACAGGGTAGCATGATAGAGCTGATACACCTGCTGGACAGCTTCTGCTTCCATGAGTGACCCAGCTCTCTTCATGAATCTAGCGGGCAGAAAGAGGAAAGGACTCATCTACGACTTCGGTGTTGTATCAACTCCCAACAAGTACTAGGTGAAGTCATCGAGCCCACAGATTTGCCACCATTGCTTATAGCTCAGCTACGGCTTTTGTTACATCTCTATCTCTTATGGGATTCACTCTAGAGCAGATGGAGCTTGTATAATAGTTAACTAGGAAAGAGCTGGGGTACCTAACACCTCCGACACTATTATCTCAACCATCTTCGGTACGTATTATTTAAATTTCATTTTCATAATACAAAATTTTTATTTTATATTTATTTACATGCAAAAACATGTCAAGTTTGGGTTTAGGGGCAAAATAGTAAAAAACTAGCATGTTTAGAATTTCAGTTGTACTGGCACTATCGTAAAGATGAATAAGACTAGTAGGAAAAACTAAAAATCCATTCAGATCAACAGTTAGAATTTTAAGACAAAATTTGAGTTTCAAGGCAAAAGCTTGTCATGTTTGGTTCGAGGGCAAAATGATCAAAAATCAGTCTGTTTAGGATTCTGGGAGTATCTAAATGATAGTGGGAATGAATAAGATTTTGCAAAAAAAAAGCTAGAAATCTGTGTGGATCAACAGTTAGGATTTTATGATAAAATTTGAGTTTCAAGGCAAAAACTTGTCAAGTTTGGTTTTGGAGGGCAAATCTGTAAAAAACTAGTCCATTTAGGATTCCGAGAGTATCGAAACGATCGTGGGAACGAATAAGACTTATAAGAAAAGCCAAAAATTCATTTGGATCAACGGTTATAATTTTAGGACAAAATTTGAGTTTTAAGCCAAAAACTTGTCAAGTTTGGTTTCGGGAGATAAAACGGTCCAAAACCAGTCAATTTAGGATTCCAGGAGTTCCGCATAAATCTATTTGGATCTTAATTTATATGCATATTAATTTCTAAGTGTATATAACTTAAATCATATTTATTTTGATTACTTTTGTTCCAACTCCACATCTAGGCTTTTGCATTTCAGTCAAGCTGACGAAGAAGCTGGAGATGACCACGAAGACTTAGGATAAGAGATGAGGCCGATATTTAGATTTATGTATTTTACTTTCATTTATTATACTATTGTAAATAATATTGTTACGTTATAATTGATTATTTGTATACATTAATTTTTTTATTTATATTTAAAATAAAAATTTCTTTTGAAGCAAGTTACAAGTATAAAAATTTATTGTGTGTGCATGAGGTAGACACAGATATAACTACATCTGCATTTCAACATTATTTTCCAAGCACTAATACGTGGTAGCCAAATTATTGGCGGCTAGACTTTGCATCTATTCTGCAAGCACAGATATACAGAAACAGAAACTTTTATTTGAGTCTAGTCTTATTGTGTTAATTTTACTACGTCTGTGTTCAGACACAGCTAATTTTCTACATCTATATTATGATTTTTTGAGTTTGTATTATGATTTTCTAACAGATAATGCTTTTTCTTGTAGTGTATTATCTTAATTACTCATATTACAAGTCTAATTAACTACCTCAAACATCCTTCACTTCAAATATCCATATTTCGAGTCTATTCTAGATTAATTCAACTTGGGTGCATTATATTATATGGAGTCATTTTTTATAGTTAAGTCTCACTATTCAATTACAACCTAAACTGACCACATATATAAAACTTCTAAGATCCCTATTCAATTTATGGTATGCACTGTAGATTGTCTTCATGTCATCCGCATTCAAGGTTCAATTTATCATTCAAAAGTTCATCAAACATAGCTTCTCTACTCGACACATCACTATTTTCAAATTACAATCCGAAATATAAATAGTATTAAGATTAATAGAACATGCTCTTCATGAAAAGTTAATATTAAAAAATTTGTGATTTCGGTGGATAAGAAAGTCGGCTTGGAAAGCTAACTTGAAGTGGGCAGCGAAGGTGGGAGCTTCTGGCTTTCCATGTCTACCACTGGTTTTTCCGTTTATCGTGACTTTGGAATTGGCACTTTTATAAGTTGGTGTGAAGGTGAGGAAAAGCCTCATTTGAAAGGTCCGTAAAATTGGGAGCCAGTTTAAAAGCCCAAATTAAATGGGTGTGGACACCAATACCACCAGACCATATAGGTTTCGAATTTTCTCCTTTTATTTTTAATCTTGTGCCAGGTCCATTTAGCCCATGGCTTGTTTTCTCAATAACTTTTATTTTTCTTTCCTAGTTACTGTTGATTTCCGTGAGATAAAGATAACATTCTTTCTGACCAAAAAAAAAAAAAATTTGATTAGCTCTTAAGTAATCCTATTTCTTTTGGGACAAGAAAAAAACTCTAACTAATCTTACAAAATCTAGATAATCTGAATCATTAGGTTAATAGGTATGTATATACATATCAGAACCAGAAGCTTTGGTATTATTGTTTGTTTATCATCGTCTTTGGTATATATCAACAATCTCTTTGTAGTATTCTAAGTTTAACCATGATGAATTCAAAAAAGCTTGTGAAGATTTCAAAGAAGAGGCAGATTATGGCAACCAGTAAAGGCCACTTTGTTGTCCACAGCAGCGATCAGAAAAGGTTTGAGGTTCCTTGAAGAGTTTGGTCGTACAAACAGCGGGCCTATCAAATTAACATGCGATGGGGTTTTCTTGGAGTATGTCTTTCTCATACTGCGGTCTCAAGGATAAGTTGACTTGTTAGCAGCAGTGACTCTTGGTCTAAGGCAAAGCCATCGACAAGAACTTGTCTATGAGTTTTGAAGAATTTTTGTTACCTATCAATTCTTTGTCAAATTTAGTTTTTTTTTTTTTTTTAAGAGTTGGATGGATGTAATTTGACATGTTATAATAATAGAAAAGAGAAAATTTAACTCTATCAGTTTTTGTTTTTTCTTTCATTCTTTATTTCATGTTTTTGATTTTGGCTTTCAATTAACAAAAGGATATTGTTTGTTATATTTTATGGTATGATCAAAGAAAGTTGGTGTATATAGGGTTAGGGTTAGAATTTTGAAGTTGGTGATATATAATAAGCATAGGAGAAACAATGGTCTACCTGAAAGTTGATTTTCTTGAGACGACACTAAGAGATTTTTGTCAATTGAACCAATTAACATCTTTATTTTGCATATATCTCGCGTGCATCTCATCGGTGGCTTTAGAAAATCTCACGGGCTTAGCAGTAACACCTCGATTTAGAGCTACAAGGTTGCCAGAATTCCAAACGTCCATCAAGTAGAATACTTAGAAAGCGAAAGCTTTTCCCAGACGGAGATAGGTGAACATAGACAGCAGCGTCTTTCTAGCTGTCCAAGTGCACATTACACAAGTTGAGAAAAGGTTGTATCTTCACAAATATGTAGACAGCAGCGATCAGAAAAGGTTTGCTGAACACAAGTTGATAAGGACTGATTCTCTAACATATCACTAGCTCTAAACAAATTGACGAAAAATTAAAACTTTGGCCAGTTGGTCTACAAATTCAGCACTTTCTACAAGTGACTATATTCCAATCTCTAAATCTCTGCAACTACCCTCCTTCATTCAGCATCTCCTGCCATATATAAGAAAATTGAAAACAAATCAGAAAGACTAAATAATCTTTAAAAAGAAAATCTTCTTAGGCTAATTTCTCAAATTTCTCACCTTTGAAGCAATATTAACATGGACTGCCTCATGAACCAATCCAGAACTTCTGCTTTCAACCCCTTTGTCCACAGTCGACCCATCAGTCTTACCAGCTAATTTCTTGGATCCAATGTGACTTTTCCTCAGACCCAGAAGACCTTTCCACCTTGTCGACCCCTTTGGTGGCCTTAGTGAAAAATCTCTGTCTTCATCTTCATCACCAACGAGAAGCTCTTCCCTCAGAGTGGTGGTGGTCCTCTGCATCTGATTGTTGCAGTTATCCTTAAAGGGTAACAACCTTCCCTTGGAGAAAAGCTCATCAGCACTCATCATGGAATAGTTTGACACAGAGAATTCAAAATCTGACTCTGGGGCTTCTCTGGAGCTTCTCTCTTTCTTAATAGCCAACTGGGTATCCACAAAATCGTTTGAGAAAGAGATTCTTGGGCTCATTGGAGCACAGTGATCACCTTTGCGTTCGGAGTTGTACATGTTTAACATGCCATGAGATTTCAAAACAAAATGAAAAGTTAAGAGAGGAAACCTAAAAAAAGGGCTAATAAATCCTACTTGAGACATTTGGGACCCTCTTCATCTACTGTTTACAACCCACTCCCAGTTCAATGTTTGTATTTATATGTCGATGAAAAAGGGGATCTGTACATTGATTCTCAATTTCAAGATAAATAAATAAAAATTTCATGCTTAACATACCATTTCCCATGGTGTGATGTTTTGGCATGACAAGTTAAGACGGGTTACAATGATGACCAATCTGAGAGTTACAGAGTCCTCATTTTGTATAATGTTGAACAAGTGAAGTTGTCAAGAAAGTCTATTTTTCTGTCTTTCTGGTTTCCTTTTACCCTGAAGAGTAACTGAAGCAAACAAAAGCTCTCCTGTTTTAAATCCAACCACTTTATGTTTCATGTTTATAAAATGGTAAATTACCTCTAAATGAGGACCCAATCCAACACAATCTATGATCGGCAAATTTCTTAGAGGAGTGGAGTGAATGGCATGGCTTTTGAGCATTGGTTTAAATTTTTATTTTCTGGCCTCAGCTCTCGGTTTTGGTCTCCTATCTTGTGAGCAAGATTTTGGATATCACTGGCTAAGATACTAACCAAAACAGGCTACAGTCCCTGAATTGTTTTTATATATCTCATTGTCCAATATAAGATTTCAAATTCTATAAGAAAAAAAATACCTTTCTTTGAAATAAGAGGATGTTTTCTTTTTTGAATCCCATGCAGCCACAGGAGTTGAAATTTGCAAACTGGGAAACCCTTTCAAAGTTGTCTTCTTTGCCATAGCCCAATTCTAGACCAGGGCAGAAAACAAAAACAAAATCAAAAGAGATTTGGCACGGGCTCGCTCCATAGTTTGAAATTAATGAGATAAATAAATTTGAATTATATTTATTTTATTATTATTATTTTTCGTGAAAAACCTTTTAGATCGATGAAGAATAGGATAAAAATTAAAAAGTAAGTCTCTTTTTTCATAAATTTTACATTTCTAATGAAGGGGCAGCCACAGGAGTTGAAATTTGCAAACTGGGAAAACCTTTCAAAGTTGTCTTCTTTGCCATAGCCCAATCCTAGACCAGGGCAAAAAACAAAAACAAAATCAAAATCAAAATCATAACAGATTTGGCACAGGTCAGCTCCATAGTTTGAAATTAATGAGATCAATAAATTTGAAATATATTTATTTTATTATTATTATTATTTTTTCGTAAAAGACCTTTTAGGTCGATGAAGTATAGGATAAAAAGTAACTCCCTCTCTTTTCATAAATTTTACATTACTGATGAAGATATATTTGAATCTCAAGTCGTTGAAACAACATCAATAGGATTCATACATTGAAGTAACTACTATCTTTACGTCGTTTTTTTTAATTTTCACAACCCAAAGTTTATTGTTCTTTTGTATTCCCAGGTCATAGCACCACAGGTTTATCATGATCCACAGGTTTCAAACTTCTGTATGTTTTTTATTTTGTTTTCTACCATTGCTAAAACCAACATGCTCTTGGCCATGTATGTTAAACTCTGTTCTAGATTGGAACAGTTACAGAACCCACTTTATTGAATAAATATATGGAGAGGGATCTCATACATTTAATGAGTAAAAATCCAACAGAAGTACAACCAAACTAGTAGGAGAACAATTATAGTTCTTGGTTACATCATAAAATTTACTTAAAACTGTTTTTCTTGCCTATTCGCCATCATCTTCATAAACTCATTAATGTCTATCAAACCATCCCCATTAGTATCCACCGCTTTCACCATATTCTTGCAAGAGCTGAGGCTGCAACCTTCTCCTAGTTTTTTAAGAACCTGAAACAATTCTTTTGCACTTATTTTCCCATTGCCATCCAAATCAAACACTTGGAAGGCACTCTGAATATCTGCTTGTTTAACCTTCTCTCCTGCATCAAACATTTCAATAAACTCTTTAAAATCAATGAACCCATCTCCATCAGTGTCCATGATCTTAAACAAGTTAGCTGCCTCAGCCTCTGGAATCCCTTTATCCAGAGCCCTTAAGGCTGACTTGTATTCTTCCAAGGAAATCTTGCCGTCTTTGTTGGTGTCATATTTATAAAACACCCATTTCATTTCCTCAGCATTTGAGTGAAAACTATTAGTTTTTAAAACAGATTTCTGTCCAGTCTTAGAGGTGCTAATTTTCTGTGTCTGGGAATTATGGCGACTCTGGGATTGGGTTTTGTTCAGTGAGGACCCTCTTGAGAATGAGAGGCCATACTGGAATTTGAGGAAGCTTAAATTAGACATTCTGGGTGGGACTCTGGTCTGATGCAGGGAATTAACTAATGGCCTTCACATATATATACATATACACACGCACACATAAGCTTGGGATTCAGCATAGCATTTCATCCCCTGGGGTAAAGCAGAGAATTTAAAGTGGGAAATTATTCTCATTCTCAACCTTGAAAACTGAACCAATCATTTTCATAGTTACAAATTGTGAAGGATTCCACTCATGCCGTGTTGAAAGCTACTATATAAAAGGGAATTCACGTGGTAAAGGTTCAATGTAGCAGCGCAGAGGAATATAAATTCTTTCACTAACAAAATAAAACTTAAAATGCATCTTCCTTACTTCCTTTCTTCCTTTTGGCAACACGTGTGTTCTCCACCATGCCATTTGAAAAGTTGAAGATTCTTAAGATAGTTACATGGCCGTGTGTGGAATAAAGTGATAATGGTACTCGGCTACGTGTAGAGCCTTGCTGATCGTCGGCTGGATTTCGATTCCAAAATCTCAGCCCGAGCTGAGGTTTAATTGAAATGTTATATGCACACTTCTTTCTCACATATATTAGGGGCATATAATTTATCTTTTGATTATTCCAAATGCTAGAAGAGTTTTCCTTTGGTTGAAGTTTGTCACATGCTTCTCAGGAATCCCCCGACTCAAAGGAAAAAAGAATAAAACGAAGAATGACATTTTTAAAACAGAACAAAGTATATTTCAAATAAATCTTCTTTTCATCCATCTCAAGACAGAAATTATAGTACTATGAATCTCCGTCTAAATTTAAGGAAATAGTGTAAATTAAGGAGTAGGCGTAGCACAATTTTGATATAGCTGCAGCTACTCACAGAACTTCCAAATCTTATGCAAGAGTTTCAACCATCCAGAGTACAGGGGAAAGTCCTCTCACATCTGCCATTTTTAAATATTGAAGTTCCTCACAAAATATCAGATAGCTACAAGAAGTTCACATTACTACATATGAAAGCTGACAAGAGATGGGAATTACAAACTTTGAAAGCCATCGATCACAACACCATAACTTTGTAATCAGACCAAAGAAAGTATTATCTTGTTCACATTAAAGAAAAATCTATCATCGCTCCGCGAATTTATTGGTTAAGCTTTATTAATAGTAGTTTAAAGCCATGTCATTTTGATGTATCAAACTTACTTTTAACACTTGGCAAGCTACAAACTTACATTTATGGGCATCTCTGCTACAAAAAGACTGCTGCTTTCTTCAATGCTTTTGAGAGTTACCAATTCAGCACCAACAAACATATTGTTTACAACTCCATCTGGACATATTTATAAGGAGTCTTAGCAAGAAAGCAGAAACACCTGCCATGACTAACGCAATATATAGCTAAGCATCAGAGAAAGAACCAGCTGCCAAACAAGTTGCCATGCGCCTCATATATGTTTCCTGTAGGAAGAACAAACAGTAATGAGAAAATAGAAAAAAAATGCAACGGGGTTCGAATGATATAAACTAGAAAAGAGAAGACATGGTCACACAATGAAATTATAGGATTGTTGCAAAGTTATTATATACTTGGAATAATGGCAAAATAAAATAAAAGAAATAAAAAGAAAAGGAAAGATGCACGAGCTTGTTTTGCTGAAGGTGAAGAAAAGATTTCCAGATACACCTTTTATTGCGAAATAGCATAGTCTATTGTGATAAAAGTTGCTGATGGATAAATGAAATACTGGAATATATCAATTACTGGAAAAAGAACAAAACCTTCTTCGCTCGTAACTTGTAATTAATCAGAACACTGCCAGAAATAGGTGACTCCCCAGAAGCAAGAAGGGGAAGGCAAGCATCTGTTACAACTAGTACATGAGATCTCTGCTCATCTTTTCCACTCCCATCCTGATTTCCTTCGGGGGAACTAATAATTTGGTTCCATTGTGTTAACACTTGCAGAAATGTTTCTAAGGTAACGGCACGTTCTGTTTCGTCAAGGTCACTGTACTGGTATATGGACGAATAACAGAAATATTAATTAAACAATACAGCAGCGTAGGGAAACATATAGATCAAATCTCAGCAACTGGAAACCTGAATCATAGTCCAATATGACAAATAAATAATCATGACAGTTTTCAAAGTGAAAATCAACTAATATGAAATTGTCTGATAAACTCAGGTGTAAAAATGAATTATAAGCCAGTCTAAGGCAACCAGAACTTGGGGTGTTCATGTCAGGGGTAAAATGTACTATAAATGAGAAATTCCAATTAAATGAATTAAAATATTAACGCAGCATCCAGCTTCCTCTTTTTCTTGTGTATCTGTTTCTGTCCACTAAGATCATAAAACAGGGTAGGGAAGCTATAAGTAGATATCCTTTTTTGTTTTTATTTTTCTGAATCAAAGAGGAACGAACCTAATTATGACTAAGATCAATACCAACAGAGGATTTTTTTAATTACATAAAGAGGTCATCAATAATGATCACTACTTTAGACCGCAATATTTCAGTCAAGGAAGTTGTCATTTATTATCTTGATAACATATAACCAACTCGGAAGAGTCTTTATCAATTGATTAGTCTGGCAAACTGGAGTACTGAACATTCTACCACGGATAGAAAGAACTATCAAGAAAGCAATCACAATAATCTAATACCTAAATTGACAAATGTATTATCTATGCTTGAGAAAATCCTAATGATTTGGTTTCACATTGCAATACCGGCATTTGACAACTTGGTGTTTGAGGAACAATGCCATTAACATATGCTGGCTGTTCATTGTATGACAAGCAAACAGAGGTGAGTAAATGAACTGCACCATGTAACTTTGCATTTCACTGATAGAAGCAATTTAACAAAAAGAAAGAAAAATGAAAAGTTGGGTTTAGCTGTTTCTCCTTTGAAGTTAATGGCGGCTCTGTCATAAGCCCTGGCTGCCTTCTCGAAGGTCCAGAGTCAAATGTTCAAGATCAGCCTTCATGATGTGGCCCACATTCCAGAAGAATACTAATTCCAGGCATTTTTCTTACATGTCTTCCTTCCATGTGAGACCTCACTGTATTGGCATCCTTCCACCTACAGCATCACATATGATCCCGAATTCTCAGAGTCCATTTCCAGGAGAAACTTTCCAATTTCTTCTCCAAGTTCAACATTGCCGTGAAGTCTACAAGCACCCAACAAAGAGTCAAGCATGCTCAAAGAAGGTTTGCAGTGCAGTCCCTTAACAATGTCATAAGCCTCATTCAAGTGACCTGCTCTTCCAAGAAGGTCCACCATGCAAGCATAATGCTCCATTGTTAGTGGAATCCCCTGCTCTACCATAGAGTTGAATACCATGCAAGCTTGCTCAACCAAACCGCAGTGGCTACATCTTGATAGAATACATGAGTAAGTAGCCTCATCAGGTCTAATATCTGAAAGTTCCATCTGTGTGAAAAGATCGAAGGCCACTTCCCCATCTCCGTGCAATCCATACCCATTAATCATCACAGCCCAAGAGATGGCATCCATTTCATCCAACGTATCGAACAGCTTTTTTGCACACAAAAGGTTTCCACACTGCACTTGCATATCTATAAGTGCATTGCTAACAGCCACATCTTTGGCAAAACCCTTCTTTATTAAGTAAGCAATGACAGAATGATTAAGATCTGTGCCATTTAGACGAACACAAGCTGAAATTAAACTCAGAACTGTTATATAGTCAGGTTCAAGCCCCTGTTGCAGTAAATCACCGAAAAATACAACCGCCTTTTTGGCACTGTTTGATTGGATATGGACTGACATGATAGAATTCCACAAACATGTATCTCCCTTTTCCCCCACTTCAAACAACAAGAAGAATAAATTCATATTTCCAAATTTAGAATACATGAATATCAGAGATGTAATAAGAGGGGTCTCTCTTAGAAATCCTAATCTCAATAGAGAGGCATATACAGATTTACCATGTTGCTGAGTAGCAAGGTTACATCATTTGGCCTGTGCTTGTCTTTTATCATTTGCCTAACCAAGAGAAGGACCTCGTTGTGCAAGTTGTGATATCGGAAACCAGTTAACAAAGCATTCCAAGACTAACAACCCAAGTTTAACTTGTCCAAGCATCTTTGAAAAGTCAACAACCCGCGTTACATAGGTTAGAATGCTAACTGGAAGATACTTAATAGTTGACTCTTGTAACTTATATACATCTCAATCTTCTCTTTCCCAACTAATATAGGACTTTCTCTTTTAGGGTATTACAATTACCCCACCCTTTTAAAATTCTTGATGGCCTCGTCAAATCTCAATATCAAGATTTTTCGTAAGTGATGTGACCTTGCCCTGGCCCACACATCAAGGGTAAATGCTCTGATATCATAATTGTTACTTCTTTAATCCTAAACTTAATTTAATTAAAATCCTAATGTCTTGTTTAATCACTTATTAATAATCAAAGAGGCTAAGATTTCCTTTATTTTTCCACCACAATTTTTTTTCCTTTTCCTTTATTCTTCTAGAAACTGAATTACTTAATTAAATTACTAACATTTCTTTTATTTTGTTTTAAGGCCGAATTTGACTACTCTTAGGTAAGGGATAATTCATTCCCTATTTGTTACAAAGAACATAGTTAATCAACTCCCTTTTTAATTAAATGATTTCCTTACTAGTACTTGTTACAAGAAACACTCAAATAAATTTTCCTAGACTTATATTTTATTCACTTGTATTCCTAATAGAATTATCATTAATTTCTTAAACTCAATTAATTCATAGTCTTATAATTTCATTGCTTCTTAACCTATTAACCCAATTCAATTCATATTCAACACTTAAATTAATTCATGTTCCTAATTCTTTGTTAATTCCCATCCTTTCATCCTTTATCCTTTATCAATTCACTAGATTAAAATCGGCTAGAACTTATTAACCTGGAATTAATTCACAACCTCTATGTTCTTAATTCACTTACTTCCTTTTCATTTTCTACTTGTTAAAATTACTTGTCAAATTATCCATTGAAGTTACTATTGATTTTCTTTACTTAATTTTAATTCCCCATGGCCGAATGGTACTAGGTATCTTAACCAATTCATTCTACCTTGTGTTTTACCATTTTTTTCATTTGTCCTTAGTAAAATTTCATCCTTACTACTTGCTTTCACCAAATTTGTCATCTTTCTTTCTTAAGGACATACCTGGCCAAATTGACACTTTCTTCCTCCTAGGGAATTCTTCTTGGCCGAATTGCATTCATGGGCATTTAAAGTCTTACAAAAGAGGCTCGGCCTCCTACTTCATTCATTTACATAATTTACATGAATTACATACTATGTTTAGACCAAAAAGGAGCTTTTACATGTATTTTACAAGTCTCCCTTTAGACCTCTTGCCTAAGTCCAAACTAATTGCATATTTACATACTATGGCCATCACTAAATTTTTCGTTGATCCTCCTAAGACCCAACGGCCACTACTTCAAAATTTATTACCGTTTTCCACCTAGGATGGTGGAATCACATAAACGACCGTAAGAGGGCTATCCTCATCACCCTCCACATACCACCAATCCATTATTTGCCATCTCTTGGTCACGTACACCACACCTTCCTCCAAGGATGAGCAAAACACAACAGTACTTTGAATAATGTACACTTCCATGGATGCTTAATTATCTTGCACATCAATATTGAAAAAAAGTGAGTCGAACCTCAACAAGTATTCACGCATAAATAACAAAAGATTCTTGATGGCAATTTTAAAACTAGGATTATGCAAATGCAAAATTCATCAATTTTCTCTTTTCTACTCCTTAGTAACCTTCTTGAACGGTTCATGCAAACCCTAGGCTGCCTTACAAGGACTTCGATGTACCATGGATACCACATCTCGTATACATGGCATCATCTCTCGATAGTAGGATCCATACTATGGTTTGAGCATCCTTCTTACGTGGATACTTAGTGAACTTCGGTCAACATAAACTCAAGAAAGTTACTAGAATCATTTATCCTTTTTCTCATTTCCTTTAAATTTCCTAAAAAGGATTCATTTTTCTCATTTTCCATTGCATATGCATAAAGAATATAAGAGTAGGATGAAGAATATAAAAGTGACAAGAAAGTAACTTGCAAAGCAAAGATGGAATGGACAAGGAATGCATGAATACTTGCCTAATACCCTTAGTTTTGTTTTTCTTTCTTTCTTACACCTCATCCTTCCTTTTTTTCCTTGCTCGATTATTTTTTTTTTTCCTTTTCCTTTTGCTCTCGATTTTCCTTCTTCCTTTTTCCCTCTTACTGTTTTGCTCATCTTCCCTTTAGCTTACATTTTTCTGCTTTTTCTCCTTGCTTCAGTTTTTTCTTTCTTTTTTTAGTTTACGGTTTTGATCTTAGGATGTGTGTTTGTCCTTTAGCTTGGATGTGTTTACGGTTTTGCAAAGGAGTGTGTATGTGTATATTGGTGCATGGCCATTTTTGTTAAAGCCATTTTGTCTCTTGGCTTCTACTTCATTAGTGGCCCTAATCATTCCTACTTTACATTCTTCATTCATTTTACTACAAGTGTGCATGACTATTTACACATGGCTAGTTTCTCTTAGTTCTCTTACACATGTATGGCCACCTATACACTCATTTCTTATATGTCCATTACACCTCACCATTTCATTAAATGCTTACTTTTCATATATATATATTCAATTAATGTATTCACACCCTTATTTCCTTCCTCCTCACAGTTTTGCTAGGATTTCTCTCCTAGTTTGGTTTCTTCCTAGTTCCATTCTAACAATTCCCTAACCAATTAGTTCCATATTTACATGTTTCCATAATTGGTAATGATGATGTCATAGTGATATCATGATGATGTCATCCAATGATGACTCCATCTTCCAATCCTAACTAAACTAACTAATGATGATATCATCAAGTTACATGATGATGTCATGATGATATCACACTTTCCATATTTAGAAATTTACCTTAAAATTTCTTAAATTAAATGCATAAAATGAATGCATGAAGTATTCTACCGAATTCATAAAAAAACTAAATTTCTAGCACTTACATGCTTAGTCGTAATTAACACATGCTTAGTCTAATTAAACTAGATTAAATTTCTAGGAGTGTTACATTACTCCCCCTCTCAAAAAGGAATTTTGTCCCTAAAAGTCGTACTAACCTCATCAAACAAATATGGGTAAGTTTGCCTCACATCAGTTTCATTTTCCCATGTTGCATCATTTTCTAAGTATCCTTTCCATGCCACTTTTACCAATGGAATCATTTCCTCTTTTTTGAACTTGGTCCTCCTAGCCACTATCTTTACTGGTTTGGCCCTAACTTGAAGATTACTCTCTATTCCTGTAGGTTCATAGTCCAAGATATGTTCGAGACTCGATTTGTACTTTCTAAGTTGTGAAACATGGAAAACATCATGTACATTATCCATGTTAGGTGGAAATGCTAATTAGTATGCCGCATTCTTAATTTTTTCTAACACTTCATATAGTCTTACATCTCTTGGTCTAAGCTTCCCTGTTTTCCTAGTTCTCCCAAAACCCGTTAATGGTATGATATTCAAGAATACAATACATGTTCTCCATCCTGAAATTCTAATGGCCTTCTTCACCTATTTGCATACTTCTTTTGCCTATCTTGAGCCATCCTCAACTTCTATCTAATCTTTCCAATCGCTTCAGCGGTTTGTTGACTTAGATTAGGTCCTAACGGTTGTTTTTTGCCTACCTCAAACCAACATAATGGTGATCTACACTTCCGACTATATAAGGCCTTATAAGGTTCCATTTGAGGAGTTTGATGAAAAGAATTGTTGTAGGTGAATTCTACCAAAGGTAAATGATCATCCCAGTTTCCCTTGAACTCCAAAATACAAGCTCTAAGTATATCCTTTTGGATAGTCTTCTCAGATTGTCTATCGATTTGCAGATGATAAGCAGTACTAAACCTGAGTCTAGTGCCTAAGGCTTGCCAAAATTTTAAAGTGAATCTAGAATCTCTATCCAAAATAATACTTTTAGGCACTCTATGAAGTCTCGCGATCGCCTTTATATAGATTTGCACTAGCTTTTCAAGAGAATAATTCAACCTAATAGAAAGGAAATATGCCAACTTAGTAAGTCGATCTACAATCAACAAAATGGCATCATTCCCACTAGTAGTCTTTGGTAGTCCTATTAGAAAAACCATGGTTACCTCATCCCATTTCCAAATTGGTAGCTCTATAGGTTATAATAATCCTGTAAGCTTTTGGTGTTCTATCTTCACTTTTTGACACGTTAAAAATTTGAACACATATTTAGCAACTACTCTTTTTATCCCATGCCACCAAAATTGAGTCTTTAAATCCTTATACATCTTTGAACTTCCAAGATGAATGGAATATCTAGACTTATGGATTTTATCTAAGATTAGTTTCTTAAGACTACTTTCCTCAGGTACACAAAGTCTATTCCGATATTCTATCAACCCATCTTCATTCACCTTAAAATCTCTCAATTCTTCAATTTGCATCTTACGCCTAATTCCTTTAAATGATCATCTTGATCTTGTCCTTCTTTGATCATTTGTTTCAACTTAGATTGACACTTAAATCCTTGAAGTGCCATACATTTTAACTTTAATTCAATAAAGTCACCGGCATCTCTAAAGTCCTCCACTAATTTGTACTCCTAGATCATCAACCTATCCATATGCCCAAACTTACTACTTAAAGCATCAGCAACTACATTAGCTTTACCGGGATGGTCCTTCAATTCACACTTATAATCCTTTGGAAATTCCAGCCATCTCCTTTGCCTCATATTCAATTCTTTTTGATCAAATAAACACTTCAAACACTTATGATCAGCAAAGACCTCAAATTTTTCACCAAACAAGTAATGTCTCCATATTTTCAAAGCAAACACCACAGCAACAAGTTCAAGATTATGGGTAGGGTAGTGTTCCTCATTAGGCCTTAACTGTCTAGAAGCATAAACCACTACTCTACCTTGTTGCATTAAAACACAACCTAACCCTTTGCTGGAACCATCACTATACATAGTATATCTTTCTTTAGGATCAGGTATAACTAATACATAACTAGTAGTTAATCTTTCCTTCAACTCCTTAAAACTCCTTTGACAACTTTCGGTCCACAACCATTTCACTCCCTTATGGGTTAGTCTTGTCAATGGCATGGCTATTTAGGAAAAGCCTTGAATAAACCTTTGATAGTAGCCTGCCTAACCTAGAAAACTCCTAACCTCAGTGAGCGTTGTTGGTATTTCCCATTTCAACACCGCTTCAACCTTCTTAGGATTTACAGCAACTCTTTCACCACTGATCCCATATCCTAGGAATCTCACCTCATCTAGCCAGAAATCACATTTACTGAACTTAGAGTATAATTGTTTATCCTTCAAGGTCTACAATACTATCCTCAAATGCTTCTCATGTTCTTGCGTATTCCTTGAATATATCAAAATATCATTCATAAACACTATCACAAACCATAGCTTTTAGGAATATCCTCATACTTGACCAATACTATCCTCAAATGCTTCTCATGTTCTTGAGTATTCCTTGAATATATCAAAATATCATCTATAAACACTATCACAAACTGATCCACCATATCTTGTGCTAAAAGCTATTTTAGGAATATCCTCAGACTTAACTAGTTAAAACCGATCAACCATATCTTGTCCAAAAAGCTATTTTAAGAATATCCTCAGACTTAACCAGTAACACTCAAGTTTAACTGGCTCAAGTACCTTTGAAAAGTCAACAACCCATACCACATGAGTTAAAATGCTAGCTATAAGGTACTTAGTGGTTGACCCTTGTGGGTTATATACACCTCAATCTCCTCTTTCCCAACCAATGTGGTACTTTTCTCTATTGAGGTATTACAACATGTCTCTCAGGGCATGACTTCAAAAAGTAATTTCCCAGCATTAAGATCTATGCAATTACTATACATGCTTATAAGTGCATTAACTACTGAAACATTGCAACCAACTCCGATCTTAATTGCATAACCATGAATAACCTTCCTTGTCCCAAATCTTTGCTCCCTCGGTAACTAGGGAGAATACTAATCAGGGTGATAAATTCCATTTCTACATCCTCTTTCTGCATCTAGTGAAGAAGGATGGCTGTCTTATCCACTTCGCCATTATGTATGCACCCACATATTAAAGTATTCCATGACACAACATCCCTTGTTGTCATTTTATGAAATAAGCCAAACAACGAGGAGATCTGACAACAGTCAGCATAAAAAGATAAGATTGCATTTAAGACAATAAGACTTGAGTCAATACCTTTTCTAAAGCTAATTGAATGGGCTGACTTACCAGGCAGAACAGCCTCTAACTTGGAGCATGCAGAAAGAATATTAATAATGGACACTGCATCAATACCATATCCTGCAAATTGCATTTGACGAACTGCAGCCAGACCAGCGTCCCACTTTCTATTATGCACATATCCCGAAACTATAGAGTTCCACAACATAATATTTCTGCGAGGTGTCTAATAAAACAGAAACTTCACTGATTTAACATCTCCAAGCTTCACATACATACAAACGAGAGCAGTTACAACAGGAACCCGATTTTCCAGTCCTTGTTTGATCACGCAAGCATGAAGGGATTCACCATCCCAAACACTATCAGATTTCTCGCACGCAGGAAGGATGGAGACAAACGTGATAGTATCAGGCTGGATGTCAGCTTGGAGCATTAGTTGGAACATCTTAAAGGCTTCTAGAGGATGTTGACCCTGTGTGTATGCAGATATCATAGAATTCCAAACAATAACATCAATTTGCATTGCCGAATCAAACAAGTTTCTAGAATTTGATAAATCCATGCCCCATCAAACATTGAAATAAAAGCAGGGTTCAAAAATCCATTTGAAAAGTATCCGGATTTCACAGAAAAACCATGGAGAGATTTACCATTATTCAGACATTGAAAACGTGTACGGACAGGAATGATGCTGGCTAAAGTGCTCAAGTCCATTCAAAGAATAACCTGCAATTAATGTATTCCATGAAACCAAGTCTGGTTGCGGAATTCTATCAGTCAATGCACGTGCGGTTCCCATGCAACCAGATTTTGCATAGAGGTCAACTAAAGAAGTCTGTATAACAAGAATTTTTCTCAAATCCATTCCTTAAAACAGAACAATGGACCTGTTTTCCAGACCCAAAAGCACCCAGAGCAGAACAGGCCTTAATGACAAACAGAAATGTAAAATCATCAGATGGGCAACCTGAGTCCTTACAATTCGCATAAATAAATAAAACATGTTCGTAAAAACCATAACTGCAAAGGTCCTTAATCATCAAATTCTGCAAGACCACACTTGGCTTGCTGATTCTTCGAAACACAGAAAGAGCAAAATCTGGAGCACGCAAATGAAAACATGTCTGAACAAAATGTCCAATCAAAAAGTTGTTCAGAGCTAGACCGTGAACAATTATAAGAGACTTGAGAGACTTAAAATTCTTGACGTTCCGGCATAGCCTCAAAAGACCAACAAAATTTCGGGAATAGCTTGAATTATGAGTTGAAATTTTGTTTCCTAATTGTCTAGCCCTGGAACCAAATAGTTTTGAAGTGGGACATAACAGGGGAAAACAATTGCATGCTACAACTTTGTCTTGGGTTCCCGCACTTTCTCTTGTACCCCTTTCAGAGTTTTGAAGTGGTAGCTTTATATTTTGGCGACCCACCTCTGTCACAGACTAGGACATAGAACATCATTTGTTAGTTATCATTGCTTTTAAGTATGTGCACATGCACAAGCACAAGGAGCGTGCACCATAAGGTCTGCAACCAAATACACGTGCTATTTTCTTTCATCCTCTCCTTTTGCTTCTTATGGTTGTTTGGCTTTTGTTTCCAGTATGGCAGTAGAAAGGTTTTGCAGTGCAAGTGAAGACCAGTTGGTAAGTGATATATGGTGAAAATATCATATTATGCAGGTTCGTATAAACTCTCAGAATATAAAACGCGACGCTGCGCTTTCATCTTGCACATAACGCATTCATCACTACAAACTCATCTTTCATCGTTAGGAACAATAGTCCATTTAGTGTCAGCTATCTTTTGTGACAAATTGTTGATAGATACTTAGGATTAGAATGAAAGATTACTTGTCACATATAAAAAACTCCCAAAAAATATGTCAATGTAGTTGTTAGAAGTTACCTACAGTGTATGAAAATTATGCGGTTAACATGAAGACAATCTATAGTGCATGCCATAAATTGAATAAGAGTAATTGAATAGGGATTGGTCAGTTTAGGTTGTGATCGAATAGTGAGACTTAACTTAAAAGAGATTCTACAAAACATAAATGCACCTCAAGTTGAATTAATCCAGAATAGACCCGAAATATGGATATTTGAAGTGAAGGGTGTTTGAGGTAGTTAATTAGACCTAGAATATGGATAATTAAGATATTGGGGTATTCTACCATCTCATGAATTATAATATTTGAAACTTGTTCCGTTGAATCTCTTGACTATGTAGGTGCAGGTGAAATCGAACCCCTATGCTTTTCATAGGGTTTCTCTTGATACTTTCACACTTGCTAAATTTTTGTTTTTAGTTTCATTTAATTCACCATATTCTTATCCATCGATTTCCTGGATAACAGTTATAATTAAATGTTTTTAAGTTGTTAATTTTTATTAATTTTCATCAGAAGGATACTTTACCTTATCATTTTATTACTTGAATAATTGGAGCACTTGCTAGTGTTATTTTAGTCGCATCAAGTTTTTAAAAAACAGTTCCTGGGGACTGGGATTAGGGTTGGAAACAAATATGAATTATTCGAATTCATATTTTAATCAACTATTCAAAGTCGAATACGTATTTGAGGCTAATTCAATAGAATTCTAACTGCAGTTTGTATTCTAATTTGAATTTGAATTCGGATATACTAGTATTCAATTAGATAATCAATGAATTATTTGTATTAATATTTTTATTATTTTATTCATATTCGTCGCACTATTTAATTACTATTCAAATATTAATTATAATATTTAGAAAATATTATTAGGATAAGTCAAATTATTCGAGTATTATTGGAATTCGGACTGCAGCTTATGAATAATCAAAACTTCCCCACACCTCTTAAATATTTCCTCTAAACGAAGACTGAAATAAAGAGAATAACTTGGAGAAGATGTTACCAGTTGAAAGCACAAATTTGACATTTCAGTGGATAAGAACGGTGGGCTTGGGATGCAGACTTGAAGTGGGCAGCGAAAAGAGTTCTTTCCGTACATGTCCGCCCGGCAGCGAAGGTGGGAGCTTCAGGCTTTCCATATCCACCACTCGTTTTTTCCGTTTAGTGTGACTTTGGAATTGGCTCTAATAGAAGTTGGTATGTGAGAGGTCTGTAAAACTTGGAGCCAAAAGCCCAAATGGGTGGACACCAGTATCACCAAACCAAATAGGCTTCGAATTTTCTCTCTTTTTTTCAAATATATATATATATATCTTTGTGCCATGTCCATTTAGCCCCTGCTAGTTTTCTCAATAAGGTTTTCTTTTTCTTTCTTTTATTTTCTTTTCCTTTATCGAAATAAAGATCGACACTTTCTTTTCCTAGTTACTGTTGATTTCCGTGAGATAAAGATAAGACTCTTTCTGACCAAAAAAAAAAAAAAGGTTGATTATCTCTTAAGTAATCTTATTTCTTCTAGGACAAATAAAAACCCTAACTAATCTTACATGAGATAGATCTGAATATTAGGATTACAAGTTGTATATATATCAGAACCAGAAACTTTGTTTATCATCGTCTTTGGTATATATCAACAATCTCTTTGTAGTATTCTAAGTTCAACCACGATGAATCTAAAAAAGCTTGTAAAGATTTCAAAGAAGAGGCAGATTATGGCAACCAATAAAAGTCACTTTGTTGTCTACAGCGGAGATCAGAAAAGGTTTGAGGTTCCTTTAGAATATCTCAGTAAAGATGTCTTTAGGGAGCTATTGAAGATGTCAGAGGAGGAGTTTGGCCTCACAACGCTGCCTATCAAATTAACATGCGACGGTGTTTTCTTGGAGTATGTCTTTCTCATACTGCGGTCTCAAGGATATATAACTCCAGATATTCAGAAGGCTATGCTCTGCGTACTTCCAAAACAGCAAGTCACAACTTGTTAGTAGCAATAACTCTTGCTCTAAGGCAGAGCCATCGACAAGCACTTGTCTGTGAGTTTTGAAGAATTTTTGTTACCTAGATTCTATGTCAAATTTGGTTTTTTATTTTTATTTTTACTTTTTATTATTATTTTTTTTTTTTCACAGAGTTGATTGGAATTTGACATGTTATAATAATAGAAAGAGAAATTTTAACTCTATCTGTTTTTGTTTTTTGTCCTTCATCAAAAGGATATTGTTTGTTATATTTTATGGTATGATCAAAGAAAGTTGGACTATATGGGGTTAGGGTTAGAATTTTGGAGTTGGTGGTACATAAAAAGCCTAGGAGAAAAACATTATCATAAAATACATATGGAAACAACGGCCTATCATGAAATTTTTGTTTGCTTGTCAGGTATAATAAAAAACAAATTGGTATGATATTCACATGGGAATGCAACATAGCAGCCCAACACAAGGCAAACAAAGTAATGCATGTGGTGCTGTCTAATTTTGTTATGTATATATTATATACACAGAACCAGTCAATGCCATTCTGCATAAACACAAATTCCTGCATTACTTTTTACAACATCAGGTTTAGACTTCTAGCTTGTGCTCAATTCTTAAAGTTAAAGCCCTCTCTCCAATACTTCACCCATGATCAACCCAAAAAGGCTTATGGAAATTGCAAGGAAGTGGCAAGAAATTATAAGCATATGAGAATTTCATTCCCAAGAACAAGAACTGATGTGAACCTCCTTTATTCAGTGGCTAATAAGGGTTACTTTGTTGTACAGAGCAGTGATCACAAAAGGTTTGTGGTTCCCTTGAAATATCTTAGCAAAAATCTCTTCAAGGAACTAATGAGAATGTCTGAGGAGGAGTTTGGATTGCCTAGCAAGGTACCTATTACATTGCCCTGTGAGAACATTTTCTTGGAGTATATCATTTCATTGCTTCAAGGATCTGTATCTGAATGTTAGGAAAAACAAAAAAGGATCTGTATCTGAAGATAGGGAGGAAGCCCTGTTCACTTCAACGACTACATGTCATAACTTGGCCTCATCTTCACTTGGTTTTGGACAGAGCCACCAACAAACAATTGTCTATGGGTTTTGAAGAAATTTTGATCCATATTAGATTCTTTTACACGTACATTAGTGTATTTGAACACAAGCTGATTGGCTGCAACACATGTTTCATTGATATAGAAGTGACAAACTGTCAAAGCTGGTCTGACGAAAGAAAAGAAAAAAGATGTTGCAATCTGATGCTAACAAACTGTAATAGAATGGGTTGAAAATGTGTGATTGATTCCACGCAGAGTCTGAACCATTTTCAGGATTGACTATGCTCCAATACTCCATTAGTACAACGAGTTGATAGTTATTACCAATTCAATAGTTAAGGAAAACCATTTTCAGAATTGACAATGCTCCATTCATTAGCTGCACGAACAAAAGCAGATTCATTGCAATTGGCAAATCTCCACTACAAATGAAGATCTTGCAAGTGCACAAGCCCTAGGAATTATAAACAAGTATCTTTCTGGTGTGCTGCAAGATTCTGAGATAAAAAATAAAATAGATGGTCACAAAGGATGATGATCCACTAATTATGGCACCATCAAGACCAGAATGCACAACAAGACTCCACTATAAACAAAGATCATGCAAGTGAATAAGACTTCTGAGTCATTAACAAAAACTATCCTGGTGTTCACTGCTGTATTGTGAGTCCAAAATACCTGCTTCAAAAACATGAGTAACAGAAAAAAGCTTCTCCTGGTAAGGATGCACGCAGAAAGAATTCATAATTATGGCTGCAGTTGTCCATCCAGTGTTATAGTATCTCATGCATGGCATTATAAAATTTGAAGGTGGAAGCATTTCCAAGAGTTGTATACAAGCAACTGGAATCAGAAGCTTTACAATTTTTTTCCATTTAGCTCCACCTGATCTCTGGATGCCTCTCCTTGCCCAGTCTTTTCACCCAAACCAACTATATAAAAAGCAACGAGTTTAAACCATAATTCACTTTTTTTTTGGTAGCCATGACATGTCTCAAAGTAAATAACTATGTTGTGTTATATTACCAAAGCACCACAGAATCAGATGAAGTAATGTCCATAATATTGTCATCTAACCGAGGTTCGAATCATGAATCGAATAGGTAATTTATCAAATACTGATAAGTAGCTTGATTAAAATAAGCCAGGTACTTGGAAAGTGAAGAAAATGGTATTAAAACATCATATAGTATTCGCTTATTCACCAAAAAGTAGATGTCTATCCCAATTCGATTGGTTCATGTACTAATTGCTTCCTTTAAAGAATAAAGAGTCTCTATGAAAAGGCCAAATGAAAATATCAGAATAGACAAAAGAGATAAGTGGATGGCTGGTTTATCTCACTCCATTAACCCTGTAGAGATTATTACCAATTACTAATTGAGAAAGAAGTAGAATAGGCCATTAAAAATTGCATAAATGGAATTGCTCCAAATATGTGGTTTTCTTTCAAATTGATAAACGAACAAACAGAGAATAAATTCCAGTCAATAGTATCCTTTGTCCTCTCAGACTATGACTTCCCGGGGACTGTCAAACCATTATTATATTTGTTTTTGAAGGTTTAGGCTAGTAGAAATCCTGATTCCTAAGATAGTGGATATAATCATCAACAATTGAAATTATTTTTTGTGTAAATCTATTATTTTCTTTCTCTTCTGTTTGAGTGTTATCATCAACAATTGAAATGCTAACTCAATTGAAATGCATATTGGGTTAGCACTGTATGTCCAACAGCTGCCTGTTAGATTGTAAAATTTGGTGTAGCATCAACCCTGAAAGTAATAAGATATCAATACATAGATGATTTCCTTCATTCATGGTACCACTTGTTAAGAGGAATCAAACAAAAAATGCTAGGAGCAGAAGCTCTTCCAGTCAATCATAACTTTGCTGCCCTCCTGGTGCAAAGTTCAGTAACACAGTTTACTTCCCCACCAATAAAAAATACCTTCTTAGCTAATTTATCCTAAACTAGCTTAACTCCCACTCTACAGACCCATCTACTCACAGGTTCCTCCAGATTCCCTTAGTTCATTATTATCCCAACTAAATTTCCAGAAGACATAGACTTTCCCTTAGCCAATGTATGATATAAGCAAAATATCACTAGAGGCTTTGTTGTCCTAAGAAACAGGGGACTTCTCAACACCAGTGGAATATGGTTCTACTAAACAAAGGGTATCTAACAAAATGAATTCTCATGGGACATCATCAGTTCCAAGATTCACACAATGCATTTTTGTGTTAGTCAATGCTTCCTTGATTTTCAAAAGCAGATGAATGTTTCACCTTATCCAACATAATTTTGCACAAATCGAAACATAACAATTGCTTTAGCTGGTCAAATTTGTTACGTGTTCCCAGTTTTGACAGTCTTTTAGTAATATGTTTTTAAATGTCACATTGACAAAGCCATGTACTCAAATTCAACATTGAAGTCAATAGCTGTTCAAATTTATTACATGTTCCCAATTTTGACAGTCTTTTAGTAAATGCTTTCGAGTGTCACATTGCCAAAGCCATGTACTCATATTCAATATCAAGTGAATAGTTAAAAACATAATTAAAGACCACCAGCTAGCTGAAAATGGCATCACCAGATATGAATTTTCTCCCATCAAATTATAAGGGCAAAGTAAGCATCAGGTCAAGTAAAAATAATCATCGAATTGATACATCATAGGGACTGGCAATATGAATAACAAACTTCGAGGGTGTTCATATTTCTCTGTAGCAATTCTTGCAGTTCATAAGATATCAGTCTTCTCTTTCTGACCTTTGATGTCATGAGATATTCTGCACAAAATCTAGTCATATTTAGCCACACAAAAACGCAATTTGGACTCTAAATTAGGAAGAAATATCATGTTATATTCAACAATTACAGTTTCAATACGTAAGCATAGTCTAGAAAGAGATCACTAGGAGTCATAAAAATCCAACCTGACCATTGTCAAATGCGCCAATTACCAATAGTCTCCACATGAACAAGCCCCTTCCTTGAAGTGGTGAAAACGATTTGCATCCCTTACAGTTATATCCCTTTTTTCAATAGCTGAAACCAGCTTAATAAATGTATGACAGTCACCACAAACCCTGAGATTCTTTGTAATCCTAATGGGAGTTCCCTCGGGAGTGGCAATGAGGCCAAATGCAGTAGCCAACTTCTCACTATGAGTATACAACATACCTAGCTTAACTTCCTCCTCAACATCATGCAAAACGAAATTTGTATCAGGTACAAAACCAGCCAACTCCAACTTCTTACTCAAATTCCCTAGCTTTCCGTATATCTTCTTTGACCAAGGATGAGTGCTATCTCCAACACTAAACTGATAGGTTTTGTCACCCACCTCAATCCAAGTCCACCCAGGAATTTTCTTTAGTCTTCTTTGGGTCATCTGGTCCCTAATTTTTGCTACATTTTCCCATTTACCAGCTTTTGCATAAATATTGGACAGCAATACATAGTGCCCTGGATTCCGGGGTTCAAGTTGAAGAAGGGATTCTGCTGCCTTTTCTGCTAACTCTATGTGCCCATGGGTTCTACATGCACCAAGTAAAGCACCCCACAGACCCTCATCTTTTGCTATTGTCATGGTCTTAATCAAATTAAAAGCTTCATCAAGTCTCCCAGCACGCCCCAACAAATCAACCACACATGTGTAGTGTTTGACATCAGATCTGACAGCATACTCATCCCACATCAACTTGAAAAACCGAAGACCCTCTTCAACCATTCCTGCATGACTACAAGCATATAAAAGTGAGAGAAAGGTGATTCTATTTGGCAATATCCCACTGCTTAGCATTCTAGGGAATAAATCAAGGGCTTCCTTGCCCCGCCCATGATACCCATAAGCTGCAATCATGGCACTCCACGTAATAACATTCTTTACTTTCATCATGTCAAAGATTTCTCTAGCAGATTCAATACTGCCACACTTAGCATACATATCAATCATTGCAGTCCCCAATATCACATCCAAAGAAAACTTATTTCTACATATATAGTCATGAATAAGTCTAGCCCTATGCATAGCTCCCAATTTTGCAGAAGCATTGACGACAGTGACTATAGCAACCTTATCAGGAACAACACCTTGTTCCCTCATTTGATCAAACAAAACCCATGACTCATACGCATTATTGCACTCAGCAAAAGCTCCAATCATAACTGTCCATGTTACTAGGTCCTTATTAAGCATTTTCTCAAACAATTGCTGAGCATCCTCAATTACCCTACACTTTGCATACATGTCCACAATTGCCGCACAAATAAAATGATCAAACTGCAACCCATATTTCAAAATAATGTCATGAATAACTCTGCCCATTGAAAGGTCCCTTGTATCCCTGCAGGTTCTTATAACAAAAGGCAATGTGTAATTATCCGGCTTAACACCAGATCTCATTACCTCCCTGAAGGTCTTGAAACAATTCAAATGGTCACCAGCTTTGGCAAACCCACCAATCATCACACTCCAAGTCACCGGGTCTCTTGTTTTCATCTCATTAAACAAAGCATAAGCATCAGTCAAAGCTTTGTGATGGGCATATATGAAAAGGAGCTTGTTTGCAACATACAAGTCTTTGATCATTCCGTTGAAATTGAGTTGGGCGTGAACTTGTCTAATCTGGAAGATATTACTGCATCTTAATAGCAAAGAAATATAATATTTTGGGTCCAAAGAGTTTGGAATGTGGGATACTGATTCTTCTTCCTGTGTCGTCGTATGGAGAAACTCGAAGTTTTGTTGATAGACATAAGGGTCAATTGCGGCGTTCGCCAAAAATGTAACAGGTGAGAGTATGGAACGAAGATTTTCATGGTATGTGACCAGCAGTCTCTTTTTGTTGATTTTAAACATGAAACAAGTGGTAGTTAACGTCTGACTGTTAGACTATGATGTCTGATATCTTTGAAGGACATGAATATCAAACACTAACGATGGGAAAAGGTTTAATTACTTGTTTAGTCCTTACAAATTATACTTTTTGTAATTTCAGCCTTGTAGATCTTCTTCTTTCCAAAGAAGTCTTTCGAGATTGTTTTATTTATTTTTTTTGCAAACACGTATACTGGAATTTAATTATTTGATTTGAATAAAGTACCTTAGGAAAGCTGATGATCTAGCAAAATTTAGAACCTATACACGTTATGGTAGGTGAATTTTTTTTTTTTTTTTTTTTTTGTAAGTTTGAGATTTATCAAACAAAATTCTTCAACTAATTTGGTCAGTATTCGTACGATTTTTTTCATTCATGTATTGACATTCTTCTTTTCTTTTTCCCCCCTAAATTATGTTAAGTAAATTCATTGCGAATGGTAGTTGATGCTATAATCAGGAGGGGTGTTTTAATTTAAGTGAAAGGGATTAGATGTGGAAGAAGAAGACAAAAAATTATATGGAAAGAAATCATTGATTCTTTTGATGTCAAGTAATTTTATTAGACTCCATCCCAATTTAACGAGCATGACTTGATTAAATATTTAATTAAAAAATAAAGTCATAACAATTTTAATTAATTAGAAAAAATTAAATACTAAAGAAACAGAAAAAAATTATATTTATATATATATATATATATATGATACTCATTCATGGACCAGTAAATAACCCAAACGAAAAGCTCGTAATAATTAGAAATATATATGAAATGCACTTTATAATATATTATAATTATAAATTATTGCTTGAAACATCATTAAATTATTGACATAGATATCAACACAAACCACATTTACTAATATGTCATTTAAAAATAAAAATAAAAACTTAAAGATAATGAAATTTGAGCCATAGACCATTTTTTATTATTAGTCACATGCACATATTTAACCATACGTCAAATAATTGTATTTTATTTTATTTTTCAAAAGTATAAAATGATAATTTTAAATTTTTGAGTCATATTTAAAATATGAGTTAACTAGGAGTGAAGTGGGTAGTTATTAATAAGTTGATTTTTTTTTTATATTAACTTAAATTAATATAAAAATATTTAATTTATGTAAGTGTGTTGGATAATGGATAGTTATTAAGAGAGAAAAAACTAAATTTTATATGTTTTTTAATTAATTTAAATGAATTAATCTATTCTTACTCTGAAGTAAAAGACCAAAAAAGTTTTCTAGCTTTTAAGATAATATAAATATAGGAAATAAGAGGTCGGTAACTATTTTTACAAACCAATTCATTATTAGTTTAGTTCAACAAAAACATTGGGCAAATATTAGAGTTTAACTGAAAAAAAAAACAAAACTTACTAGTTTTAATTATTTGAAGAACTAATTTTTTATATTCATGCACACATACTTTTTTATTATTTTTTTAATCTATAGCATATAATTTAACTGTTACCTAAAAATTAAGAGGATGATATGCTGATATATCATCAAATCATTGACATAAAAATCTAACACCTGATTAGTTGAATCCCTAATACTTTGATGCCACATTAGCTACTATGTCATTTAAAAAAAAATACTATTAAATAAGCTTGAAAGAATTTGAATCATAGACTTTTTTTAATATACAGGAAATAGGAGGTCATTAATAATTTGTGCTATGCTATTTTATTATTTTCTTAACTCAACAAAAACATAGACATGTATTAAAACCTTTTCATTATTTATTAAATTAGCTCAAGAAAAATATAGGCATGTATTAAATGTTAATTGGAAAATATGTTGAATTAATCAAATGAACTATTTAATTTGAATTAATGACAGAATTTTTTGATTTTTTTTTTAAATACTCTTATGAGATTTTATTATTACATAGTTATTTTTAATTGTTATTTTACTACAAATAAACTAATTTTTTGTTATTTTATATAGTTATTTTTCATTTTAATATCAATAGGATTGTAAGTGTTTTAGGACTATTGATTTTTTTTTTTTACTAATTCTTTTCAATATTAATAAATTTATAATTTTTTCAATAATTATATGTCAATAGTAATTAAGATTGATTTTTTTTTTATTTTGTTTAATAAGTTCCTACTAATCATAATTTGTTTTAATTCTTCTCAAATTTAATTATAATTTAAAAAAATTACTATGAATTAAAGAAATATTAAGATTATAGTTTTCATGATTATAATATTGTTTTTTTAACTTTTAATTTACAATTTATAAATATATTTTTTCAATAATTATATGTCAATAGTAATTAAGATTAAATTTCTCAAAATTTTTTAATAAATTTCTAATAAGTATAATGTTTTTTAGTTTTTTTTTTGAAATTTATGAATTAATATTTTTTATATATATAAAAATTCTATGAATTAAAAAAAATATTAGGAGCATAGTTTCCATGATTATAATATTGATGTTTTATTTTTTTTAATTCTTCTTCCATCTTGAGAATTAAAAAAATATAGATATAATATATTGTTAAATATATCTTTTTGTTTATTAATATAAAATTGATTTAGTGAAAGAAGTTTATTTTTTTAAATACCCTGATGAGTTTTTACTATTACATCAAATATTTTTTAGTTGATTTTACTTCAAATCGACCATTTATTTTTTATTTTTTTTACTTCTTTCTTAATTTTTTTTTCCATTTTAATATTAATAGAACTATAATTGTTTTATGACTACTAATATTTTTTCTTCCTAATTCAATATTAATAAATTTATAATTTATCAATATATCAGTATATCAATATATCAATATATCAATAAATAATTAAAATTAAAATTTTCAATTTTTTATTTCATAAGTTTCAAAATATTATAATATTATAAATTAAAATAAAAAATGTTATAAATTGAAAGAAATATTAAGAGTATAGTTTTTATTATTATAATATTATTGTGCTAATTATTTTTCATCTTTAAAATTTTTAAAAACTTATATGTTTATATGATGAATTAATATTTTTTTTTATATTGGTTGTATCTATTTGTTGATGTAATTAACATGGAGTATTATTTTTTTTATTAAATATAGATTCTTGAGATGTATATTAATTATTGGTTAATATATATTCATATATCATAAACACAATTCATACATAACTCGTGTGCCATGAAAACTAATAATTAATTTTTTTATACATTTTGAATCTAATTTTTTTTATTCTTATTCTTTCGAAGAATCCCAATGCTTCATTAGGGCTTTCTACTAGTTTATCTGAACCGAAAAAGAAAAAAAACTTGACCTTAAAGTAACTTTTTTTATAAAATACGAAACCGTGAAAATCACTTAAACCTCAATTAAGTGGCTTGATTTAGGAAGTTAAAACTCTTGAAATTTGAGTTTTTCTACTTTGACTCATACGTTTTTAGGTTTACTTATTTTCTAACTCAACTTTTGAACAATTATAGTTGTCCGAATCTCAAAACCTACCGAGGTAGAGCTAGAGTCTAAAGGGGAAGAACCATTGAAGAGGAATCCAAAACAGCAAAAAATTAAAGCTATTCAAAAACATCTAAAGTCGACATCAAAACCTTCTCAGAGTAAAAAACCTTCATCCAAATCCCCTAGATCTAGGAAAAAGAAAGTGGAAAAAAAAAAAAACTAATACATGATTATGAAGAAACTCCAATCCTCTCTAACCTTCCTCGATTGATTGATAACATAGCTACGAATTCAAAGCAAGAATCCAAAAATCAAAATTGTCCAATTTTGACTAGAACAAAGAATAACTCCCCATCCTCAAGTACAATTGGTGTCTATTTCTAATACCCAAGATACGGTGTTAAACCAACTAGAGTCCAATCTCTAAGGGTAAGACTTTATCATCTTTTTTTTTTTTTTTAATTTTTAATTTTTTGCTAATAAACTTTATCATCCTTAAATGTGATTCCTTTTACGTACATATTTATTTATTTTTAGACTACTAATTCTCCTACGGCCAACATTGAATAGCCAAAAATTCGACTGGCCGAAAAGGGGTAGAGGATCTCACTAGTGGTTTTAATTAACGTTCCAGTATATTACATCGGGCTGAATTTTGTTGTCATTTACTGTAGATGACTGAAACTGCTGGTGGACTTGACCAAACATTACTAAGTGATATTGATGAAGAATTGGTTAAGTCTCTCTTGATATTTTTTTCTTTGGACTTTGCTTTTGACAATTGTTTTCAGCATTATTATCATCTCTAACAAGTTTTCACAATAATTATAGTAGTCTTTGACGAGTTTTCAAGATGATTGCTATCATATTTGGTGGTCATAATGATAGTTGATGATAATTGTCATCATCTTTGATGAATTCCAATGTTTATCAACATAGTATTTAACAAGTCAATGATGACTTTGGTCAATAGTAGCAACCAACAAGTGGACAAAGTTACCAATGTATAAAGGCCGACAATAGATATCAAATTGCCGATGGCTGTAATCAATATTATAGCATAATGTACAATCATAATTAAGTGACTATAAAAAATAACATATATACAAGAATTATAAATTTTGAAATCTACTCATCAAAATTGAAAATGAAATAGTTTTTCAATTCTTGAAAATTAAGTTTCAAATTTTAATTCTAAAATATACACCAAACAAAAAAAAGTTAGAAATAAATAATCCAATTTCCAATTCCAATTCTAATTCACTACATCCAAACAAACCCAAATCCTAAAACTTAACCTCTTCGTGGAGGCCTGCCTAAATATACAACTATTATGCAAACTACCTATATTTGCTAAATCCCAAGATGGGATCTACCCCAACTTTGCTTATAAGCTGACATTACAACCAATTCCCGCCCTATGTATGCGTACAACTAAGAATGCTAACAATAACAGGGAAAACACTTATAATACAGAAAGATACAGATTTAATTCCACAAGGCAGAAGATTGAGCAGATCACCAAAACAACTAATTAAGTTGGCTTAGCGGAGAACGTGGTATAAGCGATGGTTTCAAATCCTTTACTTCGAATGATTCATGTGAATTGTTTTCCTGAAAGTCCTCAAGAAGATTTTCCATTGGCATTGCTCGAAGAGACTCAATAGTCCCCTTACTCGGAACATCAGTCTCACATCTTGTTGGTGTTGTCCCACTAGGCTCGTAGTCCTGCAAGATCAATTCAAAACATGAATACAGCAAGATAACCATCTCTCTAAGTAGCCATGTGCTGTACTGCTGACACCATTTATCAGCAGAGACTATTAGATAGCAAAACAAATAACTTCCAGCAAAGGAAACATTTAATCTAATATTTCACACAATAAGACTTTCTTTCACAATGGTATGCATTACATTCAATTATGCATTTGCCTACATCACTCTAAATGGCTCGTGAAAGGCACCAAGCAACCCAGAAGATCACTAATTCCAAGTTAACAATTATGTAAGGGACAATAATCATTTCTAGGAATCATAGAGAACACTTTATATACAGAACAGTACATTTCACTTGAGCATTAACCATGCATAGTTCTGTAAAAAAAGTAAAAAGGTGCTCTTGCATCCTCAAATTTCAATGGGAAAGATCTGCAACACCATGTATATTCTAAGATCATCAAATTATAATAGTATCACTTAATCCAGACAATCAGATAATAGGGTTATTTTGATTCTTGAAACAGGTCCCCATTTATCGTTTTCTTTCACTTACTAGAGAAAACAATAAATGGACAGGTCTAAATATTTTTGTTGTTTTCTGAATTTCTAATATAGTTCTAAGATATATACTGATGAGGTCCTCAAATTTCATTTTCTTTATTTCTCGATATTTATCAATAAAGAATAGATTCCTAGGAAAAACATATAGTCTCAGTAGTCTGTAATGAGAAATCATTAATCTGAGCATTTTAAGGTTTAGATAGGAACTACAAGAAGGAAAGAGAAAAAAAACCATAACAAATAATTACTTAGCATTCCATGTATAAACTTCTTTTTCCTCATTTTCTTTTGCCTAACCGATCAATGTTGAGGTATAATTACAGTAAATAAGTGTGACAATATAAATGCTGAGCCAACCTACCAGACATCGCAGCTGAAAAGTTTCTCGTGACTTCTCATCAATGGATGCTGCTTGGCCAGAGTGGTCAACCCTGAAGGTCTCAAGGGTGTTCTCATGAGTTTTGACAACATCTAACATGTCAGAGATAGATCCCTGCTCGCGCTCAGAGAGACCTGCAAAATTATCCACTCAACAAGAAACAATTAGATAAAACAAATATCAAATTGCATTATTCATTTTATATTTTTGTAAGCAAATTACTGATGATAACTTGGAATACACAAACACTCAAGATCTAAGAACTGCAATATTACCAAACTGCTTTGTGCAGTTTCTAGTTCATGTCTCTCAATTTTTCCATGCAGAAATCTACTGATTCCTATAATACATACATGTTGTAACTACTGTGGTCCCAAAGAGAAAGCAAATACTCGAAAGAGACACAAAAAGCAAGCCATGTACAAAACCATGATAGCGAAGCAAAGCATGTAAAGACAGATAATTGATAAAGATAAACATGTTAACAAATTTATGCATAACAAAGGCAAACTGGCTGTAACGTTTCATTTACCACAACCATATCAGCAAACCATTAGATGTTGTGAAACTGCATGTCACAAAGGTAGTATTTCCAATTTGATTTGAAAGTCTAAAACCTTCAATTAGGAGGTAAAAGTGTCATCCAAACAACTATACTAGCAAGTGAAGAAGTCCAATAACATGATACTCACTATCAAAGTGCTGAAGAACATCCTCGCTATTCTTTGCTACATCTTCTTCAGCTGCAAGCCGTGCAGAACTGATCTCAACATCATGCTGTAAATTACTATCACAAGCATTCCTATATCAAAACAATTGATATTAAATTAAAATATATGAGAAGAATAATTAAAGAAGCAAAAGACACTTTAGTAAGGCTTTAATGATATGCCTATGTGGCACGGGCCCACATTCCACGTCAGATATTGTCCATTTTGGCCCTACTAGGCCGCACTAGTTTGTTCTTGTAAAGGCTCATGTGGCCTCCCAAAACACGTCTGACAAAAAAAGAAGACCACTCCTTAAATGTCTATGATCACCCTAATACACAGCCGATGTGACTAAATCACCTGACTATCACATTCAACTCCACTCATTTAAGGGCCCACCACCATCCTCGGTTGCACATTGCTAGTATCCCTGAAGGGGCTTTGATACCAAATGTCACAAGCCCACATTCCACGTTAGATATTATCCCCTTTGACTTACTAGCCCTCACAGGTTTATTCTTGGAAAGGCCAGTATGGCTTCCAAAAATGCTTTTGACAAAAAAGGAAGGTCACTCCTTATATGCCCAAGATCACTCCAATACATAGCTTATGTGTGACTAAGTCTCACGACCATCACACTATGCCTGCCCCCAATACGAAACCATAATAGCCTGGGAAATCTATTAAAATTTAAAAGACTATGTAATCTATAATTCTACATTATAATTGTCATTAAGCCATTGCAATTAACCACCAAGGATAGTCAACCCAAAAACACCCTGAATTTCCACTGACATAGGGAAGGAGAATAGGAACTGCCAAAAGAATCAATTGACCACAAACCTGATACATGACTTCACTGCTGAAACATGTTTATTGCCTATCTCATTCACAGTCTCGTGTGTCTTCTTCAAATGCTTGTAAGCTGATTCGGAAGTATTAAAACTAAAGAAAAAGGAATTAGAAAGGGATTGTTTCAAACGGGATTTTTTTTGATCTGGAACTAAACTCTGAATCCACCTAGCGCAAACATACCAATGCTGAAGGAGTTCCTCCATACAGCAATGTTTTACCGCAGAATAATCAGCACTGTCTTTGGCATCCTTTTCAGCTTGCACAGAAAATGCTTGCCATTTTCTTTTCGCATCAATTGTGATACCCTCCATTGATGAGACATGTCCATCCAAAAATTCCTTATTTCTAGTGCCACTTTCTCTAAGATCAACAAGCCTTGCATCTACCTGTAAGCTCAAATATAAATCCATTTCAAAAATAAACAGAAATAAAGTTTTATAAAAGAACTAATCAACCACCCCAACACACTTGTATACACAAGAAAAAACGGACCATCTCCTTCTGACGACATCTGTGATCTGAAACTAGACTAGTTATATCAGCAATAAGCTTTTCTGCATCAAATTTTGACTGCTCCTGCAGAGGATAAGCTTGACATGTCAGACTTTTTAACCACTATAACTTGGTAATATAAATATTGTTTGACACCATCACCTCATAGGCTTTTTGAAACTCAGCAATGCTCTTCTTTTGCAATTCATCAGCCTGTGTCACAAAATTTTCAAGTCTTTTTGATTCTTCCAAAAGCTTATCCACAAATCCTTCAGTATACTCAGAGATGTCCCTTGTTTGTTCAATACTGACATTGAACCTCTTTAAGATTCATAATCAATAAACAAAAAGAAACAGTAAATAAATCAGATCAAGGCAAGAGCATAGAATTAATACATGTAAGAAATTATTGCTAGATATGAAACAAAACTTCAAATTTGCACAAAGTTGTAAGAAATACTTTTTGGAAATCTGAAAGATAACCATTAAACCACACACCTGTCGTAATTCCCTAGCAAAAACTGCTAATTCTCTGTGCTTAGTTGAAAGAGTACTTTGGAGATCATCAAATATTGAAACACCTACACCAGCCTCGGATTCAAGACACTGATAATTAAACAAAATAAACCATATATAAACATGTCGTGAAGAAAAACAACAAAAAGGGTTTAAAAAATAATTGTGGAATAGGCAAAAATGAAACTCAAGTTGTTGATACATACTTCTTTAATATAATACTCATTGGAAGCAACAAGAGATGATATTTCCTCTAAGCTAGCATCAGAGCTCGCCTTATGTAAACATACAACATTTTGCATTGCCTCAATATGAGATATAAACAAAGCCCTCGTTGCAGTCACTTTCTTCTTGATATCAATAACAGCCTATGGTAATCCACAAGATGGTTTATAGGGAAATAAACTATAAGAAAATCAACCAAAAATGCTGAACCAGGAATGTAAGGAGAAGAGCAGAAACCAAGAACAATAGAATTCAGGAAAAAGAAGTGGGCAAAACAAAGAGAAAAATCAAAGCAAAAGGTACTCAACAGCAATACCTTATTATGACTGCCTAAAAAGGAATGACACAAATTCTCTACTGATTGAAGGTGTTCACTCTGCCTAGACAAAGACATTGCTACTGTGTTGCAAAGAGAACCAACTTTTTGGGCCAGATCCTCTTGGAAGTTGTTGACCACAGCTCTGTTCTCAGCATTAAGTTTATCTTCTCTGCCTGTAATGTCATGTAGAAGAGGAAAATAATCAGCAACTTTGGTCTAAACAAATCAGAGAAGAAAAACACCACTCACCAATTTTCAGAAACAGAGAAGCATTATCTTGAAGAGCTTTCTCTAAATCAGATCGCAAAATACATGCTTGATGAGCCAGAGCGTTCTCTGTTACAATTTACACTTTTTCAACGTTAACAATAATTTTGCAATACAAAATCAAGTATATATGAAGATATAACCAAGCATACCCGCTTTCCTCTGCTCAGATATGACGAAGTCCTTCTCTTTCTGAGTATAAAGACATTTCTTCAATTTTTCCTCAGTGTTGGCAAGCAGTTTGCTGGTTTGAAGTAAGTTTTTCTGCATGATTTTCCTTTTTGTTTATTAGAATGTGTGCAGAACTCCCAAACAATAAAGAACATATGTAGAAGGCATACCTCAGTGGCATCAAGTTTGTTGCTCAAACTGGAGCATTGCCAAACCTGTTCATTATACTTTTCTTGCAATTCCTCAAGTTGCTGCATGAAAATTCCCAGAAGGGTAAGTTAAAAAATAATGATATCAACCAAGTGACAGTACATAATACTAGTGTCACAAAAGACACCTTCTGGTGAGTTTCTAGCATAACCCCCATTTGCTGAATCTGATCTGTCATAGCCTGAGCACAAGAACAACACAAATAAAGAACCAAATTAAAACTAAATCAAAGAGTACAATTAAGCGCCTAACAGAAGCAATTTCAAGTCATCTGGTATAAAAGTGCCATAAGTTATGTCATGATGATGAACCAGTAGTAAATTTACTATGTATATGAAACTAGAAAAGAGAAATAATATAACAGTGAGACAGGGAGAGAAAATAATGCAATACCTTCTTTTCAGTCTCCTCCTGATAGTATCTATCCTTTGGTATATACACCCCATTTTTCTCTCGTGCAGCATAGACCTCTGGACAATAAAAAGTAAATAAAAGTTCAGAAACTGAACCAACTAAAATAACTGAAGAAGCCTAAACTTCCTAATTTATATTTGTATTAGCAACCATATAGTGAAGCACCAAACCTGCCTTGAGGCGCTCGATTTCACCATAAAGATCCTTGATAAGAGTTGATTTCATCATTTTTTGGTTAACCTAAGAAAACATAAAAGAACACATCAGAAACAATAATGAATTGTCTCAATATGACAGGTCTCAACTATTTATACAAATAACTGTAACCACACAACTTTGTCAAGAATATAACAGTCCACTTTTATTCCAAAATTATACTTTATATCACCATAAAACATGTCCTTTCTGCTTACAAGCACCAAAATTCTCCAATACACCACAATAAACATTAGATCTTGTGTTATACGGACTGACAGTGAAGAAAAATACTCAACCCTATCCAATAACTAAAGCAAAATGATAGTTATGAAGGGAGAAACAAAACTAGAAGAAAACCAGCTCCAATTAACCAAAAACGAAATAAAATGAAAAATTCATGTAAGAGAGTGGAAACAATAAACTGACTAAATCAATACCTCACACAGCTTATATACAAGGAAAATTTACCATGTTTGCAAAGTTGCAGCAGATTGAATCAAGAACTTGGCAAGTGATGGAAAAACAAATTTATTGAATTGATACAAAAAGATAAAACAACAAACCTCAGGCTTATTTTTAATATTCTTTGCCCTATGCGCATAGTCCAATGTGCTCAATGTTTCCTCCAAACAATGGACAGCAGGAGAAACAGTGGCTATGATACATGTCTTGGTTCTTCCTCCAAGTGAATCACGCAGTAAACGGGTGAGCTTGCTATCCCTAAATTTCAATTCTTTCTATAAGCGTAAGGGCAAAGAAGATAAGAGTCACATTATCACAGCAGTTAATGAGACAGTGATAACCTGTATGGAATATGACCAAGATGCTCCACCAGAGCATTAATCACTCTCCCTAAAGTAAGTAAACTTTTGTTGATTTCTCCAGCTTCTCTTGCACGACCCTAAAGAAAAAGAAAGTAATTTTCAGCTTAAAATGATGTAATTCCTTACAGAGGAGAAAGTGTCTTCTGTGTCAATCTAAGAGTATCTAGTATCTACCTCTCTAGCACCAGACCGAGATATATTTTCTGAACCAGCCAGATCAACCAAATTAAGCTTTCCACATTTTATTAGTTCTTCACCTTCAGGTGTGGCCTCCTTAATGTGTATTGTAATGGAAAAGAGAGAATGTGACCGACTGAAATCACAAAGATATACTCAATAACATATAAAAATTGACAATCCAAATATAAAACTGGAAAAGAACTGTCACCTTGACTGCTTGTTCAAAAAAGTTTCTGCAGTGCGACGTTTTGCAGACCCTCTTTCAAGTAGAGTAAATATCTCACTTGCACTTGTCACGATTTCCTCCTCCAGACCTCTTACAAGAACTCCACCTTTCCCATCTTCCATAAGAGGCAGCTGCTTCTTTTGCTTCTCCTCCAAGACTACTTTTGAGATTTCCTCGGGGGCAAGAAAATCAGTAATCTCCTCATTGTATAATTCTAAGAAAGTAACTTTCACACTGTACTCTGCATTTTGGCTCTCTAAAGTATCAAATATCTGCTTAACAGCCCTGGGTATGACTCCAGCTTCTGTAGGCAACTCTCCATTGGGCCCACTCTGTGACATAATCAAGTGTACTAAGTAATCAAAAGTATGAGAGTAGGAAGATCATGAATATAATTGAGTTTAAAACAAAGAAGCTATACCTTTGACCTTTTGCATTCACCTTCCATTGTGTACGTTTTTCCCGTACCAGTTTGACCATAAGCAAAAATTGTACAGTTGAAGCCTTCAAGAACTTCATTCACTATTGGGATGACTGCTTGTTCATAAAGGTCTTTCTGCTGTGCTGAAGTTCCAAAAACCTGTAAAATATGACATAAAATAAAAAATAAAAAAAACCAGCTGCTAGAGTAGACAACTAACAAAGACTTAAAGTCATCATCAAAGAGTATGGTTGTAGGGAAGAAAACCGAAAAAATGGCATTTGCCAACTATTAAATGCAGATTTTTTATATTATGGCACGACCAGGAACATAAAAAGGTATTCCAACTAATAAACTTTGGAGCTAATCATCTCTTAAGTACGTATAAAGTTACAAAATTTAGCCTTCCCAAATTAAAAGTAGTTTTATGATTAAAATTCAATAAACTAATTAGAATGCTAATGAAAATTTGTGGGACAGGGATCCCAAATGAACCAACTGAATGATAGAGAATCAACAACTTCACCCAACAAGGAACCAACATTTATTAGTTCTCATTAACGCCCAATTTAACAAATATCAAAGCCCTTAAGATTAAGTTTTAACGTCAATGAACTATTAAAAAGAAATATGGAAAGAAAAAAAGTAAATTGACTCCGGTGAAGTACCTTATCGAAAGTAAAAACTCTATCTATATGCTTCCCAGCAATGCTCTGAGACACTGCTACTTCTCTATTGTACTCATTGCAAGAAACAACTTGTGGTGCATTACTCCGCAACTCTTCCTCGCTAAACGGCCTGAAATTCATCCATTTCCAAATAAATTGAAATCCTAAAGCGCTTGAAAAGAAAAACTACTACAGATATTAATCGAAACAAATAGTAATGGTGAATACCTGCAACGTAGAAGCACCTGAACATTGACACCCTTCTCTTTCTCGTGACGACCAGACATTTTCGATCCGACTATGAAGAACAAAATCCCAGGCACCTTTACTCTTCGGCTATTAGATCCGCTTCTCAAATTTGATTCCCTCTCTGTTTCTCTCTCCCTCTCTCCCTCTCTCCCTCTCTCCCTCTCTCCCTCTCCCTCACTCTCTCTGCGCTGCGAGTGTGAACCAGTACGGGAGCCGGGTGGGGTTGAAATTTTGAAACTTCGAGAGCCGCTCTGGGTTCAAGATATATCGACGGCTAAACTTCGAGGAATCACGAACTGACGGTGCAGATGGGTTTCAATATTGGTCATCTCAATGACTATTTTACCCTTATTTTCAAACATCTAGTGCGTTCGCGAAATGGCAGACTACCGGGGGTGTGGGATAATCATAGGCTCTTAGCCCCATTTTGAATTTAGTTCTTTCCAAAATAAAATAATGTTACAAAAGATCAAGGCTTGCCTCCCAATGTATTACTAAAGTTTATAAATTGTTCTGCACTGAACAAAATATATTTATAACCTGAATTTCCCTACTTTTCATTGTATGTTAGTTCAACAATTAAAAAAGAAAAGGAGCAAAATAATTGAGAAAAAACACTACCAAGAAAAAGAGGATTTGATTAATTATTATCCATTTAATGTGTCTACAAGTGGAGGATGTTCTTATGTTACATTATTCTTTGAATCTGTTAATTTTGAGTTGTTTGTTTATTGTGACTATGTTTTAAAAGAAATATTTAATTATTTTCCATGATTATGTTTTACAAATTCTCTGTCTAACATATATCACAATGTTTTAAAATCAAACAGTAATCGACTTAAAAAATTTATTGAGTCTCGGTTCATTGGTTCAATCGAGATCTGACCAAACGACGTCATAAATATATTTAATTATACATATTATACAATTTTTTTTATTAATTATAAATGCACAAGAAAACAAAAGATAATAATTCAATACTCATTAAATAATAAAAAAATTACATCACAAATAGTTATTATTAGTTAATACAGCAATTGATTGATTTATTGTGTATCACAACATTCAAATTTTAACTTATGTATCAAAATAATAAAGACAACATCAATATAAAATATAATTGATTGACTAATATTCAATATAAAATATAAATAGTTCACTAATTTTTAATACAAATAATATTTTGTAAAAAAACCAATTAGGTTCAATCAACCCATACTGATTTTGTTCATTTGATTTTTATAGCTTTTATCAATTTTGACCGGTCCAACCACCAAAACAATTATTAGGTTCAACCCAATCTGATTTGTCACTGAACAACGATCCAATCGGTTCGATTTTTAAAATATTAGTAGATTAAAGAATTCGATTAAATAAAATAATCTCATTTGGATTTAATTTTATTAAAAATTATTTGAAAAACGAGATGCCTATAGACTCCAATAATTACTATATGGACTCACTCTCCACCAATAGGTTGATGGGTGTCATTAACAGTGTGTTTGGAATATTATAGAATTTATCCTGATTCACTTGTTTGAAACAAATGAAAAATTCATTTTAGTTTTGTCATACCTTACCCGAAAGCATAACTGGCTGGAGGAATGGGTAACCAAACCTCTGTAACTCTGACTTCAAAATAAAGAAACAAATAGGACTCTTGACTAAACCAAAGAATAAAAGTTAAATTTTATAAAACATAAGTTAATTATAAAAGTTTATTTACTGAAACATACAACAATTTACTGAAAATTTCAACAAAGATTCCCTATAAAGTGGAACATGCCGATATAATATAAACAACATATATTCTTATTTCTATATAATAACAACAACCACAATAAAGACAACAAGGAGCTCTGCTCCGTCCATATAAAAGAAAAATCAATTAAACACTAGGTACCACAACTCAAACTTCATAAGTCAAGCTCTAAAATGACTATAAACTCTTCATCACATGGCTTCAAGTAGGTGATCCAGAAAGAATACCTTGCCGCTAATTTCTCGACAAGTCCATTATCGGTAGTTGATATCCTGTTACTTAAAAAAATATCGACAAAGAGGGGTGAGTCTTACAAACTCAGCGAGTGAAAAAACGTACCCAAAGGATACCAATATCACTCAACACACATATATAATATATAAACAATTAATATCAACATATATAAATTTTGAAACCATTAAGGTTACTTGTACACAATTACAAAAAGCATAAAACTTAACAAACATAGTTTAAGTAGTACTCGATTGGCTCTTTGTATGATTTATGTGCTTTGATTGTTTTGATTGGATCTCAGCCTTGCACACTACACCCACCGGGTAGTTTTACGCCTGCACACCAAACAAAATCACTGAATCTTCTTCTCCAAATCTACCCATCGGGACTAAGTACTCAATTCTTTTAAAACATTTTTTACAATCAGAATATTAAATAAAAACATCCTTACCTAGATTTCCAATTCTAAAATAAAAATCATTTCAGTTAAAATTTAATTTCGTTGGCCTTTATCAACTACAATCAATTTCAAATGTCAAGCATAATTCAAATAATTCAATGAAACACTACACATGCTTATTTTTCCATATAATAGTTATTCAAATTTACATACAATTACACATAATAATCTAGCAACCAAAAGGTAGCAGTTAACCACTCAAATTTCACCGATCTTGCTCGCCACTTCTTATTGCATTCACGAGTGTCATTGACTTAATAACACTTTTCGGAGCTGCAATTAAATTTGCCAAGTATGATTTAGTTTATCAATTTTATAAGTTATAATCTTTTAATTATAAAAATTTATACACACTAAGTTTCAAGTATTTATTTAAAATTTACTCATTTTAGACATTTTTTACAACCACCTTGTATGCATGTTTTATTTTAATTCATGTATTTAAGTATATACATACCTATACCAACTTAATCAACACCTTCTCATAAATCTTTATATTACTCATGTTCCAATTCTTGAATTAAACTTTAATTAATTACTTAAAGTTAATCAACAGTTTAAACTATACATTACCACCATAAATATAATTAACTTCTAAACTACTCTTTTCTAATTCATATATCATCATCCCTATTTCCTATGTTTTCTTGTATAACTATTATGTTACATATGAAAAATAAAGTGCATTACAATTTGTTATGATTATCCAAATGTTTGTTTTCTTGGGTTGAAGGTTTATACACTTGTTAATAAATATGTGCTTGCTGAGTTCATACCTATCTTAACCCCGAAGTTCAAGTTTTACAACCACAAGGAAATTCCATACACCTTATTCACATGTTTAGTGGGTAAACCGAAGAGTTTAAAAGAAAAGGTATGTACAATTACAAATATATTTGTTCTATGTTTCCTAATTGTTGTTGAGGATTAAATTCATATTATATGTACAGTCCTTTAGTGTTTTTGTATAGTTGTTATCTTGGGCAACAAGGAAGCATGAGTTTGTTTATTTTTTTCAAGTTATAAAATATATAATAAGGTAAAAGATGTAAGGAGAGAAAATATAAGAATGGATAAGCTAAATGTGATTATTGATGTTAAACTGTCCAAATTACCAAAAGTGACACTGGTAAGTTAATCACGGGTCATTAATAGGAAATTAACCGTGCATAGAAAACTATTAGCAATCTCCAATGCACTAGAAATAATCCTTATGTAGTATTCTTTTTTATCTCTAACATTTATTGACTCAAGAGTAAGTATAAATTGCATTCTACAGACTTTAGCACCTTCAAAATTCGCATTCCCCCTGAAAGGTAAAATAGGAAGAATATGAAAACAAAATAACATAAATTATGGGTTGTTTCTTCATTAATAGATAATTGGGACTTTTTAATTGTTTTAACATTTAGAAACATTTTACAAGTATCACTATTGTTATTACATTAACTATAAGCAGACAAGTGGGTTAAGTTAAATTCTGGTGTAATCTTAAAGAATTATGAAGCGAATACTCACAAGTTGAAATAAAATTTTGTTAGGATAATAACTACTATAAATTATGATTGTCATAGTACTAACTAATATTTCTTTCTTAAGGATACTATACTATATGTGAATAATACACATGCCACATGTATAACCAATCATGTATTTCTTGCAGCAAGTTTCATAATATTTATTTGAGGTTTTTTATTTAAACGAATTAAATTATTTAAATATAATCAATTTCTAGTATTTTCTTCATACAAACAATTAATAAATATGGAGTTCTTAGTTTTAGTGTTTAATAAGTATTAGATGTCACGAATTTGAATCTATTAATTAGTGATAAGTTGGAGTTAAGAGAAGGTCTTAGAGTTCTAGTAGTTAACTAATTTTATCTAAACATGAGACTTCTATAAACTTAAAATCATTTTATCTAGAGTCCAAGTAAGTGGATTCAACATAAATGAAATCATTTATTTCAATCTTCATTTAGTATTCTTGTTTTCCTTTTATATTATTTGTTTTAAGTTTGGTTCCATCCCCAAGCTCTACTACTTTTTATGTACAATCCCCAAACAGTATATTAGTAAGAAGTTGATGAATTCTAGTGTCTATGAACAGTGGCATTCGTGTGAAAGGGAATTGTTACGGTCGTTGATGAGTGTGATTTCTATGGCATGCTAACTGACATAATTGAGATGCGATATTTTGAAAATGATAGAATTATACTATTTCAATGTGATTGATATGATTCTTACAGAAGGATGAAAGTAGATTCCTCATAGCTGGCAGATATCAATCATAAATCGAGACTTGTCTCATACGAGTTATTTATATTAGTTGCTCAAGCTCACCAAGTGTATTATGCCTGCTACCCAAGTAAAAAAAGAAATGATTGGTGAGTTGTTTGTAACATAGCAACCAGAAACAATTTAAATTTTCAACCTAGTGACATACCGAGTAACGATGTCTTAGGTGATGATATATTTCAAGAAGTTGAATTGCATATATTGGTTCTAGTTATTGTGGGCCTAGATCTGGATACACCTGGAGTTCTTGTATGTGATGGTCCAAGTAAAGAAGTGGATCTTAATGAAATAAGTGAACTTAGATTTATTGTAGATGATGACAACATAAATGAAGAAGAATATGATGACATTGGCGAAAATGAAGATGATGATGAAAAAGATAATAAGGAAATAGAAGTGAATGATAAAGAAGTTAGTTTCGAATATGATTCTGACAATAACATGCAAATTGATTAACTAAAATTATATGTGATTTGTTTATATAGATTTCATAATTGTTACTACTTATTAATTATGTTCAATATTTAAAGATTAAAGTATTTATGATTGTTTGACTTATTATTGAAATTATTGCAAGATCATGATCATTATTCATGAATCAAGGTCAAATGAATCTTGTGACCTACCTAGTATGAATCAGACAGGACAAACTACATGCAAATCATCTTAGTCTAGTCATGTTACACCTTCATCATCTCAGGTGAGTCCTGCCTTACCTAGGTCATCATCTAAGGCAAATCATGCCTTACTTAGATCATCATCTCAGGCGGGTCATGTCTAACCTAAATCATCATCCTATGAGGGTTTTGTCTTACCTAGATTATCATCTCAGTCAACCTGTGTCAATATTCCACCTTCACCATGTATTTCTTTTTATTTAGTTTAAATTCAAATGAAAATTTACTACTTATATTCATTGAACTAATTAATATACTCTATTTCTTAAATAATGTAGGTGACCGTGATGTTAGACATAAAATGAAGTCACTTGGCCACGACTTACCACTAGGTACATCTGGAGATTTGTCTACATCTAGAGTTCCAGTCATTGAGCCTGCTGCAACAAGAGGACATTTGGAGATAATGTATAAAACAGAGGACATCAGCAAATGTGAAGGTTGGATGACAATAGAAAATTGGAAATAGCTACTTCAAGATTTGGAGTAGTAAACAATGGAAGAAATGTTCCCAAAAAGGAACACAAAACCGGGGATTAGGAGAGGACTCACTTGTTAGACATGCAGGAGGATCAATCTCGGTCCTTTAACATAAGGAGAAAATGGTATAGTTGTGCTTTAATATGAAAGTGTTAAGTATCAAACTTAATTCCTTTATAACTTTCAAATAGTTTTGTAGAAAAAGGATACAGGCAATGATTTGTCTCTCCTAGAAGTTTTTCACCGTATTCATAAGAGAAAAAAGACAGGACAATTTGACAACTCGAAGTTACTAATGATTTTTGTTAGTTTTACAAATATTTGACTAACATTTTCATATATATATGTATGTATGTATGTATACATATATCTATGCAATTAAATTTGTAACTAATATTTATTGAGATTGTAGGAAAAATACACGCATGAAGTTATTGAGAAATATGGAAAAGATCCTGATGCTCATCCCATTTTTAATCCAGACATTTGGTTAAAGGTGACAAGGAGAGTACAGAAAGGGGGAAGTCTATGAATGTGGGATACTCGGTGCTATGAGAGCATTGTTTGGAGATAAGATTAATTCAACTTGTTCCTCATTACAATCTACTACAACATCACAGCCAGATTCACAGCCTAGAGCAACAATTGGAGTACCAGCACAAACAATTAGAGTAACAGAAAAAGAAAACTAATGAAATGAGTGATATCATAAAGTCATGATAAATAAGTTAAGTTTAGACCTTACCATCATTGAACGATTTCAGGTAAGCAACTATCTTCATATAAATATACACTTTGAAACTTTTAGATAGCAAGATAATTAAAAAGCATTGAATAAGACTTTTAGGAACAAATGCATTCAATTCTGATGCACGGTTAGGATTTCAAGCAAATGTTTGAGTTTGTGACTTAAAACTTAGATAGTTTTAGGTGTGAAGGGCAATAGTGACCAAAACATATTCAAACGATAAGTCAAGAATTTTGAGACATTCATGGCATTGAATATGACTTGTCGAACAAATGACATCCAATTTGGATGCATAGTTAAGATTTTATGCAAATGTTTGAGTTTGTTATTTAAATTAGTTAGTTTTTGGTGTGAATTGTAAAAGTAACCAAAACATGTTCAAACGATAAGCCATGAATTCCAACACATTCATGGCATTGAATATGACTTGTTAAACAAATGACATACAATTCAGACGCATAGTTAAGATTTAATGCAAATGTTTGAGTTTGTTGTTTAAATTGGTAGTGTGAATTGTAAAAGTAACCAAAACATGTTCAAACAATAAGCCATGAATTCCAACTCATTCATAGCATTGAATATGACTTGTATGAACAAATGACATCCAATTCGGATGCAAAGTTAGAATTTTATGCGAATATTTGATTTTGTGACTTGAAAGTTATTTATTTGTAGGTGTAAAGAGAAATTGTGACCAAAACATGTTTAGATGATGAGCCAAGAGTTCTAACACATTCATGGCATTGAATAAGATTTGTAGGAACAAATGACATCCAATTTGAATATTTAGTTAATATTTTATGCAAATGTTTGAGTTTGTTATTTAAATTGGTTAGCTTTGGGTGTGAAGTGTAAAAGTGACAAAAACGTTTAAGGTTATGACTTTATGCAAATGTTTATGTTTGTAACTTAAATCATAACTTATTTTTTATTTGCATACCTAGTTAAGTTTATATATTTATGTAGATCATCTTTTATACTTTCAAAAATTTTGTTAATTATTCACTTTTCTTTTTAACATGCATCTTCTAGTGGTGTAGATGATGATGAAAGTGGTAATGGAGATGGCGAGGAGGATCTTCATGTAGTTGATGATCTTAATGACATTATATAGCTATTCTATAGTTCTGTTAGGTTTTGTTTAACTATTTAATTGTAGATGTTGACATTTGTGTGTTTATATGATGCTTTTTGTTAAATGTTGAAAAAGCTTTAAATATATGATGAATTTCTTTTATGAATAATATGGATAGATGTTCAATAACAAGTTTGATTCATATACTAAAAGAAAAAACTTATGAATGTTTTACACACAAACCGAGTTTGTGGTAAATCCTAAAAAGTTTTATGAGGGATAATTACCCACAAACTTATGTCTATGTCAATTACCCACAAATTGTGTAGTTTATGAGTTGTCATAGCTTTCTCACAAATCAACTTAGTTTGTGGGTAATATCCACAAATATAGTTTGTGGTTGTTACTCACAAACTAAGTGGTGTGTGGGTGTTAACCACAAACCTCTTGATTCATGAGTATCACCTAATGTTATCGACAAACTACCTATATATCATTTCTCACAAAACACACAGACAAAAGTTTGTAATAATTGCCCATAAACAAAAAGGTTTGTTGGTATTATTACCCACAAACCATTACCCACAGATTGTCTGTTTTTAAACCTTTTCTTACAAAGATCAGACCCTTTTCCCAGAAACTAAGTTTGTGGGAAAAGGTCATTTTTCTTGTAATGAAGAAAGCATGAGTTTGTTTATTTTTATCAAGTTATAGAACATATAATAAGGTAAAAAATGTAAGGATAGAAAATATAAGGGTGGATAAGCTAAATGTGATTGTTAATGTTGAATTGTTCATATTACCAAAAGTGACACTAGCAGGTTAATCACATGTCATTAACAGGTAACAAACTCGTGCATAGAAAACAATTAGCAATCTCCAATGCATTTACATGTTAGGTTCTTATCCATTTACACTCCACCACGTTTTCGCTACACCACTTTGACAATTAAACACCAAAAGCTCAATCCATGCTTAGAATCATATCATATTCTAATTTAATTCAACATTTTAAAAAATTCAATAATTCTCAGACTTAACTTTTCATTCTACATCAAAACACACTTAAGTTTACTACGAAAAATATCGAAAAAGTCATATACTTCTTTGAATTAAAATGATGTATATTGAGGCTATTGTTGCTAAACTAAGATTTCAACAAAGTCGTCTGTAATCTTTTCCAACCTCAATTTCTTGTCATAAGCACTTAGGGGCTAATAGACTCCTAGTCAAAACCCCTATTCTGCTATTTCACATGACCCACAACACAACCATTATATCTCATCATGTTTAAATCATACATAAACGAATCCTTTGCACATTTATCGTATAAAGCTGAGAATAATACGTTAGAAAATCATAACTTGAAGTTTTCAGGATGAATTAAAATATGTTACTAAGTCCACATACGCCCCGGGTAACATACACAAACAAAGCAACAATGTCCAACTTGTCACACCCCACACGGAGGCATGAGTTGCCAGAGGAATGGATAACCAAACCTCCATAACCCTGATTTCAAAACAAAGAAACAAATAGGACTTTTGATTAAACCAAAGAATAAAAGTAAATTTCATAAAACATAAGTTAACTAGAAAAGTTTGTTTACTAAAACATACAATAATTTCATAAAATTTTTGGCAAAGATTTCCTGTAAAGTGAAACATGCCGATATAATATAAATAACATATACTCTTGTTTTCACACAACAACCACAACAAAGACAACAAGGAGCTTTGCTCCGTCCACATAAAAGAAAAATCAATTAAACACTAAGTACCACAACTCAACTTCATAAACCAAGCTCTAAATTACCTGCAAACTCTTCATCCCATGGCTTCAAGTACGTGATCCAGAAAGAATACCTTACCACCAATTTCTCAGCAAGCCCATTATCTGTAGTTGATGTCTTTTAATAACTTGTTACTTAAAAAATATTAACAAAGAAGGGTGAGTCTTACAAACTCAGGGAGTGGAAAAACTTACCCAAATGATACTAGCATCACTCAACATACGTAGATAATATACAATCAATTAATATCAACATATCATAAATTTCGAAACTACTAAGGTTACTCATACACAATTACAAAAAACATAACAAATACAGTTCAAGTAGTACTTTGTACAATCAAATCAAAACAATTAAAGCACATAAATCATACAAAGGGCCAATCGAGTAACTCAGCCTCGCACACCACTCCTACTCAGCAGTTTTATGCCATCACACAAAATAGAATCATAAACAAAATCATTGAATTTCCTTCTCCAAATTGACCCACCGAAGCTGAGCACTTCATTCTTTTAAAACATTTATTAGAATCAGAACATCTCATATCAAAATATTCTATGAAACATTACATATGTTTAATTTTCTAATATAACACATTTATTCAAATTCACATATAATTACACGTAATAACCTAGCAATCAAAGGGTAGCAATTAACCATTCACCTTTTACCGATCTTGCTCATCATTTCCTCTTGCATTCACAAGTGTCATTGACTCAATAACATTTTTTCGAAATGATAATTAAAATTTTCAAGTATGATTTAGTTTGTCAATTTTATAAGTTACAACCTTTTAATTATAAAAATCTATAGATACTAAGGTTCAGGTATTTATTTAAAATTTACTCCTTTTAGACATTTGTACAACCACCTTGTATGCATGTTTTATTTTAATTCATGTATATGAGCATGTATATACTTATCCCAACTTAACCAACATCTTCTCATAAATCTTTATATTACTCATGTTCCAATTATTGAATTAAACATAAATTGATTACTTAAAGTTAATCAAGAGTTTAAACTATACATTACCACCATAAATATAATTGAATTCTAAACTACTCTTTTCTAATTCATATATCATCATCCCTATTTTCTGTGTTTTCTTGTTTAACTATTATGTTACATTTGACAAATAAAATGCATTAGATTTGTTATGATCATCCAAATGTTCGTTTTCTTAGGTTGAAGGTTTATACATGTGTTAATGAATACGTGCTTGCTGAGTTCATACCTATCTTGACCCCGAAGTTCAAGTTTTACAGCCACAAGGAAATTACATACACCTTATACACATGTTTAATGGGTAAACCGAAGAGTTTAAAAGAAATGACATGTAAAATTACAAATATATTTGTTCTATGTTTCATAATTGTTGTTGAAGATTAAATTCCTATTAAATGTACAGTCCTTTAGTGTTTTTGTACAATTGTTATCATGGGCAACAAGCTCACTATAAAAAAATTGACCTTTTGCCATAAACTTTTGTCTGTGGGTATTAACTATTTTACCACAAACCCACCAAAATTTTTATACAATCAATTTACCGACCAACTTTTTGTTGATGAGTTTGTTGATATTATGGTGGGAATTATATTACCACAAACCCACCAAATTTGTTACAATCAATTTACCGACTAACTCTTTGTCGGTATTATGGCAGGAATTAAAATTTTACCCACAAACTATTTATTATTGGTAATTTTTTTCTAGTTTTTATCCACAAATGGTAGTTTGTTTCTTATTACCTATACATTATTGTTTGTGGGAAATTGAAACTCACCATTTTATATGTATTACCCACAAACTCTTTTTTCTGGGTATAATTTTTTCTAGCTTTTACCCACCAATTATTGTTTGTAGGAAATCAAAACACATAGTTTTATTATGTTTTACCCATAAACTCAATAGGTTGGTTTGTGGATGAGTTTTAAATCCCTAAAACCTTAATTTCCCTTTCCCTTCCCATGACAGATTTAGAATTAGGTGCCTCTTACTTCTGTAACCCACCATCTTGTTTCTTTCTGCATTTTGAGAATCACGTGACTTCAACAGCGGAAGGTGCTCATCCTAAACTCAAGAAACATCTCATAGTTTCTACGGGTGATCTTCGTGTCATAAAAGATAAAATATGTCATGCTATAAGTAAAGAATTTCAAAATATTAAGACACAACTTGCAAATGAAAAAATGCGCATACTGCATAAGTTTCGTGTTCCTTTATTTCAAAAAATTGTAGATCATGTCTCTATATATGCACTTATAAAGCTTTTCCTAATATGAGTTGGGCCACCTCAGATACACTTTTGCATACATGTAAGGGTTATTTTTCAAGTTCTATGGGTCTTCCTTTTGCACACAAAATAAGAGACATTAGAGATGGAACATTGAAACTTGTTGACATACATCCCCATTGAGTCTTACACGAGACCATTTACTAATATTAATAATACATTGCATGGTCAAGAAGATCAAATTGGCGATCTTTTGAAAAGGAAGACACTCGAAATTGCTCAACTTGTTGATACTTCACTTCCCTTGACCCTTGTACCTAGAATTTACCCTCACAAAGGGCACCTATGAGAACGAAGAAAAGAAAAAATGATAGCTCTACAACTCATGATCCTTCTGAGTTTGACAAGGTATGAAGATGTTAGAAATTTACGAGTTTATAATCTATTATATAATATATGTCTGTTTATGTGCATTTCTAATACAAAAATTACTATTTAGGGAGTATTTTGACTGATTTTTTACAGCATGAATCTATATTGTTATAAAGTTTCACAGTGTTTCTATTTTTTTTGTAAGAAGAACATTGAAGCAAATGAAATTCAAGACTCCTGTGAAATGGACAAGTTTTTCTAGTTAATCAACTCATTATAAGAAAATGCGTTATTTACATCTGCCTTAGACAGACGTAGAAGATCATAATACAGACGCAGATAATAAACTGCATCTGACTGAGGTGTGAAGATTGGGATGTAAGAGGTGGAATTTGAAATAAACAAAATAAATATGTTATAAGTTATACTTAAATTAATATGAAAATAAGTTAAACTCTAATTAATTAACTTGGACCAATTAAGCAAAATTTATATTCTTTTTGCCTTGAAACAAAAGTTTGGCCTAATATCCTAAACATTGATCCAAATGAATTTCTATTTCTTCATACAGGTTTTATTCATCCCCACAGTTATAGTGATACTCCTAGAATTCAAAACTAACTTATATTTGACTATTTTGCCCCCCAAACCCAAGTTTTCAAAATCTTTGCCTTAAAATTCAAAGTTTCTCCTAATATCTTAACTGTTTATCTATATAGTTTTTATTTCTTCCCATAGGTCTTATTGGTCCCCACGGTAGTGTCGATATTCTTCAGAATTAGAAATGGATTTGTATTTGACCATTTTTTCCTCGAACCCAAACTTGACAAGTTTTTGTCTTAAAACTCAAAGTTTGGCCTAATATTCTAACTGTTGATCTAAATAATTTTTGTTTCTTCTTATAGGTCTTATTGGTCCACAGGGTCGTGCCGAGATTCTTCGGAATCAGATATGAACTTGCATTTGACCGTTGTCCTCTTGAACCAAAACTTGGAAAGTCTTTTACTTAAAACTCAAATTTTTGGCCTAATATACTAGTCGTTGATCCAAATAGTTTTTGTTTCTACCTATAGGTCTTATTAGTCCCCAAAGTCGTGCCGATACTCTTGGAATCAAAAACGAACTTGTATTTGACTGTTTTTCCCTCGAACCCAAACTTGGTAAATTTTTGCTTTAAAATTCAATCTCATAATATTAGAACTGTTGATCCAAGTGGATTTCCATTTCTTCCTACAAGTATTATTCTTCCCAATAGTCGTTCCAGTACTACCAGAATATGAAACAGACTTATATTTGACCATTTTTCCCCCCAAACCCAAGTTTTTGAAGTTTTTTTTCCTTAAAATTTAAAGTTTGGCCTAAATTCTAACCGTTGATTCAAATAATTTTTTTTTCTTCCTACAAATCTTATTTGTCCCAAGGACATGCTGGTACTCTCGGAATCAGAAACAAACTTGTATTTGACTATTATTTCTCCCAAACACAAGTTTTAAAAGTTTTTGCCTAATATCCTAATCGTTGATCAAAATGGTTTCCTTTTCTACCTACAGGTCTTATTCATTCCCAAGGTTGCATTGGTACTCTCGAATTTAAAACAAATTTGTATTTGATTGTTTTGTCCCCCGAACCCAAACTTGGTATATTTTTGCCTCTAAACTCAAAGTTTGGCCTAATATCCTAACCGTTGATCCAAATAAATTTATGTATCTTCCTACAAGTTTAGTCGTTCTCACGGTCGTGCTAGTACTCTCAGAATCCGAAATAGACTTGTATATGACCATTTTGCCCCTTGAACCCAAGTTTCAAAGTGTTTGTCTTGAAACTCAAAATTTGGTCTAATATCCTCATTGTTTATCTAAATGGTTTTGTATTTCTTCTTACAGGTCTTATTTATTCTCGTGATTGTGTCTAATGGTGGACCTACTAGGGAGGTCCGCCTAGGCCTAAGCCCGAGAAAGATTTTTTTTAAATTTTTTTTACTACTAGTTCTCATATTATATATTTATATTTGGGAGCAATTTACATTCATGTAACTCACATAGCCTAGTGGTTGAATCCAATTATCTTACTTTAGAGAATTAAGAATTGACTCCCTCAACTCCAAAATTATATCCTTTTTCTCCCTATTTTATGTAATATTTTCATCATCTTAACATATTGATGAATAATTTAAGTTCAAAATATTATTATGTCAAAAAAAAATATATTTATATTTATATTTGGATCCACATTTCATCACCAATGTTTTACTCTTTTTTTTTTTTTTTTTTTGACCTCTACCACTAAAATTAGAAGGAATATTTTTTATTTTATTTTATAATTTTTATAATTTTAATGATGAAAATCATAATTTTTTTTTCTTATACCATCATTTGAATCCCCACTTTTATGTTAACAAAATACTAAAATGATTTTCAATTTTGTATGAAATTTGATTACATATAATGATAAATTCTAAATTGATTTAGAGTTAAGTTTAGATTTAAAGGCTTGAAAATAATAATCATGACTAAGTGAGATCAAATAGAGAAAAAAGAGGATGGATTTAATTATTTTTTATTAGTTTTATCTTTCTAATATATATATATATATATATCTCTAAGAATGAAATTTAAATATTTGTTAAAAAAATTAATTAAAATATTACTATGAGCTTGGCTTGAGCTATTAAAAAATTCTAGGTTTGCCCCTACTCGTGTTAATACTCTCAGAATCCAAAACAGACTTATATTTGACCATTTTGCCCTCGAACGCAAACTTAGCAAGTTTTTGCCTTGAAATTCAAAGTTTGGCCTAAAATCTTAATCGTTCATCCAAATGAATTTTTGATTTTTCTTACAAGTCTTATTCATCCCCACGGTAATGTTGTGCTACCAAAATCCGAAATGGACTAATATTTGACTATTTTGTCCTATGAACCCAAACTTGGTAAGTTTTTCCTTGAAACATAAAGTTTAGCATAAAATTCTAACTAATGATCCAAATAGATTTTTATTTTTTCCTACAAGTCTTATTTGTGCTCACGATTGTGTCAGTACTACTAAATCTTAAACGAACTACTATTTGATCGTTTTGCCTCTCAACCAAAACTTGGCAAGTTTTTGCATTTAAACTATAATAAACTAAAACTTTTGCATTATGAAAATAAAATTAAAAGAATAATTACCAAAGATGGTTGAGGTGGTAATGTCGGAGGTGGTGGATCTACCCTAACTCTCTCCTAATTAACTCATGTACAAGCACCATTTGCTTTGGAGTGAATTCTAAAGGAGATGGAGGTGTTGTAGAAGTTGTTGTAGAGCTGTGAGCAACAATGGTAGAAGTTATAGACTTTGCTATTTCGCCCAGTACTTGCTAAGAGTTTATACAACCCCTAAAGCCGTAGATGAGACCTTTTTTCTTTCCACCCACATGATTTATGAAAATAGCTGAGTCATTTACAAGAGCTTCAATAGGTTTAACAAGTGTATCAGCACTATCTTGCTGGTTGTGCTAGATTGCCCCATCTCTGCCACCATTAAAGCCTTAAACTTCTACTGCAAATAAAAACCAATTATGTACGTAAAACATAAAAACAACTATGTAAAACAAAAAAGACAAATAATGCTAACATTGATGGCCTTCAACTTCGTATCAACAAAGTCATTAGACTTTCTCTTATGAGTGTGGTCAAAAACCTTAACAACTATAAGTTCTCGACCTAACTCTTTCTCATGTACAAAAAATACAAGTCAATATTAGCCAAAAAAGATGTGATACAAATTCATAAATAATATTTATTAAATAAAATATTACTAACTAGTCGCTTCTAATGAACAGTTATGTTGACGAAGTTAGATACTTGGTGAATAAGCTCATCACCCATTCGCCTATTCACTGCCATCATCCGAGAGTACCTCTAGAAGTTAAGGGTAGCCCACTCGTCACACTACGACTCCTACCAATTTTGTGGTATCAAATATGGGTCCTTATCCTCCTTCCAATGGTTGCTTTCGACTCAATTCAGAAATGATAATACCAGAAATGATAGTGCCCACCTTTGTATCCTTGGGGTTGTTGCAATAAATGCTTTGTAATACAAAAAAAAAAAAAATTAGACTTAGTAAAATACAAGGTATAAATATAATTGAATACAGAAATATAAAAATAATTTACTTGTATTTAGTTATGTGGATAAGTAGGCAATCCTCATCATTATCATAGGGAGGGACAATCTAATTTTTGCCCTTTTCCCCCTCTGTGCCTGCGGCATACACAGCGACATCGTCACCCTCATGGAGGACGAAGCTCAGGATCCTCCCATGCTTGACATCTTGATTATGACCTAAAACTGCAATACAAATTAAGTAAGTATAAAAAAAATGAAGTTCATAAAAAAATAATAATAAGAAATTCATTATTAAACTTGAAATATTAACTTACATGTTGGTGCAGATCTTGAACTCGATGTGATCTGATCTGAGCTGAGCCTAAGTCAAAAAAGTTTTGAACCTGCTCTAAGGATGAAGCAAGTAACAGAACATTGGAAGGTGAAGCTCTAGCTGTAAAGGGAGGTGGAGGTACTAAAGCTACAATCGTAAAGGGAGTTGGTAGAGCTGCAGTTGTAGATAAAGAAACCGCTATTGTAGTTGGAGATGACACCTCTACTATAGACGAAAATGAAGCTCCACGACGTCCTCGAAGGGGGTAGCATGTCCTCTAGGCATGGCTATGTAATAACTAGCAAGAAACTAATAACAAACTAACAATAGCTTAAAAGTCAAATAGAAATGCTAATAAATTTACAAGCATACTAACAGTTTAAGAAAAGGTATGAACTAAACTAGTTGAAGTTGGAGATACAGCAAACTAGTTTTCTTTCAAGCATAGAACCGATCATCAAAGGTTAGCATAATACAACTAACAACTGTTCTTAAAACTAAAACTATCAAATTTTAGCTTAAAGGGATATCCTAATTTAAATATTTTTCACACACATAAGATTATTGTTGAAGATGAGATCTGAGAGGATAATGAGAAGAGAGTAAACAAATTATACTTAAGAATGTATTAAGAGATTATAATACTTTATTTGACTAGTTTCATTTCTTTCAAATATAAAATTTAATGAATAAAGAAAATTTTGATAGTTGTCAAACTTACTCTCTTTATGCTAGCTACTTGGCACACCTTAAACACACTTTTAACACAAAAGTAACCCAAGTCTCTCTCTATCCCTTAGCCACACATAAACTATTCATCTATGATAATGATACTTATTAATTAATACTAACTACATGCTACTAACTAAAATATAAGAGTATAAAATTTTGCAGTATATTATGAAATCCTCACACTTAATAATTAACAAATATCTACCTAGATAACATGTTATGATAATCCAATAATTTAATAATTAAGGATGGAGTTTATGTGGCATATTTTTTAAATCATAATTTTGGGAGTTATAAAATTTAAAAAAGTTTCGAATGGTGGAGTTACAAGAAAAAAATCAATTAATTTGAATTTGTAACCACAATTCTTACTTGAGTCTTTAAAATTCAGCATTTTATGACAATTGAACTGTTACAATTCAATATTTGATTTTGTAACTTATATTACTTAATTCTCCATTCATTTTAATTTTAAAATGAAATTTATTTTAATATTATATTGATATAAGAGTTACAAGTCCTTTTACTATACATACCTTTTATTACCACTTTCAATTGAAAATACATAAACAACACTATATACTTACAATTCTTATAATTCCATCTTTATATTCTATTTTATATTAGGCAAGAAAATGTGAAGGCAGGGAGAACTTGTCTCCTTTCTTATGCAGTGGGAGACACACTGTATGTAGTAGCTGACCTGTTGTATCTTGAGGGCAACGTGTCATGAAACCTCTGCATCAATTGAGTTTGGAACTTTTGTGCAATCTTTAGGAATTGTTCATGAAGTTACTCCTTCTTACGCTCTAGCTTCTAATAGGATAGCTGAAAGAAAAATTAAGACTTTGATAAATTTGTGTAATGCTATGCTTGTTCATGTGCTAGTGCTCCATCTAACTTTTGGGAATAAGCAATTTTAACAGCTTGGTACTTGTTGAATAGAATTCCCATTAAAAAAATCTAATAAAACACATTTTGAGTTTTGAAATAATCACAAACCAAACTTGAATTATTTTAAAATTTGGGGGTGTTTAGCATATATGAAAATAGTGAATCCAAAAAGACCCAAAATTGGTGTTTAAGCTTCTACTTGTGCTTTTCTTGGTTATATTTTGAATAATCCTACTTGTAAATTGTTAAATCTTGAAAATAATTCTATTGGACCCAGAAATAATACATTGGAAGAATCTTATGGATCTTCCAATATCAATAATGTGATTATTGAGTCAGCTAATGTTATTTTTCATGAAAATAAATTTCCGTTTAGAAGTATTGGCTAAGAAATTTTAAAAAAATATATTTTTGAAACCTCTTCTTCTACTCCTTCATCTTATAATGAATTTGTGGAACCAAGAATGATTATAAGAGAGTAGAAAAAATTTTTGGTAATGAATATTTAGTTTATAAAGTTGAGAAAAAAACAATTACTTTTTTCAAGAAGCATTAGCATCGTCTAACTCGGTTTTTTGGAAAGAAGCTATAAATGATGAGATAGATTTACTAATCTTTAATAAAACATGGAACTTAGTAGATTTACCTCCAGGTTGTAAAACCATAAGGTGTAAATGAGTTCTTAGAAAAAAATTAAAATCGAATGGTACTCTAGATAAATTTAAAGCTAGGCTTGTAACTAAAGGTTTTAAACAAAAAGAAGATTAAGACTTTTTTGATGCTTTTTCTTTGGTTACTAGAATAAAATATATTAGATTGTTGATTGCTATAGCTTCTATATATAGTTTATTGATACATCAAAAGGATGTTAAGGGATTTAGAAGAACAAATATATATGGATCAACCGAAAGAGTTTAGTTTGAATGGGCAAGAAATAAGTTTGCAAGTTATCTAGATTTTTATATGGATTGAAACACATCCTGAAGCAATGGCATGAAAATTTTGATATGTCCATGATAGAAAATGGTTTTAAATCAAATGAGTGTGATAAATGTCTATACTTGCTTCACAAAAAATTTGGTATGAAAGATCTTGGTGAAGCTAATGTTATTCTTAGCATGAAAATTATCAGAAAACATGATGTATTTAGATCAAGCACATTATGTGAATAAAATCTCACAAAAATAAAATTATGTTGAGTGCAAGCATGTGACTACTCCTTTTATATTTTTACATTAGGTGGTGATTCTAGTTGTTGAAAATCTAGGAAACAACAAATCATTGCTAAGTAAACCATAGACGTAGAGTTTATTGCTTTAGTTTCAGCTAGTAAAGAAGCCACATGGTTGTTAGATTTAATACAAGAAATTCTACTTTTGAAAAAAACTAGTATCACCTATCTTAATTCATTGTTACAATACTGCTACCATTGGTGGAGAAAAAAAAAATCATTTTTATAATGATAAATCCAAATCTATAAGAAGAAAACATAGTATAATAAGGTCATATTTGAGTTATGATACCATTCATGTGAGTTATGTGAAATCAAATAATAATTTTACTGATCCTTTGACAAAATCTCTAATTAGAGAAAAGATTTAGAGTACATTGAGGGGGATGGGTCTTGAGCCTAAACAGTAGGAAACTATCTATAAGGAAACCCAACCTAGTGATTAGAGATCCTAAAAGCTAGGTTCAAAGGGAAAAATGAATCATAGTGTAGTTTGTAGATGTGATGCACAACTAAATATGTAAATGCATATATTTATATATATCTTTACATGATCATATTTATGGTGTATGTACATTTATTTTTCAATGAGATACAAGGTTGAGTTATTTTTTAACTTTCAATGAAATATGCAGCTCTTATGAGTAGAGTATCATAAAATGCAGCAAGATTTCAACTATAAGTGTAAGAGTGGGGCCGCTCCTTTGAAAACTACACTAAATTCTCTATAACACTCATGAAACTGGGATAAACACAAGGCCGTAAAGTGCTAGTTTATGAGTTCAAAATTTGCACCTAGATTATTATATGCAATATACATTTCTTGAATCCATTAAGCAATCATAGTTCAAGGTCATATTACCACTATTGACTTTGGACCAAGTTTTGTAGAAATGCTAGGTGAAAGTTCAAAGCATTGCTAGTTTCATTAAATATGAAAGTCTATTTTTGCCCAATATTCTGTAAAATATATTTTAAATTGTTATTGAAATAAGTGGGGGATTGGTATGACATTTCAATAATTATTATAATTAAGGGTGGAGTTTATGAGGCATATTTTTAAAATTATAATTTTGGGAGTTAAAAAATTCAACAAAGTTTTGGATGGAGTTACAAGAAAAAATTCAATTAATTTGAATTTGTAACTATAACTTTTGATTGAGTTTTAAAATTCAGCATATTATGACAATTGAATTGTTACAATTCAATATTTGATTTTGTAATTTACATTGCTGAATTCTCTATTCATTTCAATTTTAAAATTAAAATTTATTTCATTATTATCTTGATATAAGAGTTACAAATTCTACTACTATATATACCCTTTATTCCCACTTTCAATTGAAAACACATAAACAACATTATATACATACAATTCTTATAATTTCATATTTATATTCTATTATATATTAGACAAGGAAAGGAGTAGGCAGGGAGAACTCGTCTCCTTTCTTATGCAGAGAATTGAGAGACATACTGAGTGTAATAGCCGAGCTATTGCGTCTTGGGGACAACTAGTCAAGAAACCTCTGCATCGGTTGAGTAATCTCAATGAAGACACGAATTGTCTTAAAGAAAACGACATATCATTGGTTCATCTTAGCCTTTACATTTTCTTAACTAAGTTTGAATTTAATCTTATATTTTTAGCAATTTATTTGTTTTTGTAATTTTATTATTGATTGTTGTAATACTGACTAACATAACATATATAACAAGACATTAATAGAGAAACACAAAGGTTAGAGAATTGCATAAAAACACTGTAGCTTTTGTTATTTTACATTCTGGTATAAAAAAAGCTCTTTTTTGTATAATTAAAGTAAAAAAAACAAGGGTTATTTAACAATGCAATGTTATTACAGGGGTTAGAAAACCATAATTTCCAGCAAAGGGCCAAGGTTTTTCAGATGTCAATGGATGCTTAGATGGATCCATTTTCATGTAAGTTGGAATGGTTTCGACACCTAGGTAATGATAATAAAAGAAGGGCATTTGGTATCTTTGGTGTGGGTGTGAGTCCATATGTTCATATACAAGCATCATTTTTATTAACTTTATTGAACAAAAAATTGATGTTTCCTGAGAAAAGCGATCAAAACATATTTATTAGATCACAAATGCAACAACAAAAATTTTAAAAGACAAAATTATATTATACTCAAATCATGCACTTTATTATAACTTGATCCTAAACACTAAAAAAGGAAGATGAAAATACAAAATGAGAACATAAATAGTTGCAATCTCATTACAAATGCCATATTAACGGTAAATAATACACGTAGGCATTTTTACTCAGAGTGAATCTAGCTAAGATAATTTTCACATCTAGTAGTATGCATGAATACAATGTGAGAATGAAAACAGAGGACAAAGAAGAAGAAACAAGAGGAGGGAAGAGGCACAATTACAAAGACCAAGGCATGTTATCATTTCACTGTGTAGACAATAAACCCTAAGCAAACCTTTCTATTCTCAAATGTGCACTTGTCATATTATAATAGAAGAAAATATGAAGTTGAATCAAACATCAGCTAGTTTTGATATAGTAATTAACCACCAATAAAGAAGTAAGAAAGTTCTCCTAATTAGCTAGTGTAGCATATAATACCTCTCCAAAACCAAATGTTCAAACTAAAAAACCCTAATGAATTAATAGAGGCATATCACTATCTCTAAAACCATATGATGAAAATATTTATAGTTTCATGTAAAAAAGAAAAAAAAGGCTTAATAGAATAATTTACTAAAGTACATGAATCCAATGAAAATGATACAACCATACTGCACGACTGTCATTCCAAATTTCCCTCAACTCTATAGTCATTTGGCAAGGCAACATAACATCTAAAAATCAAGGTCCTGAAGCCAGAGATCCACCTTATATTAGCTAACTAGATATCCAAAATGTCTCACGAGACATGTTAGTAGGAAATATATCATAGACATAAGGGGCAAAAAGACAGTTAATTCAAAATGAATAACAATGTACTATTTTGACTGTGAAGAGGTAGCACACATTAATTTATACTAGACTCAATGAAGGTTCCAATCTTAACTAATTAACCAATAGAAAGAAAATGTACCAAGACATGATTAATCACAAATTCACATAATTCCCTCACAAACTTTATAGTACTATTGTAATGGTTCTTTTGATATGGCAACTACTCCCTCTTTCTGCCAACTCTTTAGGAAAGTGCCCCAATAGCCATTTGGATGTAACTTACTCTAGTGCAAATACTGTTGCAATCCACAAACAACTGCCTCATAACTTGGATAAATCGTAAAAATGTTTTCTCAACACAAAAATAAAAGAACCAGAATATGTGTAAGAATCATATTCTGGCAACTAGATATACTTATGCAATCTCCAACATAAGTTTATAAGAAATTCATATTGCCCAATTGCCTCTTTTTTGTTAGTGAACAATTAATACTATTACCAAGAAAATTAATAACTTCACTTTAACACATTGTATGTTGGAATAGCTAATTTAGAATTGTAAAGACCCGAAAAAGAATCAGTAAAATGACAGAAAAAATCTCTTCTCTCCTATGTTTTCATTCTTTGATATTGAATTGAAACAACAAAGTTCAAAGATGTGAAAACTATCCTAGATCATAAATAGCTATTGTAATTTCTGTAATATATATGACATCGCAACAAATAAAGTTTAAATCATTTTGGCAACCAGTGAATTTTTGAGACAATAGTGAATACTAACATCAAAACACTAAAAAGATCAAATATGTTCATATGATACTGCTAAGAGGCAAGTATCATTTAAAAAACAAACTAGTCCAATAAGCTCCACTACAATTAAAATTACTTTATTTTATTATTTTCAAATTGTTTTAACAGCTCCTATAGCAAAAGAAACAAAAAGAAACAAAAAAAAACAAAAACAAAAAAAAAAAAAAAACAAAACAACAAAACAACAAAAAAAACATAACCAAGCAAACGTTGGCACAACTAATTTCAATTTGCAGTTTAAAGGTAAATCTTCTACCACAAAAAAATTTAAACTAGGAGGGTCCAAATTCAACTTCTCAACAAAGTCCTTAATTATTTCAGGAACTAAAACCACATAAAAATAAAGAAAAGTTGAAATTTAACTAACACCTGATAACTGGGATTTGAAGGGCACCAGATAATTAGGAATTTCTGTTAAGAAATGTGAAAGCTGGCTTCTTGAAGAGAATAGCATTTCTGTTGCGGTTTGTGATTAACGAAGAGATTAAAGACAAAATAAAAAATTCCACAACCTAATGAATAGATTCTAGCAAAATGAATCCCTAAACAAACAATGTGTATCTAAAAATGAAATGCAAATTCAAAAACATACCTAAGTGGATGATAGCTTTTCAGTATATTTCAAAGCTGACCAAGGATTTGCGAAGAATACTTGTTATTTGAAAAGAAAACCAATGATTTGCAGAGAAAGGTTGGTTTCAAAGGAAAGAGGGAGAAGAAGAAAGGATATTCGCAAGCTGAGTTTCAATATGGGGAAAGCTATTTGCAATTATCATTCTAAAGGTAAGTACATTAAGTGGTAGACGTAGTACATACAATATTAAAAAATAATATTTTTAATCAGTGTCTTCCAATGTAGACATAAATAATGGAACTAGCAAATATAGAAAACTCTGAAAAAAATAGCACCAAAATTGAACTAGAAAATGCATATGCAAAATAATATATGCATCTGCATTTAAATTTTTTATACACTTTTCTCCGTCTACAATTATGCAGACTCAATTAGATAAAATGTAGATGCAGATAGTGATTATCTGCGTTTGTATTTTCCGAGTCGGTTGAGAGGAAGATGTAATTATGGTAATTTCTTGTAGTTGTTATTCTATTCCAAAGTAATTTGGGGTTCCAAGCTATCTCTTTTCAAGCTGAATGGTTCAGCCTTTTTTGCCCTTAGATTAAGAATTTGGTTGGTAGTATGAGTAGATCTGTTTTTTAGTTATATCATTTATGTCCTTATTTTGACAATAGCAATTACTTTTCCTAATTTTAATCTGTGAATGACAGTAAATCCTTTAATTTTCTTTTTTCTCTGCACTTTTTTTTTTTTTTGGGTATTAGTTAGGGTCATTTTTTGAAACTATGTTGATATACTACAATATTTTAAGCTTTGTTTCAGGACTCAGAAATCTTAGCTTATTGAAGTGCAAAAGCTTTGACAAGGTTCTTGTAAAGTGAATTGATAAATATTGTCCGGTGATGATATGTAGCAACTATTTAGCCAATTATGTACAAGAAACTAGAAATGGAGAAAAAGGACTTGTTTTAGTTTTTCTTATTTAACTATTAAGAAAAGATATCATAGAATAAAAGCTATGTGAAAGGGTATTTTTAGTATTATAAAATTAAATAATTGTGATCTTAAAAATTAAGGACAATTATGTAAAATTTGATAAAAGTACAATAATATCTCCCCAGTTATCATACATTCAAACTTATTATTACATATAGTGTACAAATGTCCAACACTACTAAGAGAATGTTATGAACAGAAAACCAAACATATAAAAGATATATATGTAACTATGATTTATGCAACACCCAGCTTAGCCTTCAGACACTGCAGCACATCACATTCTCATTAAGCCATTGAATTTCACGTTACAAATGAAGGTATTATATTCGAATGATTTCAAATTTTCAATATAAAAATAAAAAATATCACAACATTTATTAAGATAGAAACTAAACTCTCAAGTGTATTCCTTACCAGATGGAACTTTCATTCCTTCTCACATTTTCTAGATTCAAAACCAAAAATTTTGAGAGAAGAATGAGAATTAACATAACTAAGTTTCCCTTCTCATACTTCTCTTACTTGCACGAGATATTTTGCCTCTTTATTTGACACCTTAGCCTAACCGTGTGCTAAGTTTTCTCCCTTGTCCTCCACTAAATTTCATGTCCTATTTTAATACTCCACTAGTGGATTTTGACATGAGTAGTTGTTACTTAATTTCAAAATAATACAAACACAAACCATTTTATTTGAACATAGAAACATATTTTGATACAATAAAAATGTTAAATTAACTAACATGTGACAACAGAATGCCTGGCGAAGGTGTTGTTGCATGTCCCCCAAAGGTTGTACAATGCACTTAGCTTTGTCTATCCAAGTCTTTAGATCTGTTTCATGCTGATGAACATATATTGCAAAGCCATCGCTTGCAACCAGTGCATGGAAGGAAGCAAAAAAAAATTTTCTCCAGTTTTGTATATTTGTTAAGCAGAAACTCCATATAGTACTTCAGACCTAACATTAAGAGGCAGAAAACCCAATAATCTCTTATTGCCTAATCAGACCTGAATTGCTTCACTAGATTCATGGTTAAGTCCATAAAATATTCGATTGCTTCATATGCATAACTAGGCACATAAGATCTTTTTTTGCCATTGAAGTATGGAAAGTGTAACTTCACCTTGTTGGGTGCAAATCCATTATTAGATTGAGTATGCATAATTTGATATGGCTTTTTCTTTTATTCTACTTATAATAGTTGAATTACATGGTAATTGTATTCCATGACTTATTGAAATATACAAAAAGAAATCCTGTTTATATAGGCTATACAAAAATAATTAGAATATTCTAGAATAATGAACCTAAAATAAATCAATGATAATTACATAATTAGTATAATTACATAAGTCAGGCCCAAAAATCTGTTAATTCGGCCCAATATACTTTAATCCTCATCCCCTTAAACTCAAAGTGGTTGATGGGAAACAAGATTGAATTTGGAAACTAGAAGATGAAAATCTTTTAAAGAGAAAGATTTCGTGAAAATATCAGCAATCTGATCAATGGATGGAATTGAAATGAGTCAGAAAGCGCCTTGAGTGAGATAAATGCGTGTGACATGGAATTCAATCACAATATGTTATGTACTTTCATGGAAGATATTATTATGAGAGATCTGAATGATGCTATAACTATCACAATGAAATGAACTAACATACACACCCATGTCATTAAGTAACTAAATTAACTCTATAGTAGTATTAGCAAAGAGCACGATACTCAAACTTTGTAGTAGATCAAGAAACAATAGATTGTTTCTTATTGCTCGATGAAATTAAAGAATCACTAAAAAAGAAACAAAATTCAATAGAAGACCATCTAATAGAAAGTTCACGGGCCTAGTTACAATCAAAGTAGGCAGTGACCCAAAGAAATGATGTAGAAGGATAATATAAACTATGAAAAAGAATAAAAAAGGTGAAGGATAAAAAAGAAAAAAAAAATTCCTATGGATAACAAGTTGGAGGGATAAAGTTGAAAGGTTTTTAAAAGGTAAACGGGAAAAGGAAAAAAAATATTCGTAAGGGTAACAAGTTGGAGGGGTAAGGTGGATTTTTTTTAAAAGTTAAAGGGAAAAAAAATATATTCTTAAGAGTAACAAGTTAGAGGGATAAGGTTGAATTTTTTAAAAAGGTAATAGAAAACAAAAATTAAAAGTAACAAATCGTAGGAAGGTGGGAGTTTTTGAAGAATAGTAAGGGTAAGAAGGGGAGGGAAACTTCTTGGGCTGAGTCCCACAATACACATTGCTCAAGCGGTTGCGCCGCAATGGCCTCCCCAAATAGGGTTAATGTTATAGGTGATGATTTGTCGAAGACATTAGAAATGGAAGCCTAAGGATGGAATTTAAGCTTAGAACTTTAGATAGGTTTCAAATTTCTTCTTTTTCCTTTTTTCCTTTTTTTCTTTTTTCCTTTTTTCCTTTTTTTCTTTTTTCCTTTTTTCCTTTTTTCCTTTTTTCCTTTTTTCCTTTATCCTTCTGTAATTTAATTTGTATATTGAAAAATAATTCAACATTGAGAAAACTATTCAAATTTTAGCTTTGCCAATGTAAGATTTCCTTTTTCTTTTTGTCAATCATGTTAGATGCTTTGCTAAAGTAAGTAGCTTCATTAAAGGATCTGTTGTGGAGTTAGTTATACTTGAGCTAGTATATAGTAGCTTATGCTTTTTAGTTTCTTTTGCAAGAAAGGTAGGTTAAGCATCTTAATTTGAAGTAGAAAAAACACTTGAAAGAGCTTATATTTGTCATGATTTTGCATGATGATTATGGAATTTGTATAAGCTCATACTTTTGTTTCTTTTGTTTCTAGGTTGGTATCTTATACAGGTGAACTATAGAATCACTACAAGTGCACAATAATATCAAACAAGTTCTATTTAAAGAGTTGATATTTGCACTCCAATAATGTATAATTGCACTCCATTTTACTTTTTGACTATTAAATTTTACATAATTGTTCTTAACTTTTAGGATCACATTTGTTTAATTTAATAATTCCAAAAATGTCTTTTCACACAACTTGTACTCCACAATATCTTTTTTTGAATTTACCTTTGTAATACTTTAACAATCAACAGGATGCATTATCAGATGATAAAATACTACAAGATTAAGAGAAACAAGAGAAATTGGAGCAAGCTAACAATGTTAGGATTGAAATATGTTAATGTTATTATCTGTATAGTCAAAAGTTTATTAATATTCTAATTTATATCGTCAAAAGTTTATTCAAATTGTGAAGAGCTTATTGCTTGTGTGCGTGACATTGCTAAAATGTTAGGGTATGAAACAAATATCAAAAGATCCAAACAAGACCGTTACATCATCATTGGTTATAATAAGAAAGGGAAGTACTGTGCCAATAAAATTCCAGTGTAAAAAAGAAAAATAGCAAAGGAGAAAATAACAGTGGAAAGAATGATTAGATCTCGATTTATCAATTGTCCGTTTGAAATTTGGAGGGAAAAAAGGTGATGGATTTTAGAAGGTGGAGATAAAAGCTCTATCACATAATCATAATCCTTCTAGTGACATGTCATGATATCCATCTTTCCGTCGCTTTTCTAAAGAACAAATTTCATGCATCTAAGATGCTAGTTGTGGTTTGTCAAATGAAGAAACCTTTATACAATAAACATCCTCTCAAAAAACAACATTATGGGAAACTTTGAGATGTTTGGAGATTGGATCATAACAGCGAAACTCTTTCTGACCTTTTTCTAACCTATACCATATCCCCAAAAACAACACATGTGAGATTGAGATTCTAACTTATGTCTCTCATGTAACTATAGTTGAATGAAACAAACACAATAGAATAAATCAAGAGACTATAATTTGGTTCAACACCATGCAGAAGCTCATATGGGGACTTATTTTGTAAAACAATAGAGAATGTACCATTAACAATATAAACAATAGTTAGAGTAGCTTCACCCCAAAGTGATTAAGGTAAAAAGGTAGAGTGTATTAAAGTGTTAGCGGCTTTAATAATATGTTTATGTTTTTCGTTTAGCGTTACCATTTTGCTTAGATACCAGGATAAGAAGTCTAAGTAATAGTACTTTCTTGTGCTAAAATTTGAGAAAAGACGTAAAAGTATATTCTTTGTATTGTTAGATCGAAAAGTGTTAATAGTGCAAGAATATTGTATGTGAACCATTTTAGCAATATAACTATAAGAGTTAAGAAGAATTTCAACTATGATTAACAATATAACCAAGAGAAATAAGATTATGAGCTAAAGACAGTATGAGAAATGTATGTGACACAGAAAATGTGTGTGAAAATATATTTTATATGTGTAGTATGCAATGGTGTACCATCAACTTTGTGTATAGGTGAAAATAAATGACAATCATATGTTATGTGATTACAATAAGTAGAATCATGCAACCAAGGTTTATTACCTTATGTGATAGAGCAAGCAGAAAAACTATGAAAAAAAGAGCTAGATTCATTACTAATGTTACCAGACTGAGATTGTCGACATTGGGTGAGGAATGTCAATTCTTCTGATGTAAGTTGCATAGTAAAATTAGAATAAAACTCAAGAACTAGAGTGTTAGCTGTAACTACAACAACTGGACAAAATTGATTCTAATATCGAGGCTTTTGATCAGGGCGATGGTTCTGAGCTTTGTTCTTATTATTATAGTATTCCTCAGTAGTGCGCCATCCAAATTTATGACCTTTTGTTGGGATGACCTTTTGCCTTTTTCATGTAGCACTTAAAATGCCCATGTCTTATAATTTTCACACCATCTTTTTATCTAAATAATTAGACAAAGTAGCCAGAACGATCTGAGTGACTGATGGAAGCCCACCAGCCAAAGATTGAATGGGCCCCTATTAAGAAGAGAAGACTATTAATCCTCAAAATCATCAAAGGGGCCAAAAAGTTGATGAATCTTTGAGCAAATTTATTAGACAACCAATTGATGATCTTTGCGTCATCTGTCTCCCAACCAACAATTTTGGCAACATATTCAACATCTTTGGGATCTGACACCTTGATAGTACCATTAAAATATTCCCAAAAATCTTGACTATGCAAAAACCAATGCATTTGATGGGCCCAATAAGAATAGTTAGAATCATTTAAAATAACAAGAATATGACAAATAACATCAGTAGGAGAAGACTTTTTTTTTTTTTTTTTTTTTGGAACTCTGCTTGGCTGGAAGTTTTGGTGATTAGCCAATCTAATGTTGTCGGTCTTAGGATTTGTATATAACAAGAAAATGGCTTTTTGATTAGGCCAAAGCTTCCCGGAAAAGGTGATGGTGTCTAAATGTTTAGTCAAGGTGTCTATTGAATAAGGACATTGATTTAGAAATTGACTAGGGCAGTGAGATGGTAAGAACCACTCTGATGTCTAGATCTAGTATGCTTAAATTAAAAAATAAAAATAAAATGAGAAAATTTTGATTATATAAACCATATGAAGGGCAATGATATGAAGTTGAACTGAATAGTAATTGTATTGCATGACTTATTGAATATACAAAAATGAATTCTACTTATATAGACTGTACAAAGATACTTATAATATTCTAGAATAATGAACATAAACTAAATCAAGGATAATTACATAATTAACATAAGATTTAATTATACTTTTGGTCCCTTTAGTTAATTTTAGGTTCAATTTAGTCTCTTATGTTTCAATTGCTACAATTCGTTTCCTCTATGATTTCATTTGATGCAATTGGATCCCTACCATCAAGTGCCTTTTCAATTAACATTGATTATAATGACGTGGTGTCTATATGGCATAGTTGACCAATAAAAAAAAATTGCCACATGACATGTAAAAAAATTTACTTAAATAGCATTTGGAAAATATATATATATATATATATTAAATATATACAAATTTTTTTTTTCCTTTCTCTTCCTCACCACCACCTGTCCACCTCGATTCCACCATAGCCACCATACCTTCACTCTTCCATATCCACCATATTCTCATTCCTTTAAAACCACCATACCTCTTACTGTCTCACTTTTTTAGCAATATTTACCCAACCCTAGCAAGCAACCTACTTCAAAAAAAATCAAAATAACCACCAAATTTACAAATCACAAATCATCTCTAAAACCAAATAATGAAATCCTCAATTTCTAATGAGAGTCACATCAATTTTGAATGTCTCTCTCACAAAGCCATGGATTTGCTCCCCAAGCTTGACCATATTCAAACAACTTATTTAGATAGGTATTTTCATCTAATGCTTTTTTCTATTTAATTTAATCTTTCTCCCAAAATTATTTTATGAGGAATTTTCTCCTAGGGAGGGACGGAAAAAGTAGGGGCAAGCATACAACCCGGACCAACTGTAAAACCAGCCCAAAACTGACCAGTATGGCCTAACATAGACCCAACCCAAAATACCACTTTTAAATTTTCTTGAAATTTTCATACATTTATTAAGCCGGTCATTTTGGTGGGTGGGCCTTTTTTTACTATTCGGTTAATCGACCTGACCATCTTAATATAACATTAGCCCAAGTTGGTACCAGCCCATTCTAACATAACCCCATTCCACATCCCTCCCTATGTTCAGCCCAAATTAAACACAAAAACTATAACATTAATACCACTCTAATATTGGGGCAGGACAAACACATCAGAGACAAGGCTTGGCTTTGGCTCTCTGCATCTCAGTGAGAGGTGGATGTTATCTGAATCTTAAACCATGCTTCTTTACTTCTCCTCTCATCTTGCTGTATCCTTGAAGGCTTAAAATGCTTCAATTGCAGACAACCTCTATTTCTCCTTTCTCCATCTTTTTCAATTGTTGTTGTCATGATCTCTCACAGCCTTATCTCTAAACTGATGTGTAGTCCCAAATTAGGAGCTCGATATTTAAATCAAAAATTAACATTGAATCAAGTTATATTTAACAGAGGGTTTGTATCTTGAACATTTTTCACCTAAAATATTTGACTGAACATCTGGTTGTGTTTGATTTGGCTTCATGTGGCTCAATTTCCTCATATCTGATGTTATTTGTTTTTGTTTTTAAATTATTAATTTATTTGTGATTTGTGAAAATATATGTTACAATAATAGTGATTGTTTCTTTAATTTCTGTGTTTTTATTGTCTTTTGAGTGTAAAATTTAGGATTTGAAGGTTGTATATTGTGTCGATGAACAACTAACCGATATAACTATTTTTTTAGCAGTTGACAAATCTTGCAAACTAATTTTTTCGGTTTATCAGTCAGGTGTCGCGGGTGATAACAGGGTCAAAATCGACTTAACCCGACCGCCTATACACCCCTAGGAAAAAGATCAGTTAGAAAAAAATTCTATTATTTGTTTAGTATGACAGTAAATTAATCTATATCCTTAATTTTGTATTTTCGTGTTCTAATTTCATTTATAGTAATACTAATAGCCGCCATTATTGTGTGCTAGTGGAGCATTCTTTTTTCTCCTTCGTCATATTCTTAGCGTTTTTTCTTACACAACATTTTCACTCGTCAGATAGATCTATTTTCCACATCGTTAATTTTTATGATTTGTAATTATTAACTCCAATGAAGGTTAAGGTAGTGATGTTACAGGCGCTGGAGGCGCCCGCCTAGGCGTTCAAGAGAGGTGAGGAGGAGACACACTGCCTGAAGACCCCTCAGGCCAGTCAAAAAAGCATAGACATGCACCTTTGCCGCCTTAGTCAAGTCAAGAAGCGGCAGAGGCGATCGCCTGCAAATCTGAAAATATGGCAGTTTTTGCAACCTCTGAGTTCTTGATTTTTTGGCCTTAAATTGAAAGCTAACCTTTACTTTTTGTTAGGGCTTGAAATCCCCACATGGAGTTGAGAATAATGAAGCTGAGAAAGCCTGCAAAAGTTGCCGGAATCTGGTAGCAGTACCAATCACAGTCGATGAAGGTAGAAGCAGATGGAGAAGACGACGCTTTTTTACTTTTCTTTTTTCTTTTTCTTTTTTTTTATTATTATTGTAATTCACACTTTCCAATTGCTGGTAAATAAATAATAAAAACAAATTATTTGGTTGGTAAATTGGCCAAAAAGTCTTAATGTAATGGTCTAAATTAATTGAAAGGAGGATAATTATGACTTTTTCATAAAATAAAGAAATCCTAATTTTATTTATTTTTAGCCTATATAAGTTTGCCTCTGGGTAGTAGTAGTAGAGTATAATAAAACTCTTTCTTGCAAAAACCAGTAAATAATACAACTCTTTTCTTGCAAGAGCAACTAGAATTCTTTTCTCATTCTTCAAGTACATTACTTTAATAATTTTTTTCTTTTTTTCTTTTTCTTGTAAGCATCAATTGTTTTTTGTTTTTAATTTTTATAAACTTTTTTTTTTCTCATTCTCCATGTACATTGTACTTTGAATAAAAAAAATAAAATTCTTGTAAGCATCAATTATTTTTTGTCCTTAATCCTTATATGCTATTAGTTTTTTTAATAAATTTAACTATACATAATAAAAAAAATTCAATTTTCCTTGCAAGTTTGATTTTTAGATACTTACTTATACATACTGTGTATTATTGATATTGAGTCTATTACTCTATTACAAAATAATGTTTATGTTGTTCTATTTGTAAAAATATGTTTTGTTGTGTAGCTTGTGTTTACTCATTACTGTGGGTTCTATAGCATTCAGGCATATCAGCATATACATCAATTTTTTTGTCCTTATATGTTTCTTTAAATAAATTTGAGAAATTATAAATTAAACAAAATTCAACTAGGAAATAGAAATATAGAATATCTCTTAAACTGTTTTTGTTTTTCTAGAAGTTGAAAAAAAAAAAATTTAATTTATTTTATGATGTTGAGTTGAATTATTTATTCAAATATTGATCCTTTTATTTATTTAAAATTTATATAATCACTTGCTATGTATTCTAATTTATTATTTTTTAGATTAGTATTCATACTAGTATATCTAGTAGAATTTTGATAATTATCGCCTCATTTTACTCAGGCTATCGCCTTTTTAACGCCTCTCGCCTCAAGCTATTTTGGAATTTATTGCCTTATAGGTGCCTTTCACGACAACACTGGGTTAAGGTCAAAGTTTATACTTAGATTTGGAGTTTCTTCGTACGTTTTCGTGCATGTCTGCTTGTTTTTTTTAAATTGCTAACTGTTTGTTGTTATTGGTGCTGTCAATTTGTGAAGAAGATAAATTGGTGAGGAAGAGAAAGGAAGTGGTTTTTTTATTAAAAAAAATTAATGCTATTTTTCTTTTAAAAATTTAATTTTTAATTTAATTTTGATATAAAATATATATAAGCCATTTGATTACTTTTCGTTTGTCACATATTGGACACAGTGGAAATTGTCTGTCCACGTCTGCCTAATTAGTGTTAATTTGAACGGTAATTGACAGCAAAGATCTAATTATATCAAATTAAAATATGTGTATACCTAATTACAATAATTGAAACACTAAACGCTGAATCAAACGCAAATTTAAATTTTAAAAACTACAAATATAATTAAGCCTTAACATTATTACACAAGTCTAAATTTTAAAATCTATTAATTCGACCAAATATACTCTAATTATAATAATAACTATTTGGTACTGTCATTGAACAATCTCTCTCTATCTAAAATCAGGGGAAAAAGTGACAAGAGCTTTGCTAGCTAGCTAGCACAGAAGTGGAGATCATGGATGTGTGGTCACTCACTGCATGTATTTAGCTCATCACAGGAAAAGTCGATATGAATTTAATATATAGCACATGGGGTTTGGAGGAGGTCGGCTTTGGGCAACCATCCATCGACCATCAACATGAATAGTGTGGTTATCTGGTTAAAAATATATAATCGCTTATAATACTAGTAAATATGGTAATGGGTTCCAATTGTCAAAGTATGTGTCGAGGGGCGGACCCAGAATTTTATGTAAATTACTGAATTTGAGGCATTACTAACTTTAATCGAAGAAAATGTATTTTCCCTATTACAATACCCAATACTCAAATAATATAACCCAATCCCCAGTGGTGGAGTCAAAAAAATTTAATGAATACGTACTGAGATTATATATATTTACTGACTTTTACATTCGAGATAAAAATAATTAATTTTAAACTTTCTTAATAGGTTTTTATAGGTTTTTTTGTTGTTGTAAAACTAACTATTTTATTCAGAATTTATAATATGAAAATTACACATGCAAATTCTCAATTTTTATGCTTAGTATTCTATCAACATGTACTTTGAAGATAAAAATAAAAAATAAAAAATAAAAAAATTTAATATTATAATACATAATTTGATTTTTAGTTATAGATGAACTAATTAGAAATAACTTCACAAGGTTTAACTATTCATCATAACATAAATTGTTTAAAAGTTACTAAAAACATACAAAATTTTATTTTATTAGCAAATACTAAAAGTTGTTGAAATTGAAAATTTATATTTCTTAAAGTTTAAATTAACTACTAATTTGATTTTATACATATTTTAAAATAATATTATTGACTTAAAATTATTTTATTTTTAATGAGTTTAATTTATTTTGTCAAAATTTTCTGATATGTGCATAAAAATTTTGTGCATTATAAGAAATTATTTTATCAAACTGAAGTGTGATCAATTGATCCACTAATCAAGTATGCCCAACCCAATTCGATACCCACCCCACCAAACACACTCAATTTAACATATTCATCATATTACAATACCCAACAATAACTGATTTTTGATTCTCTAAAAAAAGAAAACAAAAAACACAATTTTTTTGGCCCAAAAGTTACAATATTATCATATATATTTTTAAAAAGCTTATGGGCCTAATTTTTTGAGCTTTTAATCCAAGCCTAGTTTAAAACCAATACTAACAAAAAATCAAATTAATCTTCTTACCAAAAAGAAGTAAATCAATCCAATGATTTTGGTTCTTTTGGTTCGGTTATTGTATATATATTATGGCTCATTTGACATCGTATAAAAATAATAATATAATAGATCTGTTTGGTTAAGTTTTGTGTAAAAATATTTTTTTAAGTAAAATTATTTTAAAAAAAATACTATATAAAAAGCTCAAAAATATTTAGATAAGTTAACATAATTAAAATCTAAAAATATTATTTTATTTTTTTTGTTAAAAAAATATTGAGTATTAAAAATACTAAAAAATTATTTCGACAAATATTATAATTATATTTATCTAAATAAAATTATTATTAAAAGTGAAGTTTGCTGTGGCAGTGAGAGGATGAGTGGGAGTGGAGAGCGTGACCAGTGACCGGAGGAGGAAGATCAACTGAGGAGGAGCAACAAAATGGTCAAAACGGGGACTGATGTAATAGTCAGAAACCAAGAAGACTACCTACCTCTTGGTGGAGATGCCAGTAGAAAAATTTCCTACAAAGATTCTGTTATAGGAGGTATGCCAACAGGAGAAGATATGGAATGTGAGGAGCAAAATGATGTTGGAAGGGAAGGAGAAACGCTTGACATGGAAAATGATGATGATAGCGAGGAGAATGAATCAGTGGAGAGTGAGGATTGCCCTATAATCACTCTCATAAAGGAGGAGAAGCAACGAATTCGAAAACCTTAGCGTACTTCAGTTATCATAAAACTGCTTGGAAAAAGGATTGGGTATAAGTTCTTCTGCAAAAAGTTATACCAAATCTGGAAACCAAAAGGAGTGCTTAAGGTGATGGATTTGGGGAATGACTTTTTCCTTACTAGATTCTCACAAAAAGCTGATTTGGATTTTGTAATTCATGGCGGTCCTTTGGTAGCAAACACAGACAAAGTCGCAGTATGGATAAGATTACTTGGCATCCCGATTGAATACCATGAAGAACAATTTCTAATGAAAATGGCTAAAAGACTCGGGTACCCAATTAAATATGACAAAACAACCAGTATGACTGATCGTGGCAATTTTGCAAGTATATGTGTAGAAGTGGATTCAACAAAACCTTTGGAAGTCTAAATACAGATTAAGGAAGCAAGTATGTCAGTTTGAGTATGAAGGTTTACATCTTGTGTGTTTCAAATGTGGGCTATATGGGCACACAACAAAACTCCGGCCCCATGCAAAAGAAACATCCAAGGAAGCTCATGAGGAGGAATATGCTGAACAGGTAGTAATGGAAGATGTTGATCCAAGGTGAATAGTACCACTAAAAAAACCGATGACGGCTGCGACCACCCACTATGGTGAATGGATGCTGGTGAAAAAAGGTCAACGTACAGGTAAGGCAAAGGGCATAATGGGAAAACTTGAAAAAGGAAATAATATTAAGTATGCCCAAAATAAGAGGAATAATGGACAACCAAATGCCAAATGGACAATCAAGGCATGCAGAAGGGGGTAGTATTGAATCAACATACGAAATCCTAGGCAGTAATCATGGCATGGGGGAAGAGGAAGATACCATAAGTGAAAGGATGGCAATCACGGTGCATGGTGAAATCACATAATTCAAGGCTAGTAATAAGGCTATCTTTAAAAGGAAAGTCAACACGTCTCCATGGTTGATGGAAACAGAGGCTAAATACGTGCTTTCTGATGACATACAAAACCGGAATGGCCTAAGTGTGTTTGGAATGGGACACAAAGTAATAAGATTGGGCTGAACAATGGGCTGCCTAAGGAAAATGAGGCTGGGACGGTGGCTAAAAGACATTACTATGGGCTGAATAATGGGCTCCAAGTGGCAGCTAAGACAAGCGGACTGAATATGACAAAGCATGGCATGAATGTCTCCAAAGGCAATACAAATAACAACCAGGTTCTGACTCTTACTCATGTAAGCTCAACCTACCCTCTAGGTGAGTATTCTATGATTAGAGAGAATGGCACACAAGAAAGTGAGCAGTTGAGGAAGAATGAAGATTGGCAGCACCCTCCTAAACAACCAGACAGGGACCAAGCTCCAAGAGAAAGAATGGAACATAGTATGACAATTAATACAGCCCAGGATTAATACATTTCCTAGTTCTTGTCCTTCTTTCCTTTCAAGTTTTATTAATGATTAATACATTGATATGCAATTGTCGTGGAGCTGGCAATATGCGTACAATTCACATGACTATTGATTTGGTTAAGATGCATAAAGTTGATTTGCTTGTGTTAGTTGAAACGAGAATCAGTGGTAGTAAAGGAAGCAATTAAAAAACTTGATTTTGATCATGCTACCCGAGTTAATGCAAGGGTTTTTTCAGGAGGAATATGGTTTTTATGGAAGGATTCCATAGGAACCATCACAGTTGAAAGCTCTAGTAACCAACATATTAATATGCATATAAAGGAGACAAGTCATGAGTGGTGGTTTACGGCCGTGTATGGTAACCTGAATGATAACATATGAACAAATTTTATGGGAGGATCTCCAAACTTTGGCGCAAAGACAGAAGAACTGGTTGGTAGCTGGAGATTTTAATGATATAGTTGATAGCTCGGAGAAAACAGGCTGGGGACTAATTGATATAAATAAATGTATGTTGTTTCGAAATAGATATGAACGGTGCTACTGGATAGACAAGGGTGTAGCGGGACAAAGGTTTACTTGGTAGGGACCTAAGAGAATGGGACAAGCTAGAGTTTTGCAAAGACTTGATAGGACCTTTTATGACTCTGATTGGAGAACTTTATTTCTAGAAGCTATAGTCCAGGTCCTTCCAAGAGTTGCCTCTGACCATCACCCACTTCTTATTCAGATTGATGGTAGGAGCAATGATCTAATGCAAGATTATTATGGACTAAACCATCAAGAGGAGTTAATTTGGTTCCAAAAATCAAGATGTAATTGGATCAAATTTGAGGATAAGAATTCCAAGTATTTTCATACAAAAACTATAATTCGCAGAAGGAAAAGCAAAATTGTAAAGACCAATTTGGTAATTGGGTACAGGACCAAGATGCTATCAAACAAATGGTGCAAAGCTTTTTCTGTGACCTTTACAGTAAAGACAGGTTAGTAACTAAATTGCAATCTACTATTACTTTTCCTAATATTGATACAGTAAGTGTTACGAAAATGGAGAGCCATATTCACATTAATAAGATCCATGGGGCCCTATTCCAAATGGGACCTTCCAAAGCCCCTGGGATAGATGGTTTCTAGGTCTTTTTTTTTCAAGACACAATAGGAGCGTGTAAAGCACTCGTTATTCCATATGGTGTGACAGGTGTTTAATGGTGAAGAGAGTATAGCTGCAATAAATCAAACCCTGTTAGTCCTCATCCTAAAGATTGATTGTCCAGAAAAACCATACCAATTTCGATCAATCAGCTTGTGCAATGTGGTCTACAAATTGGTTACAAAAATAATTGTTAACCGGTTGAAAAATGTTCTCCCAAGGGTGATTTCTCCAAATCAAACTAGCTTTGTTCCAGGAAACCATATTCAAGACAACATATTTTTAGCCCCGGAGTTGATCCATTCCATGAGGAATATGAAAGGGAAGCAAGGTTTTATGGCCCTAAAGATTGATCTGGAAATGGCCTATGATCGGTTAGATTCGGACTTCGTTGCAGACACGTTAAATTTGTTAGGAATTCCATAGAGCATGATCAAAGTAATTTTGGATTGTATTTCCACACTTTCTATGCAAATTCTTTGGAATGGAAATCAGCTGGAGAATTTCAAGCCTACTAGAGGAGTTCGCCAAGGTGATCCTCTATCTCTGTATCTTTTTGTTCTTTGCTTGGAAAGATTAACTCATCTTATCCAAGAACAAATAAACCAGGGTGATTGGAAACCAATTCATATTAGGAGGCAAGGAATTCAAATCTCTCATCTCATGTTTGTTGATGACCTCACCCTTTTTGCAGAAGATTCGAGGAAGCAAATTGAGGTGGTAAATCAAACTCTTAACAAGTTTTGTGCTGCCTCGAGACAAAAGGTTAATTCCTCCAAGTCTCATATTTTTCTCCAAAAATGTTCAGCAAGATGTAGCTTAGGACATTACAATTGCTTGTGGCTTAGAAGTAACTAATAACCTGGGATGTACCTTGGTATTCCACTGCATCATGGAAAGGTAACAAAGCAGACTTTTGAATACGTGGTGAATAGAGTCTGTAACCGTCTATCTGATTAGAAAGTGGAGCATTTATCTTTGGTGGGAAGGTAATGTTAGTAATTATGTCTATGCCTAGCTATGTTGTGCAGACAGATAAGATGCCGAAGGACGCTTGTAATGAAATAGAAAAGTTGTGTAGAAACTTCATGTAGGATGATACGAATGCAAAGAAAAAAGCTCATCTCCTAAATTAGGAGACAGTGTGGAAGACTAAGTGGGAAGGAGGACTTGGGCTACGACACCTCCATTTGATGAATGATGCTTGTTTAATGAAATTGGGTTGGGGTATTGTCTCGAAGAAACAGGGTTTATGGATAAAAGTGTTTTATCATAAATACATAGCTAACCATGGGATGCCTAATCCCATTCAAAAGCGGCCAACTGATTCGCACATATGGAGAAGCATTGTTAATATTTAGGGAGAGTTGATGAAGATGGAGCTTAGGAGATGGACTGAAAATCCAGTTTTGGATAGATAATTGGCTGGATATGGACCAGCCTTTTATGTATCATGCTATCATGCCAATACCGGAGGAGGAGATGAACAAGACAGTGAGTTCCTTTTGCTTAAACGGCGACTGGAATTAAAGTCTCTTGCACGCGCTCCTTCCGATTGATATTTACGGGAAGATTCGTGGTATTCCACCACCAAACGTTTCTTATGATCAGGATATGGTGATCTGGGGTGGAACGTCGAATGGATTATTCACCATTGCCTCGGCTTACCACAACTTGAATGCACAAAATGAACCTGGCAGCCTAGATAAAACTTGGAAGGCAATATGGCACTATCCGGGACCTCAGAGAATACGAACTTTTTTTTGGTTAGTTTATCACAATCGGCTAATGACGAATGAAGAGCGTGTTAAGAGGCATTGTGCCACTAACGCCTCATATGCACTGCCCCTTATGAATCAGTGCTCCACTGCCTCCGTGATTGTAGACTCTCCCAAAGTGTACGGATGCAGCTAGTTAAAAACTAATCCATTGCTTTGTTTTTTAGTACGTCCCTACTTGAGTGGATCAAACTGAATCTGTCCAAGAATTTAGGGCCCGGTGACATGTATTGGAGGATTACATTTGGGGTTGCCTGTTATTTCCTTTGGAAGTGGCGAAACGAAAGCGTGTTCGATTTGGATTTTACTGCCCCTCATCAACCAGTTGCTGTTATTTTAGGAATGGTTCAGGATATTATTAATGCTTACAAGCCGGATGGTGCTATCCCAGTGGAAAGGAGTAGGGTGTGTACCTTGCTAAATTAGCAGAAGTCTCCTGATGAGTGGGTTACTTTAAATATCGATGGAGCTAATGCAGGAGGTTTGATTCGGGATGCTACAGGTAATTGGTTAGCTGGATTTGGAGCTGATATTGGTCATTGCACGGCCATGAGTGTTGAATATGGGCAGTATACTATGGTCTCAACCTTGCTTGGAATGAAGGATATAGGAAACTTAAGGTTCAAGTGGACTCCAAAACTGTGGTTGCTCTAATTGTGGAGAATGACAGGATCGCAACAAAACATAGAAACTTAGTGGCAAGAATTCATAAGCTTCTTTCACAGGATTGGATTGTTCAAATCAATCATGTGTATGTGAGTGTAATGCTTGTGCTGATTGGTTAGCTATGACTACAGCAGGTGGTAAACCTTGACTCCCATCATCTTGTCGTCCCCCTAAAGATTTAGAATTACACCTGCTTGGAGATCTCTTAGGAGTTGCTAAGCCCCGTTTCATTTTGTGTTTATTAAAATTCATTTGAGGTCCCTTGTTTTCCTTTTGAAAAAATTTCATTTTCTAATTTAAGCTATTAGCAAATTTTAGGACTCTAAAAGCCCAAAAATATTTTTCTTTAAAATTTAAAAAATAAAACCTCTATGACCATAAAGCTTTGTAGAAAAGTTTAAACCCAAAAATTGTTTTAAAATCAAAACCAAACAAGGGCATTATAAAACTATCTAATTGATTCTTGTATAGCATTGAACACAACATGATAATATAGATTTATATTATTAATCCCCTCTTATATGCTTGATAGTAGAAAGTTATACACAGTGGTGAGGAAAATGATAATACAATAGTATAACAATATAACTATACAACCTAATACATATATTGTATAATCCTACACTATACAATCTTATACGATGCATCAAACGAGCCATTAACTAAATGTATTAAAATCGATTATAAATTGAAAAAACAGTTCGGTTTTAAATACTCCTAAAAATCAAATCGAACTGATTCCATCCTAACTTGGATGATTTAAAACTAATCACATCTTCAAACAACATCATTACAATTTATTAACATATAACAAAAGGAGACAAAAATCATAAAAATAAAAACATTACTAAAAATAATGACCAGAAGAAGATGACGTGAAAACAAAGGGATTAATTATGAGAACAATATCAAGCAACTAATTTTACAACTGCTTTCTCTTCCCTTCCTTACATAATAAGTGAGTCCTAGAAATTCACTTACTTGTAGGAAGTGCGTAAACGTAGGCATAAACTATGCAAATTTAGTGATTCCTACCAAATCAAAATATATTATTTTAAAAATAATACATATATTCCACAATTGTTTAAAAAAAAAAAAAAAAAAGACAAGGGGGGCAATATGCACCCACTCTAGCTTCATAAACTGATGAACCAACTAAGGTCTTCGCATCATAAATACAAAGACTGGTCATATGTCAGTAGAAACGACCATTACCGACCATATAAGTAATGTAATTTGTTTGATTTTAATTATACATACCTAATATAAACTTTTATTATATCAAGATATAGCTTATTAAAAATTTAGTTCTTAATATTATACACCAAATTTATCAATTTCTTCTTTTATACATATAGGTTGGAGAAAAAATTGATAACGAAAATGACTGCATGAAATTACCTGGAATATGAATTAAGGAGACTTCTTACTACAATATAAGTTCACAACAACAGTCACATTGCAATATTTTTAAAATAATTGCCAAGTGTGGTAGTGCAACGAAAATAACTCGTTATATATAATTGCTTTTATGCAAAAATTCCACATTGTAACCAAAAAAAAAATCCGTTGCATAAAAATGGAGTTAGAAGAAGATACTTTTATTTGGCAAAGAGATAAAGATAGATGTGATGTAATTTGTATGGTTGATAGATAGCTAGATGGTGGTGATAAATTCATCTTGTAAAGAGAGCCAGATGAACTTAATGTCATTAAATAATCTACTTCTATTCTTCCTACCAAGGCAGATGAAGTGAATATATTTATTTACATTTAGTTATTTATTAAATCAGCGGCACATGTATAGTACTCCCAGCCCACGCACTATATATTTGTTTAACCTCTTCTTGGGTTGCCAGAACACAAAAATAGAAACACTTGCACACATAGATAGCACCACTGCTTTTAACACTACTAGCTACCACTAGCAGTGTTCTGTAGCTACACACCAGTCCTATCTACATGTCTGCTCAGATGGTTGAGACAAATGGTCGAACAGTTGGTGGCACGGAGCACAGCTGGTGCAGAGCCGTGCCCGGTGGAACCGGCATAGCTGTGTTGGCAATTCTCACCTCAGAAGCACCGAAATTTTCACATCTCCAAACTGCCCTTCAGAAACTACAGAAAGCACATCCAATCCTCAAGTCTAGGCTCGTTTCCAACCCGAATACCGATACATTCTCGTTCCTCACTTCCCCTACTCCTTTTGTCCAGATCAAATTCTTCGACCTCTCTTCAACTTACCAAATCCTCCAAAAATATTACACTAACCCCACAAACGAAACTGTCTCTCCCTTCCAACTGATCCTGGAGCATGAACTTAACCAAAACTGTTGGCAAAATCCTAGCCGACCATCATCTACAACCAGTGACATGTTCTTTGCAACCACTTATGTCTTGCCTAATACCAAGTGTGTGGTTGTGTTCCGGCTTCATGTCTCTGCGTGTGATCGAACAACGGCTGCTTCACTTCTAAGAGAACTGCTTATGCTGATGGAGGAAGAAGGTGCAGGTAGTAATGGAGGGGTGCAAAAGGAAATTGTGAATAAAGGGAAGGTTAGTTTGGGAATTGAAGATTTAATTCCTAATGGAAAAGCTAAAAATCCATTGTGGGCACGTGGAGTGAACATGCTTAGTTACTCCGTGAACTCTCTCGGACTAACCAATTTGAAATTTAAAGATTCAAAGTCACCAAGATCTTCTAACGTGGTGAGGCTGCAACTAGATCAAAACGACACCGAAACAGTTCTTGCTGTAAGTTAAGAAATATTAATTATAATTTTTTTAATATATTAGACAGATCTAGTAGTGGTCTTAACACTGCAAGAAAATCAACCCTTTTCCTACAAACAAAAGTTTGTCAGTATTATCTATATTACCCACAAACACACCAAATTTTGTTAACTATACAATTGTGCAGGGTTGCAAGACAAGAGGGATTAAGCTATGTGGGGCAGTAACAGCAGCAGGATTACTAGCAGTGCATAGCACTAAGCCTAAGCGCAGCTCAAAGAAATATGGTACCGTCACTCTCACTGATTGCCGTTCAGTTCTTGACCCACCTCTCTCCACTCACAATTTTGGTAAGACAGGTTCTTTCTATTCTCATCATAGATGTCAATTACAACTTCTAGTTATGGGCACTTTTCATTTATACACGTACCTACCTAAACTAAAACATCAATGCTATGTGTTGTGTCTGTTTCTAGGTTGTTATGGGCATGTAGAAGGGCTATATATGCTATATTCATTGCATGCCATTATGATTAAACTAGACTATGCATATCATAACACATAAAATGAAGGGAAGACAGTGTTTAATTTACTTCCGTTAGTTTGGTAGGTATTAATGAGTTATGTGGAATTTGAATGGAAAAATAGAATATTGTGAAATTGAATGATGATTCATTTTGTTTGGTAGTCTCAATCATAAACAATCATTTCATAATTCTATTTATTTATTTAATATGCATTTTTTTTGATGTGAAATAACAAAATTAAAATGAGAAATAAGTAAAGTAATATAATTTATGAAATTTTTATATTTCTTAGTTTTTGTTAATTTATTTTAAATTATTATTATTTCTTATACCTTTTACTTATATTTATTTTATTAGTTCTAACTCTTATTATATATTAATACTAATATTTTAGTTTAAGATTACTTTATTTATTTAATATTAATTAGTTATTTATAATTTTATTAATTTTACTATTTAATATGATATGAAAGATATTTTTATCATTTGACTAAAATGAATTGATTTATTATTATTTTTATATACAAAGTTTTTATTTCATTATTTTATGATATTTTTATTATTTAATGTGATATAGAGAGTAATTTTTATAATTTGACTAAACTAAATATATATTATTTAGTTTATTTATTTTATATTTTATATATTTATAACTTTTTATGTAAATATTTATTTTAAGATAAGGGTACTTTATCATCTGACTAAATTAAACTGATTTTACAGAAGTAGGAATAAGGAATCATACCTCCTAGATAAACATTCCAAGATTAATTACCAAACAAAAATAATAACCATTCTACATAAACATACATGAATTGAAATTTTTACATAACAAATTAGCAAAAACCTTTGATCCTATTGTCGATTATTAGAGGTAATACAAAGTGTACCTTAATATTTAGGTTGAGATTAATTATGTAAAATTGGTACTGGCCATAGGTTTGCATTCTTTTTTCTCTAATCTTGAACTATTACGGTATCCACTTAAAGTTGATAATTAATTATCTAAATTAAAATACGAATGCAAGTGAGTTTTCTGAGAGTTTGAATATTTGACGTTTCTGAAAGTAAATTAATGAAGTTCTTAAACAGTTAATGAAGATTTAAATAAAATTTCAAGTTTCTCTCTCTCTACATAGAGAGGAGATATATATATATATATATATATATATAGAAAGAGAGAGGTAAGATGCCATCAATAGGGCTTATCGTTTGAACCATTAGTAAATGCGTTTCTGAAGTACTAATTTATTAGAATGGTTAGTTGATCAGAGGATTCAGAACAAATCCAAAGGGGAGCCACCGCCATTCCTTAATTGATCTGTTCTTAATTACAGTATTTATGGAGTTTCTATCTTTTTCTTTAACACAAAAGAAAAAGAAAACAACTTAAACTTTATTTTACATGCGTACATGTAACAAATCCCGAATCTTGTTTAAAATAGAGTTTTGATTATAAGAGAGACCTAAGTGTAACTCATAAACTCAACGAGATTCTTACGAATAAAAAAACAATGAACAAACTATTACCAATTGAAGAAAATACTTTATCATGTTTAGGTTTTTATCATTCTGCCATCCTGAACATCCACGAGATCAAAGGAGGAGAAAGTTTCTGGGAGCTGGCCAAAAAAACTTATGGCACTTTTGCAAACTCAAAGAACTCCAACAAGCACTTCACGGACATGGCTGACTTGAACTTCCTCATGGTCAAAGCCATAGACAACCCGGGCTTGACCTCATCGTCTTCGTTGAGAACGTCGATTATGTCGGTTTTTGAGGACCCTGTTATAGACTTAAGCAGTGAGAAGCAGAAAGAGATTGGGTTAGAGGATTACATGGGGTGTGCTTCAATTCATGGTGTGGGACCATCTATTGCAATTTTTGACACCATAAGAGATGGAAGGTTGGATTGTGTGTGCGTGTATCCGACGCCATTGCATTCAAGGGAACAAATGCAAGAGCTGGTTGATAATATGAAGGCCATTATTGTTGAAGCAGGGAATGTACATGGTTGAGAAAAACGACAAATAGTATTTCTGTGATTCTCATTCTAAGGCACAGAGAACTATTAATCCAAGTTCTTGAATTGTTTTCTTTTACATCCTCCAAATATTATACTATATTTATCTTCGGGTTGCTATAAGATTAATTTCTTGAGTTTTCTATCTACTTGTTGCTATAAGATCAATGAGGCTAAGGTTACTTGTTAAGGTGCTATATCATATTATATTTATTAAAAAGAGACTATACATGCTAATTGCTTTACATGTGTACATTTTTATCTTTATGTAATTACTGTCATGTGATACTATAATTTTATATACACAATTGGAAGCCACGTGGATAATTGCTGTACACCTAAAAAAAAAAAATTTCAAACTGCACTTTAAAAAGAAATAAGAGAAATTTTAGTAAATCCTCTTTAAAAGTATTTGTTAAATCCCAATAATGACTGGGCTGGCGTGCCGGTGCAATAGTCAACTTCTCGATCATGTAGACCTGTAAGATAAAAAACTAGGTGATCGGGCAATTCTCACAGACACTCCGATACCAAAATCAGAGTTGGATTATAATAATAATATTTCTAGAATGTAAAGTGAATGATATCAAAACTACCTTTTTGGTAACACTACTGCAATATATATAGTATTTTGTGCCCATAGACAACATGCCACGTGTCTAGTTAATCAATGTGTCAATTATTTCTGTCATGTGTCACGTGTCATGTAGATATTGACTGGGGCAATATGATAATATCGCTAGTCCCAAAAAAAAAAAAAAGTTCAAGAATATGAACTGTGCAATGTTGTCAACCGAAATCTTCCAGGAAGGTTCCAAAGAGCACATGGTCATAGGATGCTAAGTGGTAATCGCTAGTTAGTAGGGTGCCAAGTGGTAGGGAGTCATGACTGGTCTATCAGTTAGTAGTATACCCTATAGCCAATGACATGTGATGTTGTGGCATATTATTTTATGTACAATCTTATTTATATTATTAATAAATATAAATGGCAAAATAATTATGTATAATAGTTATTAATTAACCATCATGTACCCAAATAATTAAAGCAATAGAAATAAGCATCATGATAAGATCATGTTAATTAGATGTATTTCCTTTAAGCTTAATTCTTAAATGTTCCTAATCGTAGGATTACTAAATAGGGCATTAGTGAACCTAGATAGATTAGTACATATCTAGTTAGCTCAAATAATTGAGGGTGACTGATCTCATAGTCACTTATGTATGAGACACTAAGACAGATATGTAGGTGCTCATTAGAGAATGAGTTCACTGAACTGACTTAATTGAGATAATCTATATGAAGTTTCTCTACATGTCAATAGGTAGTTATCATATTATAGTTGTGCAAATAATCCTTTGACTTGAGACATCATAGTTATCTTGTATGTACGCTATTATACTTTGATACTATTTCTAATTCTATTAATGAGTCACTTAAGAAACAGTAATTGGGTATAATCACTTGCATATTAAGGTATGTGAATGTGCAATAAAGGATTTATCACTCTTAGTAGAAAAGAGATAAGGTCCTATGTGGTTTATAAAAGATTTAACTTAAAGTCTATAGCTATAGCAGGGTGGATATTAGAATATGAGTTTCTAATTTTCCCAATGAAGTTATAATCTTAAGATTAGACACATATGATTAAATTTAGGGTTTGACATTATTTCCATACCCAAATAGATTTAATCGGGATATTGCGTGATAGATGGATTGAATTGCATGGTAACCATTAACAAAAAGGTTCAAAAGGTTTACAGACATATTCATACTATTATGAGTAGTCATCATGTGCTGCTAGGCACCAATCTTGACTTGTAGGAAACCCCAATAATTAATTAAATGGTGAATTAAAAAGAGTTTTAATTTAAATAATTAGAATGAGCTCTAATTTAATTGGACATGGTCCAATAATAAATATGTAAAAGTTATATGCCTACTACCATCAATAGTTTGAACCTAAAGGGTCACACACAAAATGACGATATTCAACTAAGAAGAGTTTTGGGGCAATAATGTAATTATTATAGTTTGTTAGGCATTAGATTTAATTATGATTAAATCCTAATGTTAGTATAATCTCTAATGTGTTAGGATTGTCCAATACATAAGGAGGTGACTAGTCTTTATAAATATAAGACTTAACAAACTAAAAAAAAACACAGAAGAGAAAAATAATTATACGTACTGTATAGAGAGCCTCAAATTCATCTGATGGATATTAGGCCAATGAGAGTTTCCAAATTACAAGAGAGATTCGATAACTTGTGCTAACACACAATGAATCCCTTGGTAACCCCTTTCATCTTCAAGCATGAAGATCCTTAGTTGAATTCGTTCGTGTGGATACACTTAAAGATGGGACACCTGTGTCATTGTTGTGCTCTTGATGAATTAACAAAGGAGCGAAAGCCAAATTAAGAATCCGACGAAAGAATTAAAAGCCTCGAAGATACACAGTTCTTTACTTGTTTAATTGTTAAACTATAATCAGGATTTTTCATATAATCATAAGGTGATTTAAGATTAAAGGAATCAAAACTTTTAAATTTCGCTACTCATATGATTGCCATATTTTACATTAATTCCTAACAGTGGTACCAAAGCCATCCTTATGAATTATTTTAGATCCAATAATTTATTGTTATGGCTTAAGGGATTTGATTTTTTTTTTTATTGATTAATTAATCATAATAAAATTACGATTATGGAATCTGGAAATTGAAAAGGAATATGTATTCTTGATTTAATTGTTTTTAAATTGTTTGAAAATAAATCAAGAAAAGAGAATATATATATATATCCATGTTACGTAGCTACCATTTTTTGTGGTAGTAACATAAATAGTTAAATAACTAAAGCCATTTTTTTTATTTAATTAAAAGGGGGTTTGAAAAATAAAATAAATATTATTCTATTTTTATTGTTATTAGGACTACATTACGTAAAATAAAAGTTTTTTTTTTGAATTTGTAGAATTCTTTTCAAAGTAAAATAAGTGTTATTTTATTTTAATAATTTTATTATTAGTTGAGTTCTAACTAAAATAAAATTAGTGTTGTTTTATTTTAGTAACACTAGGATTAGTAGAATCCTAATAGTTATTTTATTTCAATAAAACTAGTTGAACATCCTGTAATTAATTTTTTTTTTTAAATTAGAATTTTATTTGAATAATAATTTCTTTGATATATTTTAATGTGATTAAATTAAGTTTCTTAGAAGTTCAATTCAAATAAATCATGTTTTAAGAATTATAGTATTTGAGTTAATCTTGCTTTCTTTAAGGAGGTTGAATGTGATTCAAGTAGATCTTTTAAAATTTAAGATCAAATTAAATTAGTTTCAAGATAAGGTAGAATTTGATTCTATATGAAGTTCTTGAAAATTTGAATTTGATTCAATCTTGGTTTCTTGAAAGATTGAGTTAGACTCAATCTTGATTTACTTGGAAGAGATTGAATTTAATTAAATTAGCTCTTTTGAAAATTATTTTTTAATTAAATTATTTTTATAAAAATAATTGAATTGGATTCAATATTAATTTTTATTTATTAAAATATAATTGAGTTGGACTCATTCTTAATTTCCTTAAAATTTGAATTGGATTCAAATTAGATTTCATAGAGTTTGAATTAGATTCAAACAAGGATTTTGAAGAGTTCAAATTTGATTAGGAATCAAAGTTATCCTTGAATATTTTGATTGAAATACTATAAAGGTTTTATATTCGAAATTTTAGGAATTAGGGAGTTTGTTGAACAAGTGTTAAATTCCTATATTTTAGGGATGAGATCCCTAATCTAATTAGATTTCTAATTGATAATGTAGAATCTAATTAGGACATGAGATTTCTAATTAGATTTAGTTTCGTACATGAAATAGGATTGAGAATCTTATAAGACTAATAGGATTAAGAATTCTATATGACTAATGAGATTAAGTTATAATTGAATTAGATTTTTGAAATCTAAATCAAATAGAATTATTAATTCTAGTGGGAGTACTAAATTAATAGGATACTATTAATCTTTAATAAAGCCATAACTTGAATAAATTATCTATTAAATGTTTTATTTCATGCAATGTGATTAAATGAATTACTTTGGGCGATTATGGACTTGAGACCAAATAATTGAGCTATGTGATTATTTTATTCAATGTGATTGAGTGTATGGTTTTATTTAATAGGATGTATAAGTAATTTTTTATAATTATTTTGGGAATGTAATCTTAAATAGGGTTTGCATACCTCACCTCTCTATTTTCTCTTGATGTAATTTCTATCTTCCTCCTATTGTAACTCTCCTTGATTTGATCAAGGTTTCTTATTCATTATTTTAATATAGTTAGTTAGGTTAGTTTACTTAAGATTAGATAGAAATAGATACATGCAATATAAAAGATGGAGGAGCGCAGAGGAAGTAGTGGTGGCCTATTAAAGACTACATGCAACTCTCATTATATGAGAAATTAATTATAACCCTAAGTAATAGACCAATAACACACTTTGATGACTCAAGTGTATTATGCCCTTGAAAAGTCCATAATCGACCCTTAATGTATGTGATGCATGTTTTTTTTTTTAATGTTTTTATAGAATTGATATATGAATGTACACATGATTGTATATGATGCATGCTTAGATAGATGATACTAAGCAACTAAGCTTAAAACCCTCATTAAAATAATTAATATTAAGTTATAACGAAAGTCATTACAAGAATGACATCGTAGCCCTCCACCATTATAAATAATAATAGAAAATAATTTGTTTATGCAAATTTGCTGTGTCATACATGGTTTGCATTATCTGGTTAATTTATATTATTTATTGCATAAATGATGCTTATGAGGTATTTTGAATATATGGCTTTGTTGTGTCACACAAGAGATGCATACATTAGAATATACTTGTTATGAATGGTAGGATTGACATAACTAAAAAGTATGTGATTTGTTGTGTCACACAAGGTTGCATACTTTTAGGGGCTAAACATGATTAGAAAATTCATATAATGAATTTGATAGAAGTTATCTACCTTTCAAGTACATATGATTTGTTGTGTCACACAAGGCTGTTATGTACAAATGATGAGATCCTAATCCCCACTAGGAGACTTTTCAACTAGGTCACCCGTTTTTCATTTAGAGGGTAATGGAAATAGAAAAATTTAGTAGAAGACACCATTTAGATTAAAGATCAAGTCTTTATGGTGAATAATAATTGAATAAATGCTAGATTATCTTTTATTGAATATGGTATATCACAGTGACCAAATCTGAACCCGTATTTAGAATTAAATATAACAATGTATTGATTGGTCCTTAAATTCATTATTTGGCCAACGAATATGAGAAGTGTTCTCAAAATTCATCCAAGATATCTATAAGCTTAAGGAATTATGCTTCTAACAAGTGTTGATAAGAATGCATATGAGGAACAAACTAAGTAGAAGGAGTATAACATGTAAGCATTGTACTACATGTTTAACTCTATGTCATAAGGCTTATGAAAGTTAGATGACGAAATTGATAAGGCAACTATGACCATGCTTAGCCTTCAAAAGTTGAATGGCAAAGCATAGTTGTAATGCAAAATTTCAAGTCGCTTAGTTAAAATCTTAATCTTTAGGTAAGAGTGCCTATAGCCAATAATAGAAAGGGATAATACTTCCTTTGTGGTTAAGAAGGTTGTTGGAAGACACTTGTGAGAGATGTCTTACAGGTAAATGTATAAGCCTTAAGAAGGGTTATCAAGGTTTTTCAATGTTGTATATGGTTAATAATTTAACCGTGCTTTTATATTGAGTATTAGATACCATATGTAATTCTCATAAATTTACAAAATGTGAGAAATGACAAGAATTTAAAATAGTGCAAAGACAAACTACACCCCAAAATGTGGTAAGTGTTACTACATTGGTTGTAAGATCCTCTTTTTTAGTATTACCATTGCAACGTACTAAAATTTAGAAAGCTAATTTGAAGTACCAATAAGAACATTATGTCTGTTTCTTTTAGAAATTGAATCATGTTCTTTTTATAATAATAAAGAGTTTATTTAATATTGGTGCTTAATTAGTTTTTATAATTTAGAACTAGATGGTAATCTCTTGTGACATTGAACAACTAAAAGGAGAACGTTTAAATTCGTTTAATTGGGATGGTTACCCATACTTAATTACCTCTATCAAAGAATTGTCTATGTTAAGGTAATTAGTATTTATTAAATATCAATATGAAATATTTGAAATGTTCAAATGATTCATATTTGAAGTTAAATAGAAACCAATTTAAGTATTAAACTTCTTAGATAAGATCAATGAGGGCTACTTAAAGCTACGAATTACATAACTCATAAGAGAATGTGATTATCATTTAGTTACCTTTTCTTAAAGAACACCATAAGTGATGTGTCTACAAGAGAGATCTTAACATATTAGATATGATACGATCTTAAAAAGTTATAATATTATTCCAATTGCTTTCTAAGACCACAATTAGTTTACTTATATAGATTCATTCGAGTTTATACATAAGACTTTATATTCGATATAACATAAGAGAAAAATCTAATCTTAATCGTTAAGATTTGAGGATTTGTATACCTATGTAAAGAGACTTAGCATAGAAGACTTTGAGATGAAGTTTGATATATTGTTTTGTGAATTATCCTAAAAAGATTCAGGATATTAATTTTATCTCACACCAAGACAAAATTGTTTGTTTTGAAACATACTGTTTTTCTAGAAAAATGATATTTTCTCTAGAAGTAGTAGTGTGAGTAAAATTCTTGAAAGAGGTTCAAGAGGCATGATTTATAAATCAAACTGAAAGAAATATAAGTAAAATAGCCTTAAAATACACAAGCTCTTAGTCGTTTTTAAAGATACCAAAGGTGAACTTTGAAAAATGAGATTTCTCATAGTTAATGACCTTAAGGTAAACCTTATAGATGATAAGAATCTTTCAAACTAAAAAGAGCTAATGTTTGACATTATTCAGAAATTGGTTATATGTCATAAATTTTAATGGCCTTTATTTACTCAAACAAAATGTATTGTACCTTAACTAACTTGACTAAAAGTATTGTACTTAATGGTTGCAAAAAGAAAAAGATATCTAGAGTAAAGATGAAAAGGTAGAGACCTTTAATTTAGTAATGTAAATAGCGAACAATTATAAGCAAAGACAATTGTTGACTTTGATATATTGTTTTGTCAATAGTCTATAAAGATTTTACTTGTATAGGTTACACATTCAAGCTTTGAGACATGAGATGTCTCTAAGGGAAATCATAACCAAATATCTCATTTGAAACAAAAAGAATATTATAGTAACCAAAAAGTTTTACATCTAGTGGTAATTACCACGTAGTGTGTAAACTTTAATGTTTCGTTTTATGAATTTAAACAAGTTTTTCCAAAATTCGATATATATATCAAAGAGTTTGATATACATAAGAATGTGGATAAATCAAGATTTTCAATAAGACTAGTGGGAGTATTATAAGTATTTCAGTTGAGATACAAGAATAACATACTACACATTAAGAATGTTGTATGAATGTAAAACCAGTTAAGAAGTTGCTTGATAATAGTTATAACTATTAGATTTGGAATCTAATATGTATAATAAAAGGAATGAATTCTATATGTGAGTTCACCATTGAAATGGTTAATTGGAATTATAATATAGAAGAGACTATTGTAAATTCCAACATTAAATCTTTATATTTTCTTAGCATATTTGGATAACCAAGTTTGTTAATGAACTTGAGAAGTTCTTATCATTAAAACATCTAGTAGCATGTACTATGATGACAATGGGGCGATAGCTCAAACATTAGAACTTCAGTCTCATAAGATATTTAAACGTATGGAATTGTGATTGCAAATATGATTTAAGAAATCATATTAAAAAAGAATTTATATGATTTTGCAAAGATTAGTTCAACAGAGAGATTTTAGCAAATTCACTAACTAAAGCAAAACTCGTAGCTCAGTCGGCATCTTGAAAAGATAAGTATTAGATACATGATCGATTATCTTTAGTTCAAGTGGGAGATTGCTAGTAGTATGCCCTAAAGCCAATGACATGTGATGTTGTGGCATATTATTTGATGTACAATCTTATTCATATTATTAATAAATATAAGTGCAAACATTATCATGTATAAGAGTTATTAATTAACCATCATGTGCCCAAAGAATTAAAGCAATGGAAATAAGCATCATGATAAGATCATGCTAATGAGATGTATTTCCTTTAAGCTTAATTCTTAAATGTTCCTAATCGTATGATCACTAAATAGGACATTAGTGAATCCAGATAGATTAGTACATATCTAGTTCGCTCAAAGAGTTGAGGGTGACTAATCTCATAGTTATTTGTGTATGAGACACTAAGACAAATATGTAGGTGCTCATTAGAGAATGAGTTCACTGAACTGACTCAATTGAGATCATCTATATGAAGTTTCTCTACATGTCAATAGGTAGTTATCATGTTACAGTTGTGCAAATAGTTCTTTGACTTGAGACATCATAGTTATCTTGTATGTACGCTATTATACTTTGATACTATTTCTAATTCTATTAATGAGTCACTTAAGAAACAGTAATTGGGTATAATCACTTGCATATTAAGGTATGTGAATGTGCAATAAAGGATTTATCACTCTTAGTAGAAAAGAGATAAGGTCCTATGTGGTTTATAAAAGATTTAACTTAAAGTCTATAGCTATAGCAGGGTGGATATTAGAATATGAGTTTCTAATTTTTCCAATGAAGTTATAATCTTAAGATTAGACAAATATGATTAAATTTAGGGTTTGACATTATTTCCATACCCAAATAAATTTAATCGGGATATTGCGTGATAGATGGATTGAATTGCATGGTAACCATTAACAAAAAGGTTCAAAAGGTTTACAGCCATATTCATACTATTATGGGTAGTCATCATGTGCTGCTAGGCACCAATCTTGACTTGTAGGAAACCCCAATAATTAATTAATTATTTATTTATTTATGGATGATTAATTAATTAATCTTAATTAAAGAGCGAATTAAAAAGAGTTTTAATTTAAGTAATTAGAATAATTTCTAATTAAATTGAATAGGGTCCAGTAATATATAAGTAAAAGTTACATGCCTACTGCCATCAATAGTTTGAACTTAAGGGGTCACACACAAAATGACATTCAACTAAGGAGAGTTTTGGGGCAATAATGTAATTATTATAATTTGTTAGGCATTAGATTTAATTATGATTAAATCCTAATGTTAGCATAATCTCTAATGTATTAGGATTGTCCAATACATAAATAGGTAGTTAGTGTTTATAAATATAAGACTTAACAAACTAAAAAAGACATAGAAGAGAAAAATAATTGTACATACTGTATAGAGGGCTTAAAATCCAGAAGGGCTAACTTTGCGATAAAGTGCACCTTTCTAAAAGACAAGAAATCTGAGGAGCAGCCCAGTATGGTTTTAAATGAAGAGAGTTGGATCTTATTCATAGACGGATCATCATGAAAGCCTAGCAGTGAAGCTGGAATAATACTCCACAAACCAGGAGGGAAGGAAATGGAGTGGACAATTAAGCTTGGGTTCCAAGCTTCTAACAACACTGCTGAATATGAGGCTCTGATATTAGGAATGAAATGGACTCAGGCTTCCGGGGCGAAAATGTTGAAAGTTTTTGTAACGCCCAATTGGTAGTCAACCAAATAGCAGGGGAATATGCATTTAAAGAACTCACCATGATTCAATACCTAGAAAAAGTCAAACAACTTTGGGACAAATTTGAGGAGATAACGATACGCCATATTCCCAAGACATGACAGGCGAGCTGATACCACAATACTTAGAAGGTGAACAAAAGTTTCATGCAGCCTTATGTTCTTAATCGGCCTAGTTATGAAGAAGCTGCCACAATGACTATAAATAGGTCACAATCATCTTGGATGTCTCTACTCGTCGATTACCTAATGAATGATGTTCTTCTAGAGGACAAAACGGAGGCCAGAACTGTGAAAAGAAAAGCCGCGAAGTATTGCATGGTTGAAGGGTGACTACATAGGAGATCCTATTGTAGACCATATTTAAAATGCCTAAGCCTAGCAGAGAGTGAATATACAATGGACAAAGTACACAGAGGAGTCTGTGGAGCTTATATTGGTGCTAGGTCGTTGGCACATAAAATATTGAGAACATGATACTATTGGCCGACTATCCTGAAGGATGCCAAGTCATGGGTCCAAAAGTGTGATAATTGTCAGAGGTCGGCCAGAATTCCAAGGCGACCCCCTAATCTACTCACTTTAATCAAAAGCCTTTGGCTGTTTTCCATTTGGGGACTAGACATTCTTGGACCCTTCTCGGTTTGTAGGAAGGGAAAAGTGAAGAAATTAGTCCTCGTGACATGCTATTACTTCACTAAATAGGCCAAGACCGAAGTAATGACTTCAATAACAGCTAGGGTGGTTAAAAAGTTTTTATGCAAAAACATCATTTGCCGGTTTGGAATACTATACGGAATCATCACCAATTATAGAAAATAGTTCAATTGCCGACCCACTAGGTCCTGGTGTACTAAGCTCGGTATCGATTACCGCTTTTCTTTTGTAGCTTACCCTCAGGCAAATGGCCAAGTAGAAGCAATTAACAAGGTTTTACTGGACGGCATAAAAAAGATGGTCGATAGGAACAAGTTGGATTGGGAAGAGAAGCTCCAGGAAGTGCTATGGTCATATTGCACTAACGTGAAGGTCGCCACAAGAGAAACACCTTTTGAGTTGACATATGGAACTGAAGTTGTCATGCCATTAGAGATAGGGATACCATCCGATAGAACCTCTTCATTTTTTGAAAAGGACAATGAGCTCGGAATGAGAGCAAATTTGGATCTCTTGGAAGAAACCAGGGATAGCGCAAGATTAAGACAAATTTCCCACCAGCAGAGCACGGCCAGATTCTTCAATGAAAGAGTAAAATCAAGACCCCTTAAAATAGGCAATCTCGTGCTGAGGCTGAATCAATTCAAGAGTGATAACTCAGAAGGAAAGCTTAAAGAACAATGGGAAGGACCACATCAAATTATAGATACTGTGGGGGCAGGAGCATACAAGATTAAGACAGAATCAGGAAGGGTACTACCTCATAGTTTTAATTCCCAGCCATTCCTTTATAATACGCCTCTCTTTTTGTTGTATGTGATAAATATATGCAGTTGGGATTTTTTCTATTTCAGATAGACTTATCCAATACATATAAATCGATATAAAACCCAAGAGGGAGTCAATGACCGAGGTTCACCTTGCTTCAAATAGAGGACCCGTCATCCTTTGGACCCAAGCTACCCTCTAAGTCAGTTCGAGAGAAGTGTAAGACATGCGAAGTGTCCTCACTCTCGGACTTTAAAGGTCGAACCCCAAGTTGGCGGGGTAGAGCCCTGAGAAGTTGGCTAAAATGGTTCAAATATCCATTAGTCCATGCTCGGATAAACAATTCTCCAAAGGTACTGAGGTTTACGAAAGCCAAGCCTCGTGGAACCCTATAGCTTTATTGGGCACGAGAGGGGGTGGCCTATTAGAAGGCACCCCGCAGAATATGGCGGCCCTAATAACTGTGGAAAAAAAAACTACTTATCATGAGGTAAGCAACGTGTAGCATAAGACCAAGGTATAGTAAAGTTACAAATATCTCATTAAACAATTTAAATGCAAATTCAAAATATTCAAGTACAAATTCAAGAGGTTCAGATATACGTTTTCAAATTCAATGCAAAGGGATACAGGGCGTCACTATGAATACCCAATATTAAAAAAGAGCTATAGTGGAATAAGCTTAGCTCTCCCTCTGCTCCCTATCTACCTCACCCGCAGCCCTGTTGTCCTCCCCTCCATCTGCGGTGCCCTCCGTTTCCCCTTCAGCCATCTCCTTGGCCAGTCGCTCCATCTCTTCCATTTCTTCTTCATCGGGCCATTTGGCTTCTGTAACATCCAGGGAAGGGTTTTGGCCCTTCAACCAGTTATGGCAACCGACCCACCATTTCTCATACAGAGCATTGCCACGTTCATACACCATCCTCTCACACTCTTAAGAATTATTGAAGCTTTCCACTATAGCAGCTGCAGCTTCATGGGTGTCTTCTTAGGCAGCCTGTGCTTTTCGACAAAGTAGCGAGATCTCTTCTTCCTTCAGATCAGCCTCGCTCTAAAGCTTGGAGACCTCTGCGTCTTGCTCTCAGCACTGGGTTAGCTAAGTCTCCACCTCACCACGTAACCATTGTACCTTAGCCTGGTGTAACTCGAGCTAGCGCTTTCCCTCTTCCTCGTCCTTCCTCGTCTCACGCAATTTTAATAAGTTTTTCTTTGAGTTGCTTGTTCTCCTGCACAGTCCCGAGCAGTTTATTGTTGCAGTACTCGGCGTCCTCTATTGCCCTTTTCAATTTAGCATATATAGACACCTGGTATTGAAGGGACTACGATATAAAAGTAGCAAAGTGTCAGTGAGAAAATAACGCAAAGGTAATATACGCAAAGTAAGATAGCTCACCTGAGCACCATTAGATAGCCCCATCATAAAGGCATTTTCAAGAGGTAGGTCATCCATAAAGGTAGCATATACAGGAAGAGTGGTCCCCCGCACTATGGTGTAGGCCACGTTGGGTAGCTCGTTGAAGGACACATCTTCCTTAGCACCCAGGAAATGCAAAACAGAGATCTTAGGTAATGGGAATCCATCAGGACTAGACTCCTGGGCTCTAGCCCTTTCAAGGCGTGCCTTTTTTATGGACGACTAGAGCGAAGAGGAGGAGGAGGCTTCCTTTAGTAACTTTGGTCAACAGAGGGGCTCACCATGGTTAGGGCATGTCATCCCTAGCCACTTCACCTTCTGCTAGCTGGGCTCGGGGTGTCGGTGCTGTATCGACATAGCTCCTTTCGGACCTAGTAGGAGCAATTTCATAGTTGGGATCTTGTGCAAGAGGACCTTCACTCTTGGAGACCTTTTTGCCTTTTGCTACAGTGGCCCTCTCCCATATCCACTGCAGGATTCATCTTTGGGCAACACGAACCGCCTCAGCTTCTAATACCTTATTAAACACTAAAGTACACAAAAACAAATGAATAGCTAGCCCTGATAAACTGGTCGCTGCTAGCTGGGCTCCTGAATTGTAGATGGTAGTGTTGAAAAGCTTGCCCTGATGATACTTCTAGTATGCCAAGATCTTAGAGTACCTTTTTTCCTGCTCTCTCGTTAACTTGGATAACTTTTTAGTTCACAAGGTCCTCAAGACGCCCCAACCGTGTAAAAGACCGGTAAGATGGAGGGCTTCAATGAAAAAATATTTTGATTTCCATTCTTTATTATTGTCAGGGCGCCCTTGATACATATCAGTACGGACAGAAAAATACACCCAACCCCTAGACGAATTCTTTATGATATGGAGGTGATGAAGCACTGTGAGAGATGGGCTGATTTTCAGCTCGTGACAAACGCTAGTAAAGGTTATCATAAAGCGGTACCTATTGGGAACTACTTATGTGGAACAAATCCCCAGCTCATTCAACACCTTGACTAGAAAAGGGTGGAAAAGGTAACGTACTCTAGCATAGATGTACTCTTCGTAAAAGCAAAAGGTATTAGGTCGGGAGTGATGAGGTCAGTCACCGTAAGCACTAATCTTAGAAACTTTGGCCCCAACTAATTCGAAATATAATTTTCTTAAGGTTGCCAATCTAGCATCAGACAGGGTACTTTCAAGGTTTGTGTTTGTTTAAAGATAAAAGGTATCCACGTCGTCTTCTGAATCCTCCTCACGGTCAGGCGAGAAGCGCTCCAGATAGGTCACTTCGTCTTTAGAAGAATCCTTGTTGTCCGTCTTAGTATCCTCAGAGCTACTAAGCTCATAAGGACGGGGAACTAACTGGCCTAATTGTTTACCCTTTCCAGGATGATAGGAGGGTCTTACCCCATCTCTCACTATGGTCCCATCAGGAGGGTAGTTTTCGAACTTATGTTCTAAAGGGGGAGCAGAAGGAGAGCTTGTCTTACCAAGTATTCTAAAGATTAGAACGAAATTTCTGAGAAAAGAATATCGTAGCAATTTAAAGTATTTGCTAGAAGAGTGGTTCTCTCGACTATCCAATCTAAAGGTGAACAATTTGGCGGAGCTTCATTATGAGACCTCAAAATGACGGAAGGAAAATATGACAAAGGCTCCCTTATGTAGTCCCTTCCGAAATTGCATTGTTTAACATACCCTCCCTCTTACAGCCACGTGGCTTTAGCCCAATGCTGACCACCCGATCCGTCCAATACCTGTGAGAGATTTAACCCGGGAGACGGAAAGGTTATCAAGGCCAATATGAGAGAGAATTAGACCCAACTAGCATAAATCGAGTCTGTCAGGGCTCCAATCAACAAGTAATTTCACCTAGCCAACCCCTCGTTCTAACGTTCTACTTCACTTTAGCTTTTCGTTTCTCTTCAAGCTATTCATTTTGGGGGCTAATGTTAGTACGCTTAGTGCTTTAACTAGCGGGAGTTTGAAGCGTAGCGATCCCAATATGACCTAGAAACATGAATAGTGCAGGTAGCCCATAGTCAAGTAAATCTATAAATAGTAGGGGTGTGCAAAGAAATTGATATACCCGAAAACCCGAACTAAACCAGTCATTCGGTTCAAATAATTTCGAGTACTCATGCATTTCAGTTCGGTTATGGGTATCTAAATTGAAGGCCCGAAAATTTCGGTTCGGGTACGGGTAATTTATTAAAATATAATGGTTATCCATAGTTACCCGAATTTATATATTAAAAAAAATTATTATATAATTTAATGAATATAGATATAAGATATCTAATTTTAGCAAAAAAAAGAAAAAAAAAAGAATATAGATGTCTAATTTAACAAACCCTATTCTCTTACCCATTTACATTTTGCAGCCACAACTCTCATCTCCTTTTCCTGTCTCTATAAGTCGCAAGGCAAGAGTCTGTATCACAAAGCAATAGCCACCTTTCAATTCAAGGACTGTGATCTAGGACACCTCAAACTCAATCAAAAGGTGGTATTACAAGGGGCCATAGAAATAGAAGGAGTTGCAAGTCTTTTAGTCGTTGAAGCTCTTTATTTTCTCATGTTCTTAACCCATTATTATTCAATCCAAGATCTACACAATCCAACCAACACTAAGTCATCAATATGTCAAGATCTACATTCTACACGGTTTGTTTTCTTCCTGACTTCCTCTCTACGTCTATAATGGTGGCTTTATTTTTTACACAAAATCAACACAGCAACTTTGGTCACGGTGATGGTGGCTCTGTCTTTTTTTTTCTTTTCTTTTTTCACACAAAATCAAACACATAACTTTGGTCACAGTGATGGACGTCTATAATGGTGGCTCTGGTTTTTTTTTTTTTTTTTTTTTTTACACAAAATCAAACACAATAACTTTGGTTAGCAACTTTGGTCATGGTGATGGTGGCTCTGTTTTCTTTTTCCTTTTCTTTTTTTTTTTTTCTTTTTTTTTGATTTTTACATAAAATCAAACACAGCAACTTTCAAAACAAAAAATATTTAAGTAAGCCATGGGAAATAACTTGAAAGGATAACTTTCTTGTAAGTGTCAATTTTCATCTTTTGGGCTTCCATCACTGCTGTAATGTAAACATGACTGATTATTTAGAATTTGGAAAATCAATGTCATTTTTTAGTATTTGGAAAATTAATGTCATTTTTCTCATCATCATTATCTCTGATGTGCAATTGTCATTTTTATATGCTAGATGGAAAGTAATAGCATGGATACAACTGATAATATTCGAATTGAAGAGAATTGCTCTACTGGTGCATCTTCAAAACCACCACTTCCAACTTCACATGGCAAAGCTAAGTCTAAGGGTCGAGGGAAGACTCGTTCTCAGGTGTGAGATCATTTTACTAAATTAGATTGTGAAGATAATTGTGAATAGAGAGCATCTTGTCATTATTGTGTTGATGATATTTCTTGTTCTATTGAAAATAGCACAAGTGCAATGCGTAATCAACTAGGAAGATGTAAAAAATATCCCTATAACAACAAAATGGCCAAGGGTCAACAAATAATTGTTTTTAAATCAAAAAGTAATTTAGATGAGGATGGGGATACTAATTGCACAGTTATGGCATGGAAGTTTGATCAAGATTTGTGTAGAAAGTATCTTGCTAGAATGATCATAATTGATGAGTTACCGCTTAGGCATGTAGAGTATGAAGGTTTTCGTACTTTTTGTAATATGATGCAGCCTAAGTTTGTTGTTCCCTCACGTTTCACTGTGACTAGAGACATTTTTTATGTATATGCTACTGAGATGGAAAACATGAAGCTTTATTTGAAAAAAGCAAACTCAAGAATTTGCCTCACCACTGATACTTGGACATCTATGCAAAAATTTTCTTATATGTGTCTCACTGGTCATTTTATTGACAATGATTGGAAATTACACAAAAGAATTTTAAATTTCTGTCCTATTTCTAGTTATTCAGGTGAGGTAATTGGGAGGTTGTTGAGAAGTGTTTACTTATGTGGGGTATTGATAAAGTTATGACTATCACTGTTGATAATGCGAGCTCCAATGATGTTGGTGTGCAATACTTAAAAAGAAGACTCAATAATTGGAAGGGTACTGTTTTAAAGGGTGAGTATCTCTATATGAGGTGTTGTGCTCATATATTGTCTCTAACTATGAAAGATAGACTTAAAGATCTAGACGACTCAATTTTTCGTATTCGTTCAGCAGTAAGATATGTAAGGTCTTCTCCTGTTATAATGTTAAGATTTAAAGCTTGTATTGAATCTGAAAATATTGAAAGCAAAAGTCTTGCATGACTTGATGTGGAAACTAGATGGAATTCCACTTATTTAATGCTAGAGGCAGCCTTGAAATTTCAGAGTGCTTTTGATTGTTTAGAAGAACGAGATAAAAAATATGTTGATGAGCTAACAGATAATAAAAAGAAAATGAGGGGTTTACTAATAGAGGATGATTCGGAGCATGCACGGTCTTTATTACCGTTCTTGAAAACTTTCTATGATACAACATTGCATGTCTTTGGTTCTTTATATGTCACTAGCAATCAATATTGTCAAGATATTTATGAAATTGGCTTAAAGATATTGGAATTGTGCAAAAGTGATGATCTAAATATCCAATCAATGGCATTCAAAATAAAGGGAAAACATGACAAGTATTGGAGAAAAGTTGAAAATATCAATATCATGTTATTTGTTGTAGTGGTGCTTGATCCTAGAAACAAATTAGAGTTTTTGATTTTGTTATTGATGAATCCTATGATGCTTTGACAGCTTTGGAATTGAGAAAAAAAGTGAAAAATACTTTATATGATTTGTTTGAGTTTTATAAATTGGCTAATGGAGCTTGTAGTCAACAAAAATCTATTTCTCAAGCTAACAATGAGGTTTGACACAAGTAATGCTAGTTAAAACTCTTCTATTACATCAAGATTTAGAAAGAGAAAAGCAGAAGAGCAATGATTTGAAAATAAATCAGAGCTGGAAAAGTATTTAGGGGAGGGACTTTATGAATGTAAGGATGAAAACTTTGATATATTGAGTTGGTGGAAGTCAAATTCTTCAAAATATCAGGTTCTTTCTATGATGGCTCGTGATGTTTTGGCTATTGCGGTATCTACTGTGGCCTTAGAATCAGCTTTTAGTATCGGTGGTCATGTACTTGATGCATTTCATAGCTTATTGACACCGAGATTAGTCGAGACTCTAATTTGCACTCAAAGTTAGATGAGATCTTCTCCTCTTTCAATTGATATTGAAGAAAAACTTGAAGAGATGGAAAAGGTTGAACAAGGTATAATTTACTAAAAAACTAGTTTGATTTGTTAACTTCTAATTTGTTTCATAAATTTATGTGATTGATTTCATCTTTTTTGTAGACTTTGCTAGATTGAAATTACAACCAATGTTTGTCATTGATGATTGATGTGTTTTACAACTAAAGAAGATATTATTTCAACTTATTTCTATCATAATATTTGGCCTAAAATGTTCTAACTATTGTATTTATATTGTAGGATAATTGGAGTCTTGGATTGCTATTTTGGAATGAAAACTATTGCTAGTTGGAAGCTACTATTTTTTTTTCTTTTTGTTTGAAATGGAAGCTACTGCCTATTTGAATTTAAATTTGTTGTTATTTTTATTTTTATAAAATTGTCATTTATGAACTTGTTAAGCTTTTTATTAGTGGATAATTGTATTATTGTGATTTAGTTTTGAATTTTATTATGTTTAAGATGATTATTTAAGTATAAAAGTTGAACTAGTTTTTTTATGTTTTTATTTAGTAAAATAGTTAAAGAATTATTGGAAGGTAATGAGTTTATTTTGACTAAAATTAGGTTGGTGTTATTTTTCGAGTAATGCATTACTCGAACTGAATTAGGGGTTAATTTTTCGGTTCGGTTAATTTTGGGTATTTTTCATTATCGGTTCGGTTTTGGGTAGTTAATTTAAATATCTGATAAATTCGGTTCGGTTCAAAAATCTATCCCTACCCTGACCAAACCGACCCGTGCACACCCCTAATAAATAGCCTATTTACTTCATAAGAAAAGATAATGGAAAAAAGAGAAAAAGTTACGTCTTATTCCTATTTTATAGCTCTCCCATTAGTCTTCTAATTAGAGCTTCAAAGGATTCGGGGGCTCACCCCGAACCTTGCTCTCGTCCTAAGTATGCAAGAGATCGAGGAATGTTTAAACAAAGCTAAATGACTGACCAAACGACTTGGATATAAAAAGGATAAGGCGATTTGGATATAGAGAGGATTAAGCGATTTGGATACAAACACCAAGCAATTTGGGTTTTTAGAATTTCACACAGCTCTCTAGCTAAAGCACTATACACCTTTTTTCCAAACTAGAACACCTTTATATGCCCTTAAGCTTCATGATCGACCAGCCAAATCTTATATTGGCACATCTCGATGACCTACTGCCTGTTGCAACCTTATGCAACACCTCCAAATAGGTCGCCTATCACTAGGATGCCCACCACGGCACAAGCCAAGAAGCAAATTAGATGTCGTTATTTAGAATTTTAGAAGACTACTTCATCAGACTAATTAAACAGCTCACCAATTTAGCACAAACAGCTCACCAACTTGCCACTATCTACACTTTGACTCGCCAGGATTTTAGGCCTCCAGATCCATGAGCACTGCCCGTAACACGATGAAGGTGTCCACAAGCTCGACTTGCGTAAGTCGTTGCCTTCCTCTCCTGTGTTGACCACTTTGCCAGACCAAGGACAAGATGAGGCAGCTCAGCCTGCCAATTTAATTCATATTTATACCACGACATTTCAGACTTATAAAGCTCAAATGACTTGAATCCAATCATCTCGGATCCTTGAATCATAGACCACCTCCTGGTAAGCTTGATAGAGTAGTTTGACTCTTTCCAAAAGAGTTCAACTCGGGTATGACGAGCTCAGTACGAAGAGCTCGGCACAATCTTGCAGAAAAGTTCAGCCAGCCTCCCTCCCAAGCACTGTGCTCAACCTCCCATCTCAAGCATTTCACGTGTATAATAGAGCAGAATCACAATTGAAGAATTTTGTGATCTGAAAAGAAAGCAAAGCAAGCTTAATCACAGAGAAAGGTAAATGCTGCCAACAAAGGTAATGCTTTCTGTGACTGACATTATTGCAAATGGACCGCAGCTATATATGCATGCAAATGTGTTTTGTATATAAGCCATGTGCCTCCTTCATAATAATGCTTCCACATTGCCACATATGTAAAGCATGTTATCATTCATCATTTTATGCTTGGCAAGTGGACCATGAATAAATTATTAATGCAAAGATGCTTTGTAGATAAAACAAAGATTATAATCATTATTCTTCCACCTTACTATAAATGTATATAAAACATGTCTCCCATTATATTCGGTCACCACTAGTTACATAAGGATATGAGGGTTTCATATATCTACATATCATTCCCCTGCAAAATCATAAGGAAACCAAGACCAAGCTATTTCTTGGAAAATATCCATGCATACAAAACATATATTATTGCAGAAATAAAGCGAAAGTATACAGGTACTCATGACTGACCACACGATGTGGTCCACTCTTGCATGGATTATTGTAAGCCCTTACTCGGTCATTTGAAATTATGAAAGCTCAGCTTGGAGAAATAGAAAATTCAAAATTGCACTTCAAGCAAATCAGTGGGTTAAGCAAAATACAAATGGGACCAAGCAAGTAGCACAACTCAATGGAAGAGGTATCGAGCTCAAAGTAGAAAGGAAGAAACATAGCATCTCTTGCAAGATGAAGACCACTTAATAGCAGATCTTCCAACTAACTTTTAAGCAAGTTCCAGTGACCAGGACACCCCAACCCTCCACCTGAAACGTCTTTCACAACCAACGAAGCTCCTCAGCCAAGCTACAAAGCCAGCAGAAAGGTCAAGCGGCCCCACAATCTGCAGTCTACTGGTTGGATTTCAGGACCAGTTCTGGGCAACAGCTCGACAACTCGTCCAAGTTTAAGGGCCATCTCTAAGTCAAACTAGCCCTCTAACTCGCCCACTACAAAGGCACAACTCGACCCATGTCCAACTACAAGTCAGCCTCAACCAGTAAGGTTCCAGGCCATCATCTAGGCTCAAGTCTCACAAGGTCCATAATCCATAAAGCTTAGCCCACCATTGCCAGAAGATCCAACTTGCCCCAAAAGCCTAGCTCACCAATTCGGCCCAAACCTAGACATAGCCCAGGTTTATGTTTTTTTTCTATTCGATCCCTGTACTTCATATATTTTATGATAATGACCCATAAATTTTACATATTTACAAAATTGGCCCAAAACTTTACATAATTGATAATTTTTTTCCCAATATTTTATATATTTTACATGTTCAGCCTATATCTTTTAGTAATTATGTAAATGGCCCAAATTTTTAATAATTCATATAATCACCACAAGCTCTTTTCATACTTATCAAATATGCCTTTAATAATTAAATTATTTACCTAAATGGTACAGACGAATTGCATAATAGACCACAGGCTTTTATATAATCACTTAATTGACCTAAGTAGTTTGAGAAATTTACATATAGGCCCCTAAATTTGCAAACTTCTATGTCCTTATAAAATTTCTTGTCAAGCTTGTATTTATATACAAATCGCATAAATCGTATGCTTAGCTCAATTTATATCTGCTTAATTGCTTGATTACATGTTAATTAACAACAAAAATATTCCAAGTCTTGAAGATATTAAATTATTCACCAAAAATTCATGAGCTGACCTAAAACACCATAATTGTGGGGCCATGCCGATCACTCACTTAACAAAGAAATTGGCATCGTAGGCATGATGGACCAATAATTCACCTCACCTACATCCTACACTTTATAGTCGGGATCAAAATGTGATCAGTTGTTTGGCCATAATTGCAAGAAATTCTTACAGGTGAAGTAGAAACGAAGAGGCATCCATAACCAATCAAAGAGTTTCGTCAAAACCCCATAGGGAAAAAATGGTCGAGGTTCACCTGGTCGATCAATGGCCTCGATAGGGAACCCAACCTCCCTTGGTGCTCGCAGTGCTGGTAAGTGAGGCCGCAAGGCCATAACCCTGCAGTCCGAGCCACCCCCAAGTTTGTCCGTAGGAAGTGTAAGGTATAAAGAAGTACCCTTACCTACGAATGTTAAAGGCCGAACCCCATGCCGATTGGGTGGAACCTTGAGAAGTTGGCAAGATTGGCTACGATGTCCAACTCCATAAGTCCACGCTCAGATATATAAATCTCCAAAGGTACTGACTCATAACAAGTTCGACCTAGTGGAACCCGTATGCCCTATATGAGACGGGATGAAGAAAATCGAAAGCTCACAACGAGCCCGACCTTATAGAACCTGGACGACCTAACAAATAACTAATCAAGGTATATAAATTATGAATCAATTACTTATAAACTGCATATATTTGCAAGTGCATGTCTTTTTATTGACACTGGGAGCCAAAGAGCTCCACTTTGATGATAAGTCAGGTTTCCCATCTTCACACCAACTAAGCATGGTAACTACAAAAGTTATAAACATTTATAAAACATAACAATGGGTACTCTGAGCACATAGCTCTTCCCTACACTATTATCATCTATCATAGTCATACTATATGAGAAATCTAACATTTTAAAAAGATGAGACAAGTTACATGTACATAGAACGGGCTACCGACCCGAGCTACACGAACAAGCAATCTTCAAATGTATAAGCCTGAACCTTTCAAGCTTGCACTCGAAAGGGTGGAAGTACATAATAGACACATATGTTCAATTATTTTAAGCTTTACACTTTGTTTTAAGAGTAATGGGAGTTCTCACTTGATTAAAGCTCGATTCTAGACTTACTAACCTTCAGAGTTGGCAATCTAAATTAGCCTTAACCTCGATCTAAATCTTTTTAATGGATGGTTTTGTTAGATTAACTTCTAATTCAACCTTGCCATCTTTACAGCTCGAATGCCTCGATATTTTCTTTCTCACAAACCAAGAACCTTTCCACTATAACTTAATCGTCGCCTTAACTAGGACACCGCAATATCATATTGTAACTAAATTCAATTTTGCTTTGAAATTTGACCTTGTCATCTCTGTCTCAACGACCTTATTACTTGACCTCCATGATCTTAAAAACTCAGCTCATAATCTGAGTTCGACCTTCATGATTTCGACCTTGATCCTCACAATTTCAATCTTGGTAGCTCAGTTCTTCCCCTACAGACTTCAAGTCCGATTCACTTCGTTTATCGCACTTGTTTTTGGGGGAC